>CM046041.1:44538202-44964026 GCA_025215565.1 Flaveria ramosissima
CCTTTTATCTCTTGCTATCAATCATCTTCTTGTGACATGATGTATTAAAAAACAGAGCAAGAGATTAGGGTTAACAAATACATCAATGGTTCATCATCTCTCTTGGGGTTACATATTCATGTTCATGTTGATGAAACCGTTCTATTAGATCGTTTCTATATGTCGTCTATTTGTCTTTGTTCCGGTTAGGGTTTCATCTTCTTCTTTATGTTTCTTAGTTGAGTTGTTGCATCACATCATGGTGTTCTTGGTATAATAATCTTTGTGGTTTGGGTTGTATATAGTTAAGATCTACCATTTCTTGCAATTGGTTTTTAGGACTCGAAGAATGATTACGCCTGAACCGAATGAACACGAACATGAGCATGTTCGTGTTTGTTCATTTAACTTTTACCGAACACGAACACGAACAAATAATCGAACATGATTTTTTGTTCATGTTCGTTTATTAAGAAAATATAAATGTTCGTGTTCGTTCATGTTTGTTCGTTAAAAAGCTAAATGAAAATTTCACAAACATAAACTAACATAAATGAACAATAATACACTAACATAACGGAACACAAAAAAAAATCATAAATGATCATTTTGAAACTTTTAGAAGTATTAGTAAAAATTAAAATCTCACTAAACTTATAGGTTTCTTGTATAACATAATACACTTATGTTTCAAATATTAACACATTATACCTTTATATTAATATACTAGTTTTAATTAACCCGTGTGTTACACGGGTTGAATAAATAAAATATTAATATAATAAAATTTATTAATTATAAAATGATATTTTAAGATATAATATAACTGAAATTATATATGAAAAATGATTATAAGTAATAAAACCGTAATATCAACTTTTTAAAAATTTGTTTCTATTTTTTTTCAAAAAACTAAACATTTTGTTCTAAAACAAACCGTATAAAATGTCATTTTTATTAATTTCATTATTATAAGTCCCAAATTTAATTAAATTTGGATTTAAAAATTGACTTTTTAAATATACCAGTTTTAAAATATTTTGTATTAAAAAGTTTTAGGCTTTAGAAAAATTATTATTTTATAAAAAAAGTATTTATGTAGAAATATGATTAATAAATTAATATCTTTCTTAATTTATTAAATCTAAAAAAGTGTTATATAATATTATTAGTAATTAAGGTAATTATTTAATAAGAGAGAGACGCGGGAAAATTTTAGTGAGAATTATTATGGTGTTGACATGTGTCATCCCAAGATACCATTTTATTAGAGTAGGGAGATTAACACACACACACACTCACACACACACACACACACACACACATATATATATATATATATATATATATATATATATATATATATATATATATATATATATATATATATATATATATATATATAAACGGACATAAACGAACGTTCATAAACGTAAACGAACGAACAAAACATGTGTTTATGTTTGCTCGTTTAATTAAAAGAACATAATTTATTTGTTTATGTTTGTTCATTTCCTAAATAAACGAACTCTCGCCGAACACTTCATGAACAGTTCATAAACGTTCGATTCATTTACAGGCTTAAGAATAATATTCTTGGTGACCTTTGGCTTAAAAGTGACTCAAATTTGAATAGGTTCCTGAAACTACACAGTTGAACCTTGAGAACTTTGGTTCATCAAAAGGTTTATCTGCAAAACATCTAGACCTTAAAGAGGGTTCTAATATTTTGATAAAGATCTTGTATTGATGTAGTCGGGGCCCTTGAGCTCGTCTATGGGGACGTGGCGCAATGTGAAGGAGAGAATTGAAGTGAACAAGTATGTGTGGAGTCCTTAATCGATGATGTTATTAAAGATCGTAAAAAATGTAATTATTTTGTAGGGGTGCATGTCCTTTATGAACACGTTTAATGCATAGTTAGTTTAAGAATCATGTTATAAGTATTTGTGTTATATAACCGTTATATAAATTATTAATAGAGTTAAATGTCTCTGAGTTTTCATAAAAATGGTCATTTGTATCCAAAAGTTTAAAATGTTGTCATTCACATCCAAAGGTTTCACTAAAATTGTCATGTGAATCCATTTGGATACACCTAACTAACACGGTTAACTTTTTTCCGTTAAGTTTCCAACATGAGAGATTTTTTAATTAAAAAATTTACAAAATAAACAATCAACTCACGTGAGGGTTTTTATATGTTTAGCCTCTTTTGATAATTGTAGTTATGATTTGACTCACTAATCGAATTTTATTATTTTGTCTTGTTAATGTATTTTGGTTTAGTAATCGTGTTACTTTTGCCCGTTTTATTAATTAAACATAGATTTCTTTGGTTTAAAGCTTAATTATGATTACGATTATTGATGTTTTATGATTATTATTCATGGGCAGTTAATGTTATTCTATAAATTATTTTTATACTTTTATGATAATTTGTCTTTTATAGTTATAATTCAAATAATTTATATTATATGACTTGCTTGTTTATTTTTCTTAATATGTTTTATTTTATAAATTGTTTTACTTTGTATGTTTTATAAAGTTAGAAATGAATCACTTTAGTTAGATATACTTATATTTTATTTTATATAATATTATGTCCAGAGATGTCTTTTTCATTAAATGAAAGAAATGTTGAATATCATTCCTGGTAAATTAAAATCGTAATGGTGATTATCAAAGGAGACTGAACATTTAAAACTTATCACGTAGAGCTGATTTTTTATTTTGTAATTGTTTTGACTAAAATACCTCTAATTTAGGAAACTTAACGAAAAACTTAACGGCGTTAATTAGGAGTAGTTAAGTGGATTCAAATGACAATTTATGTGAAACTTTTGGATGCAAATGACAAAATTTAAACTTTTGAATTCAAATGACAATTTATATGAAACCTCAGGGATGTAAAATGCATTTAACTCTTATTAATATGTACACATACTTACAGGGCCGACCCTGAGGGTGGGCGGGGTAGGTGACCAGGAGATGGGGCCCAAAATTTTTCTAAACAAATTTTCATTTTCATACTTTAATAAAATGGTAAATGGGGTGCCACGTGTCAACACTACATTCAATCTCAACAATTTTTTTTCGTTTCTCTCTCCTATTAAATAACTACATTAATTACTAATAATATTATTTATTTATTTTACATTATAATTAATTTTTTAATAAATTAAGAAAGAGATCTTTTTATTAATGTTATTTCTATAGAATCATTTTTATAAAAGGATTTTTTTCTGAAAAATCAAACTATTTTTACGTAATATTTTAAAATTGGGTTTTTAAAGTAAATTTCTTTATGAAAAAGTAATTAAAATAGAAAGTTATAGTAAGAAAATTTTTTAAAATGAATTTTTTTAAAACGTTATTTTGAAATAAAATATTTACTTTACCTTTGAAAAAAACAAAAAAAATTAAAAAGTTCATATTATTGTTTTATTACTTATAGTTATTACTCATACGTAATTCCAATTATATCATGTCTTAATATATCGTTTTATAATTAATAATAATTATATATATATATATACTTTATATATATATATATATATATATATATATATATATATATATATATATATATGTATGTATGTATGTATGTATGTATGTATGTATGTATATGTATATGTATATATTAAAAAGTCGCATATACGTTGTTAAACACTTAAACTCACAACGCTCAGCAAACCATTAACATTTTAATTAGTTTAAGCCTAACAAACATTAGAGGCCCACTAATATTTTATTTATACTAGCACACGGCCATTAATCTATTACAAGATTAAACCCGTTTTAAAACTCAAACAAAATAACTTGTGATTTGGAGAGTGGAAGTAAAAGAATGATCGAAATACAGGCGGTCGGAGCGATCGATTAATCGAACTATGGTCTCGTTTTTTTACTCGTACAGGGCTCAAAATTTTATATATGAATTATTCACTTTAATTATATAAATAATTATATAAAAGGCTTGTTTTTCTGTACTCGCTCAGGGCCCAAATCTTTTTAACCATTCTCTGGAACGGCCCTGCATACTTAACGAGAGTTCACCACTTATACCTTGATTATGTATTCTTAATATATAACACAAGAGGTCAATGATTACACCACATTTACAGACCCAGAAAACAAAAAAGAATGAGACCAAAAGTTAAAAGATGGGGAAAAAAAGACATGAAAACACAACCAGAAGACGTGAAAGCATCATTTTAAAAAATTGTCCCCATTTTCTTAACTTTCTCAACCTTTTTAAAAGTTTCTTTTCATCTACAGTATAACACCAAAAACCAAAAAGATTTGTTGGTAGGTAGCTTCCAAGTCAAACTAGGAAAAAAAAAAAAGGTTTGACTCCCTTAGATCAGTTATATCTGGCTTATTAGCATCTAAAGATCATATCATCCTTTAGGGTTAGCTGTTTTATATACACACGCGTTCCTGGTTTTCGCGTCATTCAAGCTGATAACAGAGGAAATTCGTTGTTCTTAAGGTGCAACGAACTCTCTCTGATGCTGAACACCTGCGAAAAGGCAGCAAAACACTAAAGAAAATCTAAGAAAATAGAGGTGGCACTTTGACCAGTCTGTGAGTCTAATAACGAAGTCAAACAATAAAATTCAAAAAAGTTTATTTTTAATGTTTATAACCTTTTAAATAATTCTATTCAAAAGATTATATTATTTATTGAAATAAATTTATTTTGTAATTGTTTATGAAAGGAAATGTAAAAGCTTTGGTATAAAAACAGGTGCATTAGGTCACTCGTACCGGCTCTAGGCCATGTTCTATTTCTCACAGGGGGTCAAAGAGGTAAAACTAGAGAAATAGTTCGCTTAAAGAAAAACCACTAAAAAATTACCCAATGTATATTTCTAATACAAAAAATCTCTTAAATCATTTTATTTAAAAAATATATATTATTATTAAAGTAATACGATTTTTGTAATCATATTTGATACGGTTATCATTTGCAGAAAAGAATTAGAGTTTTGCAAAAAAGTGTTTCAGGTTAACCTAACTTTAATGCTTTGTCCATTAGATGGGTTCGTCATATTGATGATCATAGATGTTCTTGAGGATTATTTAGATCTTCATTAGATTATTGTATTGATGATCTGATTCTTGGTCTTTGTTTATTTTCTTCTGTTTCATAGAATAGACAAGTTTGTTCTCTTTTGTATTCGTTTCTGGCTACACAATTTTTGGTCTAGGTTTAATAGAAGTTGATTTGAGTTTCTTGACGGTTTGCAAAACCGTTGACAGTTGAGTTAACCTGGCTAGCTTGCTAGTGAGTTTGGTCAGATAAACTAGCATTAAAACAGGCCTGTTTTGGAGACCATTCAAGTGGAATTCTGCTTGCATGGTTAGCTCCAACAGCCGACTTTGGTTCACGAAAACCAACTTTGGCTTGGCGGAGACGTGGACCATTAGAAACTGGTGGTGCACGGCCCCTTCCTAGCCCCTTTCTGATGGGTCAAAACCATAGCCCTTTCATTTTGAAATTTTGGGTTATGTTAAAGAACTTTAAACCTTTCATTTTGGGATCAACATGTTATTTCACCATATCTTTCTTGGTAAATTATCCGATGAATCGTCTTTATTGTCCTTATCAACACATAGGCAAACCGTATCTCCATCCACAAATTCAGACCCTCCTCTTTCCAACCACATATCAATGGTTGTTTTCTCATCAACAGACTCTTGTTCTTTCTCTAAGTTTAACTCGGTCAATGGCGAGGCATTATGGCCATTCATATAGTCTTTGAAATTTGAAATCATCATTTGAGAATCTTGAATACAAATCATCTTCATAATAATCTTCACTACAGGATGAAATGCACGACGTCACAAACCCGTTAGCAACACATATTAAGGTGGAATCAGGCCATATTTAGGTTCATTCCTTTGCAACATGTTTTTTAAGAACACTTTGATCACATTTTTAATATTGATGTTTGGTTGTTGTAGAAGAAAACTCACATTGAACAGATGTTTGGTTGTTCACTTGTTTGTAGTTTTTCTATTCAGTGAATAATTAAGTGTTATCATTAGAACGGGTGTCGTCCAAAATATTATTGTATATATTGGGTATGAATTATTTGAAAACTCACTTTAATTGTAAAAACCTATTAAAGTTGCTTTACATTGTCGTAGCGCCTTCTTAGATTAAGATAATATCATCTTGTATTTTGCAGTGGAAGTCTTTAATTTTGTTAAAATTTCAATTAATCAAAATATATAAAACCTTCATAGATGTTATACAGAGAAACATTCCCATAAATATTAATGAATTGTTGTTTTCTCCATGTGGTTTTATCACATTTGCTATTTTCATTCAAAAAAATAATTTTTGTATCTGGCTCTTCAAGATTTTTAAAAATTGTTATTTTCATCGAAAAAAAATTAACTCTGTTGATTTAGAATGTTAAACCATCTATCATTAAAAGAGTAATTATGTAATTTTTCATATAAAAAGACAAAATCTTAATTTATGTTAACGTATTAGTGCTAAATTCAATTCACGTGTTATTGCTCTATTCACGTAACGTAAATCGAACATTTCAAATCATGAGATTGTCAGCTTCGTTGGTGAGGGAGGAGAATGGACCTTGTTTTTTGTGGCGATCGGGAACCCGTTGAGAAGGGGTTGTATGATAGAGACCATCGTCTATAGTCGTCATCTCTCTTATATCATGATTCAGTTCCACTCAATTATGGTTATATAATTGAGGGATTTTGTTTTGTAGTTTAAAGAACAATTTTATCAATTTACATGTTTAAAAATTTTAATTAACGGAGTTAATTTATTTGGATGAATTGGATTGTTTGATTGGTGTGAGAAAACAAAGGAATAGAATATCCTGGTGGTGTTGGTAGTTATGGTTGCCGGTGGCAGCGGTTGGTGATGGTGGTTGTGGGTAGTGGTTAGCGATTGATACTGCTAGTTGTTGGTTGGCGGTTGGTGATGGTGGTTGTGGGTGTTGGTTAGCGATTGATAGTGCTAGTTTTTGTTTGGGGGTGGATGATGGTGTTGGTGGTTGGGGTGGTGGTTGATACTAGGGCTGTAAACGAGTCGAGCCGAGCTAGGATGGGTTCGAGCTCGAGCTCGAAGCTTATCGAGCCGAGCCGAGCCGGCTCGAAAATTTTAACGAGCTCAAAACACCGGCTCGAGTTCGGCTCATGAAAAGCTCGAGCCAGCTCGTAGCTCGTTCAAGCCGGCTCGATTTAAAAAAAATCACATTAATTTATATGAAAACCCAAAAAATATTTATTAGGGTTTTAACTTTTGTTGGGTACTTCGTACTTAGTGGAACAAAGATCATTATTTTGAATATAAGTAATTTACTATCAAGTTATATATTTTTTAAACAAAATACTTAATGTTTCTAAAAAGAATCCATTTTTATTTTAGAGTTATTGGATTTTAATAATCTCAACTTTCATTTATTGGCCAAGATTAATCCCAACTCAGAAAATGTTTACAGACACTCCTAACTTTGAACTTATTTTCCTCTAATGTTCTCTTACTAACTGAGAGTTAACCCTCGTTAGTTTTTTTAATTAAATGAGACCAACTTTGAGCCACTTTTCAACTTCATCACTGTCTAGTCTCAATCAGCTCTGTTTTCCATTGTCTAACATCCATCATCACCTGAAATTTACCTCCATAGAGTTTGGTGGTTCAAATCAGAAGGTGGATATTGATGGCTTCTAGGGTGCGAAAGTTTCAAATCGACGGACCTGATGATAGATTTCAACTTTCTGTTTAGTTTTTGGCCACAAAAACAGTTCACGTTGTCAAAAAACAAACGGGTTTAAGGTGCTGTTTGTTTTTTCTGCAGGAAAACGTCTGCAGTCTGCGAACCACATCTGCAGACATCTGCAGCAGAAGAGGTGGACCAAATGTCTGCAGTCTGCAAGAAAAAGACTGTTTGTTTTTAACATCTGCAGAATCAAAAAAATACATATAACAAATCAAAAAAAAACAAACTAACCATATACAAACAAACTAACTAATCAAAAAAAATACTAACCATATACAAACAAACTAATCATACTAATAACAAATAAAAAAAAAAAAAAAAACGTACCTGCAGGTGGGTCGCGAAGGGTGGTGCGAGGGGGCTGCGGTCGGAGGGGGCTGCGGTCGGAGGGGGAAGGGTGGTTCGCGAAGGGGGAAGGGGAAGGGTGGTTCGCGAAGGGGGAGGGGGCTGCGATCGGTTCGCGAAGGGGGAGGGGCCTGCGGTCGGAGGGTGCCGCGGTGGCGCGGTGGTGCGGTGGTCCGACGGTCGCGCGGTGGTGCGGTGGTCCGGCGGTGGTCCGGCGGTGGTGTGTGGTGGTGTGTGTGAAGATGAGTTGTAAAGATGATTTGTGAAGATGATTTGTGAAGGGAGAAGAGGTTTGATGAAATGTCTTCCCGCCTGAAGACACTAGTCCATGTCTGCACCAAGAAGACCTTGCGCAGACCTTTTTTAATGAAACGTCTTCTGAAAAACAAACAGTCTGTGCACTCAAAACATCTTCCCGCGTCTGCGTGCGCGCAGATGAAGAGGTGGGGAAGAGGTTTTCTTAAAAAACAAACACCACCTAACTCTCAGTTAGTAAGGGATTGTTGGAGGAAAATAAACTTAAAATTGAGAGCATCTGTAAACATATACTGTGTTGGGATTAATCACAGCCAATATATGAACCTTGAGATTATTAAAATCCAATAACCCTTTATTTTAAGAAAACCTTTTGAATATAACAATTTACTATCAAGTTATATATTTTTTAAAAATGATTATTATACTATATAAATATATACACATATATTATATGCACCGAGTCACGAGCCGAGCCACAAGCCGAGCTCGAACCGAGCTAATCCTGGCTCGAGTTCGGCTTGTTTAGAATTCGAGCATAGCCGAGCCGGCTCGTTTAGATACGAGCTTTTTTCGAGCCGAGCTTTTTTCGAGTTTTTCTCGAGCGAACTTCGAGTCATGAACTTTTTGTAACAGTTGGTACTGGTGGTGGTGGTGTCTTCGTGGTAGGTGTGGTGGGTGGTACCGACAGCAATGGGTGGCAGCGAAAATGGTTGTTGGTGGTTGAGATGATGATGGTGGCGATGAAGGTTGTTGTTGGTAGTGCGAACAAATGGTGGAAGATGGATGAAATGGGAAAAACAAAAGGAAGCAGATGAATGATATTAGAATGTTTAAAGGAAATGAAATTCCTTAAGTAATTAATAACTTATTCCATTGACCCACAAACAATTGTATTTTTATTCCCTCGTAATGATTCATTCTATAATGCTTGACATTCCTACCTTCCAAACAATGTTTTATATTATTATTTTTTTTTAACGGTAAATGTACGACCCTGCTTCGGAGGATAGGTGTTATTTTAATCGGGCCCACCTATCCGTTTTCCAGCCGGGACCGCACCCCCAACCCTCTCAGGAGGAAACTCATTGCTGAGAAAACCCCTTGGCTCAACTCTGAGCATTTTGCTCAGAGTGAGACTTGAACCCATGACCTTCCTTTTATTTACATGTCATGGGTACCTCACTTTAACCAGTTAGGCTCAGAGTGAGACTTGAACCCATGACTTTTCCTTTATATTATTTAAATGTTAACTCTAAATTTTTCATTGTAATATTCACACTATCTTATCCCGTCATGTTACATGAACATAATAAGAAAAAAGGTTTATATGTATTAATGAATGTTAAAAAACTAATAGAAAACTAAAAAATAGTTAATCTATACTATATATTACACATCTATGTTGAAAAATAATCATTTTGCTCAAACTTGGAGACCATGTGTATATTTTTTAAGGATAAAATACAAGTGATTTATGCAATAGATTTTATCTTGCTCTAATTTAATAGACTTTCCTAATTAATACAAAGTTTGTGCACATTATTAAAATATTATTTAACAATATGAGATTATTTAATTCTCTACATTAAATGTTATTTTATTTGTCATACTTTAAATTATAATTTAAAATTATATTTACTATTAATATATAAATACTATTTAATTAAGTAATATCTTATTTAAATACTTAAATATACAAAAACTAAATATTTACATAAGTAATAATAATAATGATGATAATAACAACAACTAATAACAAAAATAAGAACAACAACAAAAACAACCAAATATAATCAATGATTAAGGCAGGTCGGGAAAGACATCGGTGAAATTCGTTGTATCGCGTGAGCTAACTCACTATATATAACAAATATAAAAAAATGATAAATAGTAAAGTTGTAGTTTTTTTCAATGTTATCACAATAGTTTTTTATTAAATTGGTTGATAATAATCTTAACTTTTATTTTTGTTGTCAAGGTTAATCCTAATAACGTAATTATTCATTGATTTACCAATGATTTCCACTTGATTTTACTCAAGATAATGATCGTAAATAAAAAATAAAACGTATTACAAAATAGAATGAAAATCTAAGTATACAAACCATTTTCTTTTATAATTTTCTAAACACACAAATCAAAACCCTAATTCCTAATTCGTAATTCAATCGAACTTCATTCTGGAATCGACCTTCCGTGTTGTAGGTGTAATCCACACACCATAATCTTAGCCCACTGTCATGGATTCATCATTCATCGTCCCCTCTGCACCCGCAAATGCTGCTGATTAAAGGGTATAATTTCTTCTTTCTTGTTCCTTGAGTGTAAGTTTCATGTGGGTCTGATTTCTTGATTTGTCTTTGTTCTTGTTCTTAAATTTCTGACAAACTCTCATTGTCAATAAGTTGTCAATTTGAAAAATACAAAAATTTATTTGAGTAATCTGGTATGCAATTCTTTCATAAAAGCTCTGTTTAGATAGCAAGTGCAGAATGTTGTGAATTATTGTTTATTGATCTTGTTTTTAGGTTACTGATTTTACTGATTTGTGATACTGATTACTTTAGACTGCCTATTTGTTATTACACTACTGTTATGTCAAGCTAAACTATCAAATTAGGTGTTTTAATGAGGCTTTTTTAACATTATATTTAGGTGTTTGAACAATTAAAATGCTTAGTTATTGTCTGAATTGGGCTTCAGACTTTTTTATAATTTCATTGATAGGGGCATTGTGTTCATCTGTGATTTAGGCTTTACAGCTATATCGTTCATTTGTGATTTAGGTTATTTTGTGTCATCCTTAATTCTGTGATTTATTATCAAATTGTTTTTGAAAGAGGCCCCAACTTTTTAGTTCGCTTGGGGCCTCAAAAAACGTTGAGCCGCTTTTGTTTCCACAGAATAACCAAACAGGAAAATGGAATCGTTTCCGAAGCTTTTACCTAATGCGTAAATTTATGCTCAGCTTGATTAGGCAACATTAAACACATAAATATGATCCAAAGTAACATATGTATTAGTTATTGTTGTTTGTTACAACAGAATAATGTATAATGACTGTCCTTTCAGTTTTAATTTTCGTTAACAAGGTAGTAATGCTGCTAATGCATAATGACTTTATTTCTTTGGTCCTTTCAGTTTGAATTTTGCTAATGAGGTCTCCCGACTTTCAAGCTATATAAGGTTTGTTTCTCCATTCATTATGTATATATTCATATGAGATGTCTATGTAATACAAATCTTATGCGCCTTTTGTCCCATTCAGACTTTTAGTCGGCTCCAGTTACACAAAGGTAGACTTTTTCTAGCGGTGCCATCAAGAGCTTCAGCTGCAAGAGGATAGTTCTTCTCCTGGAAAACAACACAATTTCATTGGGAGACTTTGAATTAAGTGAAGTACATATAGCCATATAGGATAGACAGAAGCAAAGAAGTCAAATCACCTACGTAAGAAAGTTAGAAATAGTATCTCCAGCCATTGGCCATTGCCACGTGTTTTTTGTGCCTTTTTGGTTCTACATCGGAATTACGAGTGTTACGACGTGTTTTGGATTTGGGATTGCGGTGAAATTCCTCGTGCAACACGCACGGGGAAAAACCTTGTTTAGATTTATGCATAACTTTATATTAAAACATTCTCTTTTACAATTATTAATATAGTAAAAGTTATTAAGTGGAAGGCGAGATGAGGCCGATGTGTATCATCGGTCTTCCTGCCAACAAGGATTCAACCAGGTATCATGGTCGGCGTTCACTTACTCTGCAGGTAAGTATTTGCACTTGATGTATGTATGTTGATGATTTTTTGTATTGTATTGAATATTGAGTGTTGTGATATGATCAGTACATTACCTCTCTTTCTTTTTTCAGTTCCGTGAGGTGAAAAAATCCAAGATGAATGATAAAAACTACATGTGGAAGGACGCCTATGATTTAGACAATCCGTTCTACCAGTTTGTGTACAAAGGTAACACAGAAAAACAAGATTCTGATGTTCTTGTTGGTGGTGATCAAAAGAAACATTCTGTTGTTCGGGGCTGTCAAATTCCAAAGGCAATGAGAGGATGCTCTCTTGTTGTTGATCAAAAGAAACATTCTGTTGTTAGTGGTGGTGGTGATCAAAAGAAACATTCTGTTGTTGTTGTTGATCAGAAGAAACATTCTGTTGTTGTTGGGGTAAAAGAAAAGAAGATTAAGAAGAAAGATTACCTTACTGCTAGACAAAAGCGCGACGAGGCTTACAAAAAGAAGACTCCAGATAGCACGTGGAAGCCTCCTCGATCGCATCATAATCTCATCCAGGAGGATCATATCCATGATCCTTGGAGGGTCGTCGCCATTTGTATGCTTCTAAATCAAACACAGGGTGCGCAGGTCAGAGGGGTCATATCCGACTTTTTTACTCTATGCCCAGATGCAAAGACTGCTGCAGAGGTTCCGCAAGAGACCATTGAAAGGCTTATAACACCACTTGGACTTCAAAAAGTAAAGGCCGAAAGGATCCATAAATTTTCTATAGAATATTTACGAGACAACTGGACACATATCACTCACCTCCATGGTGTTGGGAAGTATGTTCTCATTTGCTGTCGTGTTTATGTTTGTGTTTGTGTTTGTGTTTGCGTTTGATGGAATGTATGTCTTAGATGTCTGCTTCTGTTCAGGTATGCAGCAGATGCATATGCAATATTTGTTACAGGGCAGTGGAGGCGCGTGACTCCCACGGATCACATGTTAAACAAGTACTGGGAGTTTCTTCATCAGTTAGCGTAGCGTGAGCGACAGACAAGTATTTGATGTGTAGGTTTTTGGGCTATGATATGATGTTTTGATTATAACAGATTAACAGTGGATGTTTGATTCTTAGTTCTTTAATTAATAGTGGGGCTGAAGCAAAAGGTAAAGCTAGTTATATAAATACATGTTAATATTATGAAAAGTTGTCTAATATATATCTTTTGTCACATTAATTCTGTTTGTTTTACAACTAGTAAAAAGATAACGAGGAATGCTAGATTTTTCATTTTTATGCCTTGGATTAGATCGCTAAAAGATTTGAAATCCTTAGCAAATAACAAATATTATATACACAGTAATTATACAAGTTGGTGATATTGTTCATTATGTCAGTTAATACTTTCTTTTGATTATCTTGATTTTTCTAAAAGAAGTTGAACCTTTTAGTGTCATCAAAATCAATGACGGCATTGGTTAAAGAATACACATATCACTCTCATCTCTTTTTCACTAAACAGATTGAAACATAATTAAAAAAAAACATTAATCATTATGATACTCTAAATTTTACTTCTATTGTTTAAAATAGTCTTGTATAATCAACATAGGTCTCTATTTGATTTTACTTACAGGACATCCAATTCTTAAATATAAAGTGTAAATTAATAATGTCATAGACATGTGACAGTTATTATTTTTCAACTCTAAATTATTTGCAATGGTCATTAAACCCACGAACATGACCAAAGCTCAAATATAAAAAACTAGCAAATGGGTCTTGAAAAACTGGAGTTGTGTTCCCCATGAGCTACATTACCCAAACACAACTTTCTTGTAAATCATCTGTTAAGTAATTCCAAAATCATTACATTCAGATTTTATAGCGCACAGTCCTATGTTTAACCCACAATTGCATTAAGCTGTCTAAAGTATTTTAAGGCACTTCGGCAATCAGCTTATTTCCCAGACGAGTAAAGCAAGACGCCCATTTTAAGCCACGGTCATAAATGATAACATAAACAATAAAAGAGCTAATTGCTAATAAAGAAAAACTCAAAAAACATAGCCAATTAATCATCAAACGTCCAAAGACTTAAACAAGAAGAATCCAACACAAGATCTCACTTCACGGTGATGGTACTTAAAAACAGGATAAAATTTAAGCACGAACAGGTGGAGGACCAGCAGCACCACCAGCAGCACGAGGTGCTTTAGGAGCATCATCCTGAAACATAAACAATAATCAAAATCACCGTCGCTTCCAAACTAAAAAATGATGCAAAATAGTGTTTTAAGCACACTATAAAATAGAATCAGAACACCAACAATAACAGAAAAAATCTTGCACTGATATTTTATTATTTTACACTTCAATATGAAAAAGACAATTTATGCAATATAGCTGCAAACCATAATATATAAAAAGCAAAACCAAACAAAACCACACAATGCAAATATTGAGATAACATGTAGAGCATCCAAAAGCTTAGAACCATCTTTAACTACTATGAAAACTTATCACCAAATCATTTATTATTTTCTTAAAAGCCAAAATAACCAGTAAACCTACTTTTAAAACTAACGAGTGATGTAATGTAATATATTTACAACCAATATTTACTATAGAATATTTTTACACAAACAACTATAAAATTATTAAATCAAACCACTAAACCAAACTTCCTAACTGCTAAGATTGTTATTTTTCAAAACTTTAGTTCTGCTAAGATTGTTATTTTTTAAAACTTTAGTTAACGCCTAGCAGTTCAGCACATAAGTTTGTTTATTCAGGACCAACCAAACAGGACTAGTAAAAAACCCTAATATTAAGCAACAAAGTAAACAATAAAATAACCACAAGCTAGAGTAAGCAGCTAATTTAAGTACATTTGCTTACAGAACCACATATGAAGCTAGAATATAAGTTTTTCAAATAAGTAGCATGTGTAACAAGCATACACAACTTACATGTTTTAAGGATAATAACAAAGCACATAGATAAAAATAAAAAGATAGATAGCATACCCTTGGGCGAGTGAAACGCTTTGGAGGCTCACGGTTCCTCCTGTCAGTTCGTGAACGAACCCTGACAACTTTAGAGTGAATTGCACAGGAAACACAGTATTGCAGTTTCACATACAACTTTGGAAGTGTGTACTCTGAAACAATGAACACAAACACACCAATCAATCAGAATAAAGTATTCTCACATAATTCAGTTACACTACTTACAGCACACCACAGGTAACTATGTAAAACTTACGATCAAAAGCACAAGCTTCTTGGACATCCCTTACAGCAGCTTGCTCCACGATGTTCCTCACATTAAATCTCTTTATAGCCTTATCCTGAATAATCATTAAAACTAGTTTTTAATTTAAAGAAAAACAAGAGAAAACCATTCAGTTCTGTAAAAACCAGCATCCACAAGCAAACATCACTGGAAGTGTTCGTGTAACAGAAGAAAAAACGTAACAAATAAACTAACTTCCAGCACCAGAATACATCTCTACTGATTCCAAATATGCATTACATACTGTATGCTAAAACTTGCAATATTCAAAATTTCAAACAGGTATAAAATAAACATGACTTGTTCAGTTAGTGAATTATGTTTTAAACATTGATGTTTAAAGTAAATTGATATAACTTCAAATTCCCAAATTTCACATGGTACAAACTCAAAAACAAAAAGGCATCAACACCAAACATCATCATCAAGCCCTCACAGTCACCCAACACAAACTGTTCAACAACGCCCTTAAAATCTAACCAAAATTACTTGATTCAGCCTTCAATCTAAAAAAAACAAAACAGATCCCCCCGTCAAATCAAATCCACCAGTAACAAATCATCAACATAGACAATAACGATCTACAAATCGATGAAATCAATCGCATACATCAAAATCAACAGCTTAATTGTACCTTAGGGCAGCACTTTCCACAGTTAGAACAGCGAATGAACTTGACGTGACCACGGCCGTGCTTGTTACGTCCGCCATTCCTTCGCTTGAAAGTCTGCAAAAACAGAAATCAGATAACGGAGAAGAGAAGATAGATGAGATTTGAAGCTATTGGAATCGTACCATTTTGTGGAGGCGCTAGGGTTTCGACAAGGAGATAACCTGCTTCAGCTGCGCCGATCTCTTGAGTTGAAACTAGGGTTTGCTGAATGATTTTGGTATTTAAAGTGGTTTCTTGTGGGCCGTGGTTTTTTAGATTGGGCTCACAATTATCGTCCCTGTGGGCCCATTTCAATGTTGCGCTTCTCAATTGTAAAATATGCTGAGGATATGCCGAAGCTTATGTTATACTTTTAGGTAGTGGTAGGAACGAAATAAACGTTAACAGTTCGGCGGGAAGTTCGTTTATTTTTATTCGTTTAGCAACTGAACAACACGAAAAAGAAAATTTTGTTCGTTTAGTTAAACGAACGAACATGAACACAAGCCGCGTTCGTTCATTTAGGTTCGTGAACGTTCGATAATGTGTTCGTTAATGTACGTTCGTGAACGTTCAATAATGTGTTCGTTTATGTTCGTTAATGTGTTTGTTTATATTCTTAACTTTTGGGTCAGTTATTTTTATGACTATTATATCAAGTATTTTTTATATTTATGTTAGGTACTTATTTATTTTTTATTGATTTTCTATAATGCTTGTGATAAACATGTAAATTTTATTCTAAAATAAATCTATAATCATTTGTATTCGTTTGTGTTCATGAGCTTCTTTATGTTCGTCAAGTTCATGAATAATTGTTTGCGTTTGTTTGCTTTTGTTTGTGCTTATTTGCGTTCGGATAGTGTTCATAAACAGTTTACGAGCATGTTCATTTTCTGAATGAACGAACACGAACAAAGAATATCATTTGGTAAGTGTTCATGAACAGTTTATGAACAAGTTTATTTTTTAATGAACGAACACAAAAAGGCATTGTTCATGTTCGTTCAGTTCGTTTGCAGTCCTACTTTTAGGGGTTGTTTGCTAGTATTTTAGTGGTTATTAAAAGGCTAAATTTTAATTGTTTATACCATTTTAATGGTTAAAGGTAGCCTTATGTATAAATGGTTAGAGTCTAACATTAATATGTTATCTCTTAACCATTCGGAGTTAAGGTTATCTTTTAACCATTAACAAGTTATGAACTATTAAGAGGTAGCATTTTATTGACTATTAAGAGGCTAACAAACAGTCTCTTAGGCCAATAGCAATCGTTCTACAAATATAGGGCTAGCACATTTGTTAGAATTAGGGGCTGTTTGACAACTTCTGAATGATTAGGTGTTGAACCATTAACAGATCTCAACCATTAAGAGCTAGTATATCGTTTAACTATTCAAATGTAAATGTCTGACCAATTCAGATTAGAGGTCTTAACCATTTAGCATTAGACCTATTAACCATTTCAGCATTAGTATAATCCTTAACCATTCAGATGCAAATGTCTTAACCATTCAGATATTTGCTTGCGAAACAAACAGTCTGAACCATTATGTCTGAACCATTCAAGCATTTGAACCATTAAGAGGCTAATTAAGATGCTTCCAAACAACCCCTTATTGTCTTTTAGAAAGGAGGTCATGGGTTCAAACCCAGGTTATATGAATTTTGGTGTAATATTCATTAGACGATAAAAAAAATAGCAATCGTTCTGTATTTTATGATTTTTTCTCGTTTGACGTATCAATTTCATATTTGTTTTTCTTATTTTCTTTAGTTTTTTTTGTTTGTTTCACATGGTAACGTCCTAGTTTTACTTTGTTTCTCTATATTTTTCAATTTAATTTTTTAAATTTGTAGTAAAATTTTAATTTTATAACTTAACTAAATTAAATACAAAATAATACAAACTTCATAAATAAAAATAAAAGTCCATCACTGAATTTAAACTGATATCTTGTAAAAAAAATACTTCTAAAATAATAATAATTGTTAGTTTGGTTCGATTGATACAAATGCTCCAATTGGTAGATAATATCAACTCGAAGGTTGTCATGAGTTGCGCGTGATTGTAAACCTGAAAGTATATCATGTTCTACCGATTTATTTTTTAAAGGATCTTCAATATAATCCGAAGATATCACTGCAACATCATTCTTAAAAACCATGTTGTGTAATATAACACACGCGTACATGATTTATCAGATTCTTCGTGGATATAGATAATGATTTGGAGTAGCAATGATGTGTAAGAAAATTAAGTTTGAATTGTATTTATAATGTAAAAACCTAACTTTTAGAAGGAAACAAAAAAGCAACTGTCAAATTCGAATGGTCGGATGTTTATAGGCGCGGGATAGGTAAATTTGGGTGAATATTCACCGGGTCGTGAAAGTATGGGATAGGGGGCGTTGTGTTCCTGGTCGACCTCAGTTTGTCCTGGGCATTTACCACCCATTCATCGTCGTCACTCTGTGTGGCCTTATGCCATGGGTGTGATCGTGTGAGAGCTGAGGCATCACCATTAAAAGCATTGCACATCGTTTCCTCTCAATGCGAATGGACATTAAAGAGAATGTATGTGAAGATTTCAACATGTGGCTATCATCAAAACTTCTTTGACCGTTAATTAAAAAAATATTTTTTTCAATCACACAACACTACAAGTACTATTAAATTCTATATTTTTTACACCAAAAACACTCTCATCTACTTCATTTTACCTATTTATAAAATGGATTCATCATCATCATCCTCTGACGCTACAGATGAGTTATTATACAAAATGGTTGTAACCATGACTCAAACCTTAATACGACAACCACGAGTCGTGCCTTCCACACAACCAATAACCCCGATAATTTGCACTCAATCAAAAATGACTAATTGTTCATACGTTGTTAGTTGATGATTGTTTTAAAGAAAACTTGACTTTTTTAGAAAATGTATTAAGGCTTCGTGATCAAATACACTGACCACAATTCTAAAAATAGTTATAGTTGTGGAGAAATTGAACTAGTGGTTCCCACAATGGTATGATATAATAGGTTAGATTGCTTTAATTGTCTTACAAAAGTGTATGACTATTAATCGACTTAGGGACTGTTTGGCAGCCTTTTAAAGGTTCAGATGTCTGAATGTTCAGACTGTTTGTTTCGCGAGCAAATGTCTGAATGGTTCAGACATTTTCCTCTGAATGGTTAAGCATTATACTAATGTTGAATGGTTAAGAGGTCTAATGCTGAATGGTTAATACCTCTTATCTGAATTGGTCAGACATTTGCATTTGAATAGTTAAACGATATACTACCTCTTAATGGTTCAGACCTCTTAATGGAGAGTTAAACAAGCTCAATGCCTCATCTCTGCTACACTTAAGCAGATTCGATATTACTGAGTTAGCAGAGAAGCCACTCTCCAACCCCTCCAACTCTGAGATAGCTGCTCACATCAGAAATCATCTAAGCAGTCTTCATCTGACCGAGCTAACTGCTAGGACCAAGATAGTGGAGGAGTTGAAACTGAGAGAGGAGGAGGAAAGGAAAGGATCAGCAACCAAAGACAAAGCCTTTATTCAAATGGTCGAAGGTCCTGAACTTGAATCCATAGTTAGATGGGAGTATGACTACAACTCCCGTCAACTAACTCTCTTTAGGGGGGCACAACAAAGGGTGCATGTCATTCAAAGTGATAGATTGGATCTCTTATCCAAGAATGACTTATACAAACTTCTCAGCACCACTTCAAGAAAGAACAAAGAAATAGATAAACATCTTCTGTGTAACATCTTGAATTTTTAGTTAACTTTGTTTAAGGATCATGTTTGCCTAATATGAAAGTTATGGGGTTCTTATGTATATTGCTTTAATTTGTCTTTAATTCTTTAACTTGGAAGTTGATAATGTAAACAATTGCATAATAATTAAATAACAATCTTAATAATGGTTTTAATAATGATAATAATATTAACAAGAAAAGATAAGTAAGTTATAATAACTAATAATAATAAATAATAGTAATAATGATAATAATAAATACTAAGAATAATAATAGTAATAATAATAATAATAATAATACTATTACTAATAAAAAATAATTTGTAAAAATTATTAAACTTAGAGAAGATTAAAACTTTGATTTAATAAGTTAAGGGGCCTTAGGGTCATTTTATAAAATTTAAATAGAAGGTTTATGCATGAAAGAATAAACATTCATAACTTGAGGGACCATTTGTGTAAACTTAAAAGACCAAACCCCCCCTTCTTTTCCTTTTCGCGTTTTTCCGGCCAAGGCACCGGCCAACCGCCGGTAGCCTTCCGGCCACCTCCAAACTACACCAAAACGACCCTAATTGATCACCAAATCGCCTCAAATCAAACCTAGCACACGAATCGAACTTGAAACCGTTGATTAATCAATCTGAAAACGCTTGTATTATCAAAAACCAACTCGAAACCGAACCCCAATTTACTTCATAACCGTTCAACGTACAAATCATAGTAATTACTCAATTAATTGAACATAAACCATCGGTTAACTATTCTTAACCTATCATTACTTGCAATTTCATCTGAAACTCGCGCATACACCACATTCCATCATCATCTCCTTCGTGAACCTGCAACTATTCGAACCCCATCTTCAGAGCTTCAAAACTCGAAATCAACATAGGGCTTTTCATCATTTAAGTTATTTGAAGCTTTCTGCAAAGTGAATTGGATTATCAAAATCATTTGCTATCTGAACCATCTACGGCTTGGTCGCGACTTGTTCTTCGATTCAATCATCTTCATTCAGCACCTAATCGGGTAATTGAAACCACCTACGAATTCGTTTCATCATAGGGAACAAAAGCCCTATGGTTTCGAGCATGTATATATTTGATTTGAACTTCAATTTGGATTAATCCGATTCTAGGGTTCTTAGGATTTGGGGGTTTTTGCTTGGGTTGCTTTAAAACATATGGGAATGGGGTTTTGTCAGGCTTAGGCGACCCAGCCTAATGGTAAACTGTCCCCATGTGATTCTGGAGGTCCCGGGTTCGACCCCGGGCAACCTCACATTCTTTTTTTTGAGGCTTTTAGCCTTCAACAATAATTTTAAATATTTTTAAAAATTATAAAAAGTCATTTTATAAAAGCTGATAATTTTAAAATGTTTTTAATTATTTTCTGTTAATTTATTTCATAAAAGAAATACTTTTATACCTTTGTCATACATTCTTAAAAATAATAATAATAAATTGTTTTATAAAAACTAACTTTAACTAATACCTGGTGTCACAAATATGATTATTCTGAACGTTGCTTTTAAATTATCGTTTAAAATGTGTTTATTAGACTTTATTTAACTTATATGTATATACAAAATTAATATAGGTGTTATATTTTTTATGTAAAATTTTATATCAAATATAATAACATTCTTTAATATTAATAACTAAAATTGGTTCCATTTTGTTAAACATAGTTAATTGAAAATCCCTAAATTCCACTTAGAACCCTAGTCCCCGTTAATCCGTTAAACTTAATATAATTAAACTTAAAAATCTTATAAATATATATATATTTTAGGTCATTGTGAAGGGCTACGTCGAATCGACGCTTATTATTATTTCTTATTAATCATCCAATAAATACTTATTGATCAAGTGAGTATTTCTATACCCCTTTTATATTTTTTTCACTTTTGGGGTGAAACATGTTACATTATAAACCTTACACTTGTAAACACGTTTGATTCTTGTAAACTTATGGCATTTCACCTGTTTGTTGTGGTTGGTTGAATTTTGTGGCTACCATGTAATGTCGAATATATGTACAATCATTAAGTATTGCTAGCCTAGCGAAGTCATAGATCTATGGGCCAGACAAGCCTGCTTGGTTGATCCAAGTACACTTAGCTAATCGTATATACTTATAAACGTTTGAGACTTGTAAAACTTTGTCGAGGTTTGATTGTGCATTCTGTCTTACATCCCTAGCTACTTGTTCTCTAACTTACAACATGATTTGTCATCTTTTATATACTTATGTATTGAAAACTATGGAAATCTCACCAACATTATTGTTGACCTTTTATTTTTTAACATGTTTCAGGAAACGCCCAAGTTTGATGCACTTTTGAAGCTTATACACATCTAGGATTGGACCTAGTTAAATAAATGGATTTTCCTTGAATAATTTTACATCTTATGTTATGTTACTTTCATGTTTGAAACTTATGCTTGTAATGTTACATTGGAAACTTATGATTATAATTTTTGGATTTAATAATAGCGTTATGTGGCTGTGAACGATCTTAACTCTCACTCCTCGACGTTTCCGCCGTCAAGGTTGGGGTGTGACATTCTGTCCCTGGTGCTAAAGGTATTGAGAAGTAGGAATAAGTAAGGTTTTGGTAGCATCAGCCTAGGGGGAGTTTGTTGGATCTAGAAAGGCTGGTGTAACCAAAACCAAAACACTTAGACATTTTTAGTACAACTAGTAAAGGTCTTTCGAAGCTAAGTACAGAACTTTCAAATGCAAATGGAGTTCTTTCGAAGGCAGAAACAGAATTTCCGAAGATCATGTCTTAAGGATCTTCCGAAGGAAGACTCCAGCTTCCGAAGACAAAGTCTTCTCTCTTCCGAAGTTCAAGACTTAGAAGAAATCAAGACAACAACTTTCGAAGTATAAAGATCTGAAGAAGTCCTCAAGCCTCGGAAGAAGTAGCCTCTTCCGAAGTATAAGTGGCTTCGGAAGAACAAGTTCTTCCGAAGCCAATTAACCTTTGGAAGACACTATTATGAACCAGTGGATACACGTATGGCCCTTCTGACACTCCGCTGCAAGTCTCTGAGATACTGCATGGTGCTTTCCCACGCCCATGTAGTTGACCATACTTTACTCCACTGTTCACCTTTATCAGTTAGTACAGTTACCAACTTTAGTTGGTGACAAAAGGTAAGTCATGGAAATATCATAACTACCTTATCTTAGATAATACTTTATCTAAGATACCTTAACTTTAGCATTGTAGTATCTGCTTTAGTCATAGGTTTCCAGCCGGTATCAAAGTATATCCGGTTGTAGGATCTAGTATATATAGTTTCTCATTGTAACTTATGTAATATGCTTGTAAGAGTCTTGTAATACTTTAAGTTGAGAAGTAATATATACAAGTACCTTGAAAATTATTTCTTTGTGTTCTTTGTTACTTACTATATTATTATCAACTATTAGAAGGGATTCTACATCATCATCTGAACCGAGTGTGATTCAAGTGAGTTTGAGAGAAAACAAAGTGTTAAGTGACAAAAACCGATCCTGCACGTTTGTATAATGATGTATAATATGATTGTAAAAGACGGTGAACAAAGGACTTATCAATACAATGAAGATCAAGCACACTGAAGCAAGATACGAAAACGAGAAGTTCATGATCAGCTTGAGCTAACTTGGTTGATCAAATTAGAGATTATCTTATTAGGTTGCCTAGGAAAGAAGAGGGATAGAAGTATGATCTTGGACTTTTATTTGATTTCTCTTGTCAAGTTACATCCTTCAATTTTGACTCTCAATTCAAAGATGAATATCATATTTATGAGCTTGTAAAATCTTAATCACATAGCGGTTGTTTGACTTTATCAATTAATTTATTTTTGTGTTGTTTAATCTTGATTGGGCTAGCTAGAGAACTCATAAATCAAATGGACCAAGATACGACGTTGGGTGAGTTTTATACTGCTTCTAAAAAGATCCGGTGTTTTTACCGGGCTTGCTTTCTTTCCCCGGCGGAAGTAGTAGTTGCCTTTGTGGACGGCGACCGTTTATGTGGGATGCGGTCGGTGGCGTTGTCACCTCCTATTTCCAGCTAGTGCCCTCCTGTTGTCATATATTAAAGATAAAGACAATAAACACTGAAAAAATCTTATCTTATCTTATCTTATTTTATCTTATCTTATCTTATCTTATCTTATCTTATCTTACTACTCTAATAAGAAGATATCTTGAGATGACACGTGTCAACACCACAATCATTTCTCGCCAAAATTTTCCCGCCTCTTTCTTCTATTAAATATTTACCTTAATTACTAATAATATTATTTAACACTTTTTTAAATTTAATAAATTAAGAAAAATATCTATTTATTAATGTTATTTTCTAATTAAGAAAAAATTTAAAACAAATTAAAAAAATGATATAATTGTTTTATTAGTTATAGTAATTTCTCATATATAATTTCAGTCATATCGTATCTTAAAATATTATTTTATGATTAATAAATTTTATTATATTAATATTTTATTTATTCAACCCGTGTAACACACGAGTTTACTAAAACTAGTGGCAACCTCTTCTATTCTGGTTCATGGTTTCTCTTGGCTATATGGTTCGATTTATTAGTGTTGTCCCCCTTGCGTTCCCTCCCTTTGTGAAGAATTTCATTTCCCCTTTTCTCCATATTACTTACTTTAATACACATATCTTTATAAACAAGTATGCTTTGCAAGAAGAGAAAGATTCGTTTGTTTATTTTTTTAATAAAAAAATTATGGAGATGCATGTTGTGTTTTTTAAAAGACTTATTTAAAAGCAATAATTTAAAAATTATAATCTATATTAAACCATTTGGTCGGTTACTACAGTAACCGATGACGTCATCACGTACAACTAAGAAAGCACACGATACAAGTTTGTGATGCAACAACCTTTTTTGACAGCTGTTTACATCCGGTGATGCCAACTTTTCCTACATTACACGTATCACCCTTTACCTTGAACAGATCGATAGAAAGAGAAAGAAAGAAAAAGAGACTAACTACAAATAAAGACAATGGTGTTGCTGCAGATGAAGGGAAATCTCTTTCAACCAAAGACCCGCACTGACAATGCCACCTCCCTCACTCTATGAACCAGATCTGCCCTCCTTTCGTGTCAACAAAGGGAATCGCGCGAGCTGATGAACACGAATCGATGCATGAAATCTAGTGGAAGAAGCCACGGTTTCGTGCTGAAGTGGGGAGGCATTCCCCGTGTCTCCTGCGAACCTGCAACTTCGACAAAGTAGGGTGCTACAATAGCCGAAAAAAGGGGTTTTTATGGGTGTGGTGGAGGTCGCCCGACTTCTTTTTATCTCCCCTCAGACATAGGGTCAGGGTGTAAGCTCCGACCTTCATCTCATGGGACTAATTCTGCAGAATAAAGTATTAAACATTCAAGTTCAAATATGTCTACAAGTTTTAAAAAACAATATACAATGTGAAGAGACTGTAGAGCAGGAGAATATGGATAACTATGTGTACTTGTCGGAAGAAAGAAAGTCTTTTGAAGAAATCTTTGATTTTTTTTCATATTAAGAAATCTTCTAATTATTTGAATATCTTTTATTTTTAGGGTAATTATTTTGTTTATAAAATACAAGCGTAAATAAGAGATACTTGATATAAACTTTACAAGGGGCTAAAGCTTTAAAAAAATTACTTAAATATACTTTAAAGCTGTTTTGTTTTTAAATTTAATCTTTTTTTCATAATTTTATGTCAAAATATTTTTAGGTATGCTATAAAAATTACGGAATTACGATTTTTATACGATTTCTTCCTTAAGAAAATGAAATTATCCTAATATCATTTGAACTAATTACTTATGTTTTCTAAAATTTTATCGTTATATAAATAAAATTAATACAACTACTGTCTGAGGCATTTTTCCATAAACTTTCTTAAATAACGAGTCATTTTTGTTTCTGCAGATCAATTTTAATTGATAAAATAATCAATATTTTAAGTTACTCATCGATTAACTAATGTTTAAATAGTTTGATTCCTTTATAATTGTTTTATTTATTCTCAACTATAGTGAAAATTTTCAAATGGTATATTGCCTTGATTTTATAAAATTTTTATTTATTAATACTCAGTGTAAATAAAAAGAAATAGGCGTTTCAGCATTTTTTACAAATGTTAAATTTATAAAATATTTTTATTTACTTTTATTTGTTTATTCTTATTTGCGTCTTCGAGCCATCATTTATTATTTAGCTCAAACGTGACATCGTTTGTTCTTTTAGTTCAAATATCTGTGACGTGCTTATCGTTCCATCTTTAAGCTATCGAACCCGCGGCATCGCGCGGGATCGAAATCTAGTTGGTATATAAATATATAATTTAAACCTGTTTTCTATTTGGATATGTATTTGGGATGATATTTTATGTACGATTTCAGTTGGTATACTTTTGACGTATATTTTGTTTAGAGTCGCATCAAATATAATTCATTTTCATTCAACGCTATATATTCAAATTATTCTACGTTTAGACGTAAATTTAATTTAAAAACTAGTCAGGTCGGATTGTAATTTATACTTTATCGCGCCGCGTGACGAGTAACAAACCGCTTTATATTATCGTTGATTCTTTCACCGTAATGGAAATTTTGAATCCAAAATTAAACTAACCATGATATGTTAACTTTTTTATACTTCATAAATTTTTTTGCTAGTCCGCATAATTATACCGTTCTCATATTCATATATTACATGAGATATCGAATGATTACCTCACAACCTATGGAGATCCTTTGGATTGATCAATTTATGTGTCTATTAACATATTGATCCACCTAGTTTCAATTGAAAATATTCACTCTTGAAATGGCTTATGATGAGTTCTAGTGTATGATGTAAACGTAATTCGATCTTTTGATACACTTGACAGTTTGCATGAGGAATTTTTCAAGCAGACGCATGTGTAATTTTTAAAACTAATGTTAGTATTTGTTTTATGATTTCATTTCACAAACGTTTCTTAGGTTATAATTTTCTTTTTATGTTATTTTTATTATCATGAACAATATTCTAGTATAGATTTTTTATCAAGGAGAAAAGTACCAATAAAAAAGTTGAGCATAATTCACAACCAAGGGCCAACAAATGAGTTACATACTTAGTGTTCTTGATGTCTAAAGTCGTAAAATTTAATATTAGCGATCATGCTAGAACTTTTTATTTAGAACTAGGTTTTTATCCACCGCGTGTTGTGGAAGCAGCGGACACGACGTGATAAAGTATATACTACAATGTGCGCGATTCATTTCCAAATTAACTTTACGTCAAAATGTAGGGTAACTCGAATTAATCCCATTGAATAAAACGTATTGTATTTGACCCGACTCATTTTCAAATAAAATTATGTCGAAACGTAGACCAACTCAAAACGTAAATAGAAAACCCGGGTAGCGATGCCGTATGCAACGTCATAAAGTGTAGATTAAATCGTTTTATTACATTTCCGAACTAAATTTATGTAAAAACATAAAGCAACTTGGTTTTTTATCGTCGACAAACTTGAATTTATACCAGTATATACATAGAATTAAAAAAAGAAAAGAAATTAATTTTTTATGTAAAAATGTACAAGAATCAAACCCGATATTTAAGAAATTTACGAAGGTTAAAGCGATATTTTTCATAGTTTTTAAAAAGTTAAGGGCAAAAAAGTCAAAAATGAAAGTTGAGGGGATGGAATGCCCGGTGTCAAAAACCACCGACCTTCCTAAATGTGTATATGGTAATGTGTGTCACAAGAACTTTTCTAAATTCACATTTTAACTACTATGTATATAGCTTTTTTCAAATCCACTTTAACCATTATCTTGAGGACGATAATTTAAAGTGACAAACTATAATTTTAGAATATCATTGTTAGAAAACTAAACCGGCTAGTGTGGGTGTAAATATAGACTCAGATTTTGTGTAACGTTTTCGAACATTGGTTCAATGACGACATATATGTTATGCCAACCATAAATTAATAAATAAACAAGATTGCCGTTCCTTGTTAATACCTCCAAAACTATGCTCACCTAGATGCTTTCGAAACCACCAAAAGGAATATTAATATTAATATTAATATATATTTTAAATCTTATGACCAAAAATAAAATAATCAAAGAATTCATTATCTCACGTAGACTGTTACATAAACGTATGACATTTACGCAATATGTACTAACAGTACGTCAGATTCTCTTGGTTCTCAACGTATTATAAGTTACTAGCTTTAGTGAACCCGTGTATTACACGGGTTAAATAAATAAAATATTAAATAAAATCAAAGTTATTAATTATAAAACGATGGACTAAGACATAATATAATTGCAATTATATATTGTAATAACTATAAGCACTAATACAATAATATGATGTTATTAAATATTTTTAATTTTTTCAAAGATAAATTAAATATTTTGTTTTAAAATTACATTTTAAAATTTTTTCACTTTTAGAATTTTCCCTTAATATAACTTCCTATTTTAGTTATTTTTATTTTATAAATAAGTTATTTAAAAAACCAATTTTAAAATATTACGTAAAAATAGTTTTGTTTTTTAGAAATTTTTTTTAAATCTCTTTTGTTAATTTATTAAAAAAACTAATTATAATGTAATTTTAAATTTTAAATTTAAATAAAAATATTATTAGTAATTAATATGATTTTAATATGATAGAAGCGGGAAAAATTTGAAAAGAATAAATGTGATGCTGACAAGTGGCACCCCCATTTACCCTTTTACTAGAGTAGGAAGATTAAATGATCACAAACTCTTTATATATATGTATGTGCTTATTGTGGCTAGAGCATAAGTGGAATTCAGATGTCTATCTTGATCATAGTTGTAGTCACATTGATTTCTACATTTTTGCTTCTCAAGTTACACAAAAAGAACCCAAGAAACAAACATTTGCCCAAAGGGTCTTTAGGGTACCCTTTGATTGGAGAGACGTTTAGCTTTCTTCAAGCACAGAAGAAAGACCAAGGGCCCGAATGGATCAACGACAGGGTCAAGAAATATGGACCGGTGTTCAAAACATCCCTTATGGGTGCACCCACGGTGGTCATCGTCGGTCAGTCTGGCAACAAGTTCATACTCGGGTCCGATGAAGATGTGCTTGTGGCAAAACAACCTAAGACCCTATCGACCATAGCCGGAAAACATAATATTTTTGAACTCACGGGACAAAGGTGTGTGATTTACTAAATACTTTTAGATATTTTGATTAATTATAAATCGCGAGAGATCGCTTAGAATCAATATCTCGTAGGCTGACCTAATATGTTTTTTTTAAGTTTTCATACCCTTTATAAGTAAGTTATAACATCCAACTCTTGTACGAACTAATATTATTCACTTTGTTCACAAGAAAATCAGATTTTGTTTTCTTATGCACGAATGCACAAGTGAAGTTCTCGTCTTATCTGCTGCCAATACTTTAAAACACATTAATACTATCTAAGTTCAAAAAGTATTTATGACCCAATATCTCTTTTATGACAAAGTTATATAGGATTTGCCTCAAGTGTAATGCAGGTAGCACGTTAATAAGAATATGAAGCTAAACTTTCACGATGTTGATTCAATTTATCTCAACGTCTTTTCTTTTATTTTTGTATTCAAACATAACCTAAATCGACTCATTAATAAGTTAATTGTTAACTAAACAGGTATCAATTGATCAAGGGAGCACTATCAACCTTCATGAAACCAACAAGCCTTCAATCCAACATCAACCACATAGACAATTTGATCACCGGTTTATTCCTAAAATCAACCAAAAAATCCGACATCATCCCGACCGTCGATTTCATGAAACGCCTCACGTTCAACATCGCGTCTGCAGTTTTATTCGGCATTCAAAACGAGCTCCTAATCGATGCATTCTGTCACGACTTCACTATTGCTTTCAAAGCAGTTTGGTCTCTCCCGGTTAACTTCCCGGGCACGGTTTTCTGGCATGGAATGCGGGCTCGAGCCAGAATCGTTGATCGATTAATGCCGATCATTAGGAAGAAAACCGAGGACCTTCGTGAGGGTAGATCGAACCCTACTAGTGACATTTTATCGAGCCTAATTGCTGTCAAAATGCAACATGACGATGTGATTTGTGACGAGATGATTATTGATAATTTCGTCACTATGATGATTGCTGGCCATGATACTTCTGCAATTCTCTTGAGTTTAATGGTATGGAAGATGTCAAAGGACCCCAAGATCCATAGTAACATTTTTGAAGGTACTTAATATTGTTTTCATTAGACTAATGCCAGAATAAGGGATGATAAAGGTGGCTTATATGGCTATAAACGAATTGAACGAACACAAAAAAACTATTATTTGTGTCTGTTCATTAAATTAATAAATGTGTTTATAAACTGTTCACGAACACTTACCAAATGAGATTTATTTTTCATGTTCGTTCATTAAAAAAATGAATTGTTCATGAATTGCTTACGAATATTTACGGAACATAAATAAATTGTTCATAAATACCTTTTTAAATTTCAAAATAAGTAACGTGTTAACATATCTCATATATATTGAGCGTTTTGTTAAAGTCACTTAAAGTATTTTTAATAAAGGTATTCAACTTTTAATATGTGTTGCATAATTTTTTTTAAATTAAATAATCTAAATGAGGCATGTATACATTTTGATTATTGTTTAGTATCACGAAACAATTTATGAAAATATTAATCAGGTCTTTTTTATTTAATTATAAAATTAAAACTTCATAAAATATTTAACTACACGCTGAGCCACTGTTAATCAGTCGACTCATTTCTTGTGTTTCTAAGTATATAGTTATCGATTAACATTATGTTTTATATCCGATTTGATAAATTTGTTGAATTGGTTAAAAGAACAAGTGGAGATACAAAGAGATAGGGAAAAAAGGGAAGACCAAAGCTTAACATGGAGTGATATACAAAGGATGAAATACACATGGAGAGTTGCACAAGAGTTGATGAGGATCATTCCTCCGGTTTTCGGAAGCTTCCGAAAGGTCGTAAAAGACACTACTTTTGGCGGATTCGATATCCCAAAAGGATGGCAGGTATTGTAAAACTTTCACGATACTTTCAAAATTATTAAACTTTACAAAAAAGATCATTTCTAACAGATAAATTTATTCAGGTGTTTTGGTCAGCATACAATACGCACATGGACAGTGATATATTTACAAACCCTAACGAGTTTGATCCATCTCGTTTTGAGACCAATCTCTCCAAACCGATTCCTCCTTATACGTACATACCCTTTGGAGGCGGACAACATTCGTGTATCGGGAATGAGTTTGCGAGGGTGGAGACATTAATCACTATGCATAAACTTGTGACCATGTACGAATGGTCGCTAATATATCCCGATGAAGTGATTACCCGACAACCAATGCCATATCCATCCATGGGTCTCCCAATCAAGGTCACACCAAGAAGTAGTGCAACACAAGTAAATTAGCTAAATGTGCACACCACGTTTTATCACACTTTATGTCTTTGAACTTTTGTAAGTTGTAAGTTCACTTCTTTTTCTATAATTATAAGCATGCATGTGTAACTTTATATGTTTTTCATACAAACAAACATTGGTGTAATCAGTGATGAATACAAAAATTCTTGCTATGGGAAGCAAAATACAAGTTAGCTAGGTCAATAAAGGTTGGGTCAAACGGGTCGGGTCAAAATGAGTAAGGTGAAAATACCAATAGGAATTTAGTAACTTATAGGGCTATTGATTAAACAAAAGTTGTGATAATTTATGATGTTCTGTCCTATTTCTTACATTCTTAGGTCCATTTATGCTTATTATTCACTAAATCATACACATCCAATCTCTTGTTCTCTAATGTTTACTAAATGAATAATACATGTTGAGATCTAGATCCAACAACATGTCTTTACACGTTAATTATATTCAGGAGTTGTGGGAAGGGTTACTCCATGAGCCACCTTCATAATCAAGCAGGTAATTGCTTTCTTCATTCACACCACGCGGTGTGGTGTCACTAAAAATCACGCCCATCCAGCGGCGGACCCATGAATGAATTTTATGGGTGTCGCCGTGTCGCTACTTTTCAATGTCTCGGTGTTTATCACCCGCTTATATATCTTTCAGGTCAGGTCTATTATACATAATTTTCACGTACCTTCTAACTTTCATCACTCTCTTTAATTAAAAAACATACTATAATATGTGCTCCTTAGAATGTTATTTGTGTAAACTCTCTATCTATAATATATATCTAGAAAAATCATAGATTCTATATCTTCGTACAAAAGATTGAAAGAGGAATGAGTAGTTTTAAATTTCTATTATTATAAATAAAAAAATTACATTTGTCTGAGACTAGCCATTGCTGGTGTAGTTTTATTAAATAAAACTTGCGGTTGAAAAGGAGATTAAAAAGGTGAAAGAAAACATAGAAACTATAACAAAATATCAATCTTATAAAAACTATATAAATACCAAATAAAATGTTTTAAACATAAGAACTAAAACTGCAGATGCATTAAATGTGATTCAATTTTGATAATTTCCTATGCACTACTACTTCCAGTGCACACAATATCGATCTTATATGCTTTCTAATAGTCACTTCATACATCATCTTCTTTTGTTTGCATTTGCAACAGAAAAATGACATCTTCGCCTCCTTTTACCACTGTGGTTTTTTCTCTAATGTGGTGTTTGTTTTTTCACAAAGAATTTTTTAGGCTCTTTTGTCTTCACCAAGAGAGGACGGGCGGACATTTTAGGTTTCAGACTGTTTATTTTTCGGAAGACATTTCATTAAAAAATGTCTTCCAGTACTCTTCTTGGGAGAAGACCCAAACCCACCTCTTTTCTCCTCTTCCAACATCTTCATATTGAAAAAAAACTAAACACAACACGTACTCCCCCATCGGTCTCTCCATCCTCCATCGCCGGCCTCCCCCCATCGTTGGCGACCTCACCGCCGACCGCCCCCCTCTCCTGTGACATCACCGCCGACCGCCCCTCTCTCCTGCTCGACCGCCGACCGCCCCCTCTCATGCGACCTCCTACTCGATCGCCACCTACTGCTCACCATAGGTAAAGTTTCATGGATTGTTTGTTTATGTTTGATTATGTTTATGTTTGATTTTGATTAGGTTTGTTTAGGTTTGTTGATTTGTCACATGGATTACGTTTATGTTTGATAATGTTTAGGTTTGTTTAACTTGTCATAATGGATTATGTTTATGTTTGATTTTGATTAGGTTTGTTTATGTTTGTTTGATTTGTCACATGGATTATGTTTATGTTTTATAATGTTTAGGTTTGTTTGATTTGTCATAATGGATTATGTTTATGTTTGATTTTGATTAGGCTTGTTTATGTTTGTTTGATTTGTCACATGGATTATGTTTATGTTTGATTTTGTTTAAAAAATAGGTTTACTTTAATTACAGAATATTTTAACAGTATGCAAATGTTAAAAAAAATAAACAGTTTTTTTCTTGCAGACCACAGAAGTTTGGTCCAACTCTTCTTCTGCAAATGTCTGCAGATGTGGTCCGCAGACTGCAGACGTTTTCCTGCAGAATAAAGAAACACCACCTAAATCTTGGTTCTCTTTATTTTTTTCTTGTAACATTTTAAAATACTATTATTCTATAAATCTTGGGTACATCTGTTGTTCCTTGTAATGGTCTAAAATTTTTATGGGTGTCGGTATCCACCAATCATGGGCTCGCTCGAGTTTTGATTACGTATCGTACTTACAAGAAAAAATTCATCGGCAATGGCGGACATATGTAGCATTGAGGGGTAGCCTCTGCTACCCCTCAACTTGTTATGGGTAGTATAATTTTTTATAACGGTTTTACGTACAAAGAAAGTTTCGGTTTTACGTTACCCCTGAGAAATAATTACGTTACCCTTAAAAAAAATTAAAGCTCAAAACTTCATAGAAAGTTTTAAATTTTATAACTAAAAGTATAATAATTTATTTAAAAAAACAATACATTCTATAAAAACATAAATAACCATTACCCATTACCTAATAACATAAAAAATCCTAAATACCCATAACTCAACCCAATATAATAATAAGCCCAAAAATAAAAATTATACATATACTAATTATTTGTATGCATTGTAAGTTGTATTTTGTGCTTAAGGGATGTACCCTATTTTTTTTAGTCTTTAACCTTTTTAATTAGCCCAATACTTTTACATATTTAAGAAGTTAGCCTCAATATTTTCTTTACTTTCAACTTTGGTCTTTCATACTTTTCAAATTTTACAAATATTCCGTTATACGTTTCGGTGTAAATTTTATGAGTTAACATGCCACAACGTGTGTGTGTGGTTCAATGTTTTTTCATTTAATTTTCTAGGTTAACGGTCACGTCACAACGCGTTGGTCCTAGGTCACTTTAGTTATTGTTTTATTTTTTACTTGCGTAAGTGTATGGTTCAATGTTTTACGTCTACTTTTCATTCGATTTATTTATTTATTTTTATTTTATTGGTTTTTTTAGTGTTGGTGATCACTGGCGGTGGTGTGACAATAATATTACTTGGCATGGTTTTACGACTCCTATTGCAACGCGAGTGAGCTTAATACAGGTAGATAATATAACAAAACAAAACCTTTTTATTCAATGGTCATACACATTTTTTTTATTCTTTTATTCAAAAAAAAGAAAAAAAAAAGAAAGAAAATGAAATAATTGATGTTTATGTTATTTTTTGTTTAAAAACCTTGACAATTTATATCTAAACCTTAGAAATGTTATTAAAATGATAAGAGTACGTGTCATATTCAAACTTCTATAAAAATCTATTAAAACTCAATTTTTAAGTATAAGATAATAAAATAAAAATAGATGATGTAAAAAGTGTATGAATCAACTATGAATGCTCTTATATGATTATTTGTTTATCACGGACATTTTATGTTTAATTGATTGATTATAGTTATTGTTTAAATTTGAAATTTAGAGAACATGCATCGTTTTGCTGTGAAAAGAAAGTATCAAAATATGAAGACGGATACTGAACACTACAAAATGTAAGTTTTTTTTTAATTTCTTTTGGTATTATATTTTGTTAACAGTTCAATACAATTTAATTAGAATCTAATTATAAAAAATAGTGACCCCGTAAGAAACAATTTCTGGTTCCACCACTGCATGTATGGTAAAAAAAAATTACGTTACCCCTAAACTTGTCTTCTAGATCCGCCACTGGTCACGGGTGCCAACTCACCCCCTTCCACCCTCGCTAAGTCCACCCTTGACTTAGATGCTTTCTTTAATCCGCAAGATATAAACAATGTTAGTTCAAAACTCATAGCTCTTGTTTCTTAAACACCGTAATGACATATGTAAAGCTTGGTCGAATCAAATTGGTATATGCAACAATACTTTTATGGAAGTTTAATATATGAATTATAACCAAATAAACTAAATTAACTCATTTAAAACTGAATTGAATCAAAGAGTGAAGACTCAACTTTTTATTAGGTTTCAACTCAAACTTTTTATTAGGTTTCAACCCAGTTGGAAATGGTCTTCAACTTAGTTTGCGTTTTATTAATCATAAAATCTATTTTATTTAACAATTTTGAATTATATTATGTACAACTCCTCAATTTATATTGCTTCCTAAACATTAGAGGGGAATTGATGAGCTGCAGGTAAAAATTTAGTTTTATGTTAGTACCAATGGTCGTATGTACTGTATGGTTTAGAATTTACGTGTTAGATGTGAACATATTATGAAGCACTAGAAGTCTAGAACCTCACATGGCTTTTGCCTTTTAGCATGACATATGGTACATCTACAATGGGAAGATGATCTTTTAAGCAGGCTTAGCCTTACGATGCAAGCACTCTAGGCCTACATCTATCATTTTGATCATTTTAGCATGTTTTGTAAAACATCTATGTTTTCTTTTAACCCTACCAATGCATGATTTATTGTTTGTAACTTCAATTAAGATTCATAACAAGCGTAATAAAGAATTATCAAGCTTGGAGATGTAAAATTACACGAATCATCCTTGAGGTTTGCTTAAATTTCATATGTTACAGGTTTAGTTCTTAGGTTTGAAAAATGTAACATGTTTCGTCCTTATATGAAACGACCGTTAATTTATCCGTTAAATAGTTGTATATTGAACATTGTACCCTTCTTTTTACTCATTCAAATCAATCTCAACCACCACCTTTCATGACAACCACCATACACCCTCATATCCACCACCACAATACACACCCCATCTCAACCACTGCTCCACCATACCACCACCATCCTATTTCCACAACGCCACCACCAGGCTAAAATTCAAATTCTCTAATCCAATTCGCATAACAACACTAATCATTTTAGTTTTCTTCGCTCCAACACGATCGCCGGAGATACCCTGAAACACACGGAATAAAGTCAAAACGAGCCAATTAATAATAATGGGCTTAGTCGGGATTATTTAATAAAAATAAGTGGGAAATGGATTATGGACCGAGTTAACCTTTCAGTTACGTGTTGGACGAGTTTAAGGTCCCGAGAACGCCCTGTATATATAAACGGATCAGCTTGAGCCACTCTCATTTGCAATTCAAACACTCAACTTCTAGAGAGAGAGTGTGTAAAGAGAGAGAGAGTAGATAGGAGGTGAAGATTCAAGGCTCGGTTGATCAAGAGATTGAAGATCTGGTGTTTGTGGGCATCCAAACAACAAGAAAAAACCAAGAATCCAGGTAAGAAACATCATTTAATCGTTTCTTTAGAGTAAACCCGGATTCTAGGGTTTGGGGTTTTTGAAAGTGGCAAAGAATCATGCAAAACTCACGTTTTTGTGTAAGAAAACATGTAAAAAAATAAATATAGCTTCATGGATGATAAACCAAGGTTTTGGGTGTAAAAGATTGAAGTTTTGGGTTAAAAATGGGTTAGTTCGTAATTTCAGCCCGTTCTACGAAACTGGGTGTTCATCCAGCGAAACTATGCAGTCGTCCAGCGAAACTATGGAGTTTTCATGCGAAACTATAGTTTTGCAGGTAGTTTCGCAGACATGGATTTCCAACGAAAGTTGGGCAAAACTGGCAGTGAAACTGCCAGCGAAGGTGACAGCGAAACTGCTGGCGAAACTAACAGCGAATCTGTTGATCTTGCAGCGAAACTAGCAGCGAAATTAGGCAGAAATTAACCCCTTTGAGTGTTAACTTATCTGCAGGCTACATAGTGTGACCCTTGCTTAAAAAGCTTGATTGAGAAGCTAATAATCGGTCCAGGTGAGTTCTAGGTCCCTTATTTTAAAAGTTATAAATTTGTTTGGGGCTGGAAATGCATACCAAATATACGTTTTAAATGACCAAGATTTTAAGAGGTTTAACAGGAAGATCGATTTTTCTATAACAAAATGTGATATATAAATGTCTAAAAATAAGATTTCTTTGCGCTGACCTGGTAGCCCGGCCCTAGCCAGGGGCGTTGCCCCTTGGACCCCACTAGGGGTTGTTGCCCCTAGGACCCCGTTGTCAGGGGTTGCCACCCCGAACCTCCGCTGTCCCGCGGAAGGTTGGTTATGTTTTTATGATGGATTGTACGTGGTATGTTGTGTTCTATTTATGTTCCTTATTACATCTTATTACGTAGCTTTATGTGGTGTGATTATAATAATGAACGAAAAGTATTATGTAATGAAAAGCGAAAGTTAATGATAATGAAATGTGCAACGTAAAGAACGAATGAGTGCATGCATTCATGAAGGAATGAATGGAAAGTCTTGCAAGCAAATGAAAAGATGTTCACACCCAATAAAGGGTGTTAGCTCAACTGTGTGTGGGTTAGCTACCCCTAAAGGACGCACACTAGGGGCTAATCCTTGTGATTGACCATACGTATGGGATCCTTGCCGCTTACCCTGGTACTATGGTCAGGCCACCGGGCACAATGTATGAGAGTCTATTTATAAACTTCGTGTCACACCCCCGCTAAAAGCGGAAACACGGGGATGTAACGAGACCGAGATCGTCATAACACATGGTAAGCGATAGAGAGCAATATAAATACATGATGACAAGCGTGTCATGACGACACCCGACAACAAGGGGACTTGTGTCGTGTTTAGTCAATGTTCACGACAACATAGCCATAAGCAACATGATATGATAACACATATACACATATGAAGAAAATGTAAATGTTAATTCCCACAACCCGGGAACAAGTTTCAAAAGTTGATAATTGTTTACATGTGTTAACATTGTTCAAAAGATTGTTTATCAAAATGAGCTAAGTCCCAAAAATGCATCCTAGGGTCTCCACTAAGGCAGCACACCTAGATTCCTGGACTTGCATGATCACCTGAAAAGATATGCTTAAAACGGTCAACATAATTGTTGGTGAGCTCGCAGGTTTATGTAATAAAAATGTAAGTGATGCTGTAATAGATAAGCGCGTCGGAATACCGTGAATACCGTTATTACACAAGTAAATATCACATGACATGAGCTTTGCAACCAAACCTAGTGACGTACACAAAGAAATTGTCAGCATATATTCACCCAAGGGCCCGTTCCTGGCCACTGATGGTACCAACTAGTATACCATCGAACGAGGGTGGGGGTGTCAACCCAGTAGTACTACCAATACCTAACCGTCGGTTCCCACACTGGAATTAAATAGTTGCAAAGATAGAACCACACAGCAGACCCAAGCATGTATCAAATAGTACTTGCAACACAGTATCACGTTGATTCCTTGTATGTAAAATGTATGTAAGTTGTACAGCATAAAAATTGTGTAAGCATACTTTTCCCCCAATTTGTAAATGATTGAAATATTGTATAAGCGTAAAAAAAGGGGCCACGAAACTCACTTGTTAGGTGGTAAGTATGTATGATCGATGTAATCCCAAATGTTGAATGCAAATAAACAGTCAAACACCTATTGACAGTTATTGTATAGCATTAATGATATGATATATGTATAAGCGCGCAATAATGATGGGTCGGTTCGGGTCGTATCGGATGGGTCACGCACAACACACACAGACTGACACACGTACTAGACCTTATGTAGATCCAAGTACAAGACATTGTCGCCACTAATGATGATGTTTAAATAAAGTATCGTTGTTAATCGAAAGAATATTGAATAAGTGTCAATAGTTATAAGTCAATTTAGTCGTTCGTAAGGCGTTAGTTTAAATTTGCTCAAAATAGTTTATGTGCCCTTTCTCACGTTGACATTAATTTTTGTGGTCAAACAATGGCATTATTGTGTTAGTGTTACCTCGACACCACACGACATACTCACGCCACGCACAAGGGGTCAAACACAACAATTTCAGTCGCATACAAGGCCAGACGCACGACTCAACCTCCATTCGTGCGAATCAACCCTCAATCGTGCGAATCAGCTTCATTCGTACGATTGAGCCTTCATTCGTATGATTGGCCTTCAGTCGTACCACACAACACCCAAACGCACGACTCAACTTCCATGCGCACGAATCAACCTTCAATCGTGCGAATTAGCTACTTTCGTACGACTGAACCTTCATTCGTGCGATTGGACCCCAGTCGTGCGAATCACATTCATTCGCACACATTCAGTCGGTCACATGACTCAATCGCACACAAACACTCAATCGCATGACTCATTCGCATACACTCATTCGCACGCATGACTCAATCGCACACAGACACTCAGTCGCACAACTCAGTCGCACGATTGACTCAGACGCATGATCCAGTCGCACGACCCACTCAGTCGCACGGCTCAATCGCATAGATGACCCAGTCGCCTGATCTGCAGAATCGCGACTGTGGTCGGGAGGAGCAGCCCCCGAGCTGCTCTAAACACGGGTTTTACACCACAAGAACCTCCAGAAACACTCAACAAACATACACAAACATAAAATACAAGCAAGGAGACCTCACACGCACCCATACGACCTTGTGTGTTCGGGTTGAACCCGAACACCCGAAACCCTAGTTTGGACAGCCGTGAAAAGGCTCAAAAATGGACAACCAAAGACAACTACCTTCTAAGGAGGGGTAGTCTAAGCTGTAGACGGTGTCAAGATGAAGAAAACGAGACCTCTCGGGTCGGATTTGGTGCTAAGATGGTGTTTTTGTGTGTGAAAGAGATGAAGATGAAGAAGATGATGAAATGGGGGATTAGGGCTGGAAAAGGGGTATTTATACCCAGCCCAAGTTTGCAAAATTACAAGTTTAGTCCCTGCACTTAACCCCCGAGTTTTCCCAAATTTTGTTCGGTTGAAAAACGTCTTCGTTAGGTTTTTATATTAATTGTAAAAGTTCATTTAATGTTGTCATGACTTAATAATGGTTATATTAAAACATTTATTATATTTATAAAATGATATATTTAACGTTTTTAAAAATGAAAGTTTTAATGGTCTTTTTAAGGTTCACACACGATTTTTAACGAATGCACACACAACGATAATATTGCACACAAGATATCCACATAATGAGTCAAATAATAATGAGGGATGACCAAATATAGAATAGATGACGGACAAACACGTCAATTGACGGACCTTAAGGTGAAGGATGTCACACTTCGGCCCAGTACCCGCTTTATGCATGACAGTGGGGTATAACATATGTCATTGGTCCGAATGAATGTAAAGGTTAATGATGTATGTACGGAATGAACGATACGAAAGAGAAGGAATGAATGATGATAATGAATGATAACGAATAACGTACGATGGCGAATGATGATGAAAGATAATAATATGATTATCTATGTGTATGTATGATGTATGATCGTGAATGAAAGTAAAGAACGGTTTTAAGCAAAAAGTAAAGTATTTTATTTATAAAACTAGAACTCACTCAACAACGCTAACTTTTATGTACTTTCCAGTTGGCAGGTAAATGTTGTTGAGGATGGCACGGGGCTGCTACTTGGGATTCTGGATGACATCCATTTGTATAACTATGTCGTTTTTGTGATGTAATACAAACGATAATATTTTGTAACTGTTAACAATGATGTATTATTTTGCAAAGCAGTCATTGATATATGGAATGGTTTATTAAGTATTTCGCTGTGATATTTTTAGTAAATTTAAATGTATGTTTTATGTTTTATGTGCGATAATTGTCTAACTGTGAGCGTCCCGGGAACGGGGCTTTACAATACATCCGCCTCCAATCATAGAACTTTTATAAAACACCATAACATTATAGTTTTCAAACATGTTGATCAGGTGGTGAAAGTTCAATGTTTAACGGCTTTATTTCCATGGTTTACATGTAAATTTATGAGAAATAGAGTTACCTTTGGGACTATTTTGTGGTTGTAGGTTAACCATGAAGAATACGAATAAATTGGAAGAAACGGGACAAGAATTGGAGTTCGAGAAGTAAAGATATGATAAATCGAAGTTGTACGACAACGGTATCTTAAAACGGGCATAACTTGAGCTAGGAAAAGAGTTACGGGACCCACGACCTATCAACAGAAAGGTATCGAAAAGTTACACATGAAAATCAAGGTTTAACAGGGAGGTGGCGCCACTGACGCCGGGGTCCGGGATTTTGTTGAGATTTGACCTAAATTGAAGGGATTTAAATGGAAAAAAAACCCTAACTCGAATGAAAACTTTTACACAGCAATTTTGAGACGAAAATTAGCAATCTTTGATCATTCTCAAGCTCCTCTATCATCAAGATCATCAATTTTACAAGATTCACATGATCAATTACAATCGTGTGGAAGATTCAATGATGAGGCAAGGCTAGTTCATTCGTGATTCACTTCGGGGGACGGGTTTGTGCAAGTTTCTATTTTTCTTAGTTGCAACCTAGATTTGAGAGTGGATCTTGAACCATTTAAGTTCTTTTGGATTCAATTTATGATTTGATTATTTAAACGGTTTAATTATGTTTAAACCTAATGTTGATATTCTATGATTTTGGTTATCTTTAATCATTATGTGATTGAGTATTAAAATTAGGATTTCATTATTCAAATTGGTAATTGTGTGAATAAGATCCTTTAAACTCTAATCCATGATTATCATTCAAATCATATTATGTATAAGTCACCATTAATGACTTCTCACTAGGTTTCATTCAAGAAAAATTAAAACTTTGCCAAACTTGAATCCTGAAGTGGATTGCTTTTTCACCAAAATTGTCAAAAAACCTAAACTTTTAGTTCGTTAGTTTGATTTTTTCTTAATTTAATTAATAATTCAAGTTACTTTTCAATGTTTAATTCTTTTAGTTTAATCGTTGCTAGCACTTTCCTGTGATTCCCTGTGGATTCGACACTCTTCTTATCTTTTACTATTAAGGGTGATTAGGTATTCTTTAATTTATATTTTTGACCAACCACACGACACGATCAAAATGGCGCTGTTGCCGAGGAATCGTTGCGCTTAATTTTAGTAATAGTTATTTGTTTTCTTAAAAATCCATAAAAAAAATATTTTCTTTTTCTTGTTTTGTTTTAGTTTATTTGTTCTTTTTGTCGTTCGAAATTACACGAGTATTTGTTTCTTGTGTGTAGGTAGTTCAAGACTCTTATGCATACGAGACATTCCGGAAGAACTTCACCGTTGCTTTTTGATCCTGAGATTGAGAAAACAGCACGAGACAATCGAGTCTTTCACAAAGCAAATCCTTCGACAGTTCCTATTCCACGAGGTACTTGGTCTGAAGAAGGAACTTCGTCTGCCAAACTAGTCAAATTTTACGAAGACTTTCCAAGACACCAGAAAGCAATCCATTCAACAATATGAATAGCTCAGGTAATCAAGGTGCTTCGTCCAACCAACCTCCGCCACAAAGGGAACAACCTTTAGGAGATATTCCTCCCCCACTGTTCCCGCCACATAATGCTCCACCAACTCAGCAACAAGTCCCAACATTTAACCCAGTTCAAGGAAACCCTATACCTCAACCACCACAAGTCCCAATGGGTGAAAATACTCGTGTTTACCCACAACCCAATCCACCCATTCAGCAAGAATCGGTTAGAAACTATGAGGCTCCAAGAAATCCTTCAGTTCAGTTCAATCAATCCAATTCTAGTCGGAATGATGGTGTGCACGGTGATGAAGACATAAGGGACCGGGTATCGAATTGGGATGATGGAATCGAACATGAAAATTCACATGTTGGTTATAGAGGGGGAGATGAAGATGGAGTTGGGTTTAACTATAGATATCAACATCCAGGAGGATATAATAATCACTTTAACCCAATATTTCAAATGGCTAATCAAGGTCCTCCAAGAGGCATGAGGCAACCAATGAATCAACATCCTCAACCGGGTTTTCCTCAACATCATGATGGTCTACCACAAGTCCATCATCGTGCCCCAATCCGAGGAGTTGAAAGCCATTTCAGACCTCAAATTGCAGTCAACTCATCTTAATACTAAGCCCTGTTGCACATGGTAGATCCTTTGAAGTGAGACCCCAAGGCTTGAACATGTTGCCATCTTTTTATGGTAAAGGAACTGAAGAACCTTACCTTCATATTTCTGAATTTGAAGCGGTGTGTGGCACAATTGGAGGACAAGGGTTTACACCGGACCAAGTTAAGCTAGTATTGTTTCAATTCACATTGAAGGATGCCGCAAAACAATGGTTTCTGTCCTTGCCATCCGCAATCATCTTCACGTGGGAGGATATGCAACAACAATTCTTAGAAGAGTATTACACACCTCAACAAACAAGTGATGCAAGAGCTAATATTCAGAGCTTCCAACAACAACCGGGTGAGCTTTTCTATGAAGCGTGGAAAAGATTTAAGTAATTATTAAGGAATTGTCCTCATCATGGCATTCCACAATGGGAGTTGATCAATGCCTTCTATGATGGCTTATCCACCGATGACATCCGGGATGTGAATTCCACTACGGGAGGAACATTTCTTTCCAATCATGTCGAGGTGGATTGGGAATTCTTAGAGAAGATGGCGGTGAACTCAAAAGGCAGGCTTAGTCTAATAGAAAGAAGAAACATGCCATTGTTAGATCCGCGGGAACTATTAACGCAAATGAAAGATTAGAACAATTGGAGAAAGCCAATCAAATGTTGGAACATCAATTGGCGAGTTTGAATCTTAATGCAGGAAATGTGACAACTCAAGGCGGTCCAGTTATTCTGGTGTGTGAAGGATGTGGCGACTTGGGACATGCCATTATGGAGTGCCCAATGCAAGTAGGTCGAGCGGAGGAAGAGGTTAACCAAGTATATGGTGATCGAAAGCAATATGATATGAATTCTAATACATATCATCCAGGTTTGCGTAATCATCCCAATTTTAAATATGGTAACACGTCTAACCAATCTAATCCTTATTTTCAGGTACCAAATCAAGGAGGTCAATCGTATCAGAACCGACAACCGATGTATAATAATCAAAACTACAATCAAGGGGGATACAACAAAGGATATCCGAGAAATTATCAACCTAATGTTGATCAAGGAGGCTCAAACAACCTATCAGAGGTCATGGACTTTCTCAGGGAGATTAAAAAAGACAATGAGGTACGGGATAAAACTGTAGAGGCGTTAGCTAAGCAAGTCGGGCAAATTGCAGAGGAGATGGCACAATTGAGAAGAAATCCAGGAACATTACCTAGTGACACCACTGTCAATCCTCAACATCAAACGTCCGGTGCCAGAAGTACAAAAGTGCAAACATCAATCAGGTAAGTATTCTTCGCTCTGGTAAAGTGTATGATAACAAAGTGGTATCTCCACCACCATTTCAAGACGGAGTGGTGGAGGATCTTGGTGAGGATGGGAAAAGTGATGACGAGTGTGAGCCGCACATACAATTAACTAGGAAACATAAAAAATAGCTTTTCAAGATACACAAAAACACGTGCTAAAGCAAAAGTCACCTAAGGTCAACGATAAGGATATAGAGGTTCGCATCATTCCTTATCCAAAAGCTTTAGAAAATCCTGAAAAGTCAAAGATTTCAAATAAACGAGGTCCTCAACAAGAGGAAATTTAGGAAATTTTCAAACAAGTAAAAAAGAACATTCCCTTACTTGATGCAATTAAACAAGTGTCGGCTTATGCTAAATACATTAAAGACATGTGTACTCAAAAACGAAATAATAAATTTCCAAAAATGCTTGATTTAACAGAAAAAGTGAGTGTTGTGTTGATGGGTTCCTTACCTCTGAAACTTCGGGATCCTGGAACGCCCTTGATAACAATTCAAATTGGCGACTTTAAAATGGCAGGGGCGTTATTGGATCTTGGAGCAAGTGTAAGTATCCTTCCGGGGAGCTTATATGATCAATATGATTTTGGTCCACTTCGTAAGGCAGATACCACAGTTGATTTCTTGGTTTTGGACTATGTGTCAAATGATAAGACAAAGCAACCTAATGTCATACTTGGTAGACCATTCTTGGCCACCGCAAATGCTTTGATACATTGTAGAACCGGTACAGTGGATATGACATTTGGTAATAGGAAATTGCGTTTAAATGTGTTTTCTAATACACCCAATTCTCTACCAAATGATGAATGCTTTATGGCGGACGTCATTGATGAGTGTTATCCTCACGAAAGTGAGGACGCCACCACAGAGACTTGCTTTGTTTGTGATGATGCAGGTTGGAATCATATGAAAGCTTTAGAGATTGAAGAACAAAAGTTGGACCTGATGGTTGTCGATGCCGGTAGACCACCATGGACATATCAAGTTGAAAACTTGCCCGAGCACATAGACAAAAAGATGAAGCCCTCTTTGGAAAACTCACCGGAATTAGAGTTAAAAGATCTTCCCAAGCACCTTAAATATGCATTTTTGGGGAAGGACAACACATTGCCCGTAATCATCTCAACCAATTTAGAAGAAGATCAAGAAGCCTCTTTGTTACAGGTTCTTCAGACATACAAAGCAGCGATAGGGTGGACACTTGCTGATTTGAAAGGTAAAAGTCCCTCAATCGTGATGCACAAGATCATAACTGATGTCGATGCCAAACGTCACGCGATACTCAAAGAAGGTTGAATCCAAACATGCGAGAAGTGGTGAAGAAAGAGGTACTTAAATGGTTGGATGCAGGAATAATCTACCCAATGTCTAACAGTACATGGGTAAGCCCAACGCAAACGGTACCGAAGAGTGCAGGTATACAGATAGTCAAAAGCGAGAAAGGTGAACAAATTGCCACCCGGCCGGTGACTGGGTGGCGTGTTTGTATTGATTATAGGAAACTAAATGTTGCCACATCTAAAGATCACTTTCCACTTCCATTCATTGATCAAATCATTGAAAATTTGGCAGGTCAGAAGTTTTATTGTTTTCTAGATGGTTATTCATGGTATACTCAAATTGCTATTCATCCTGAGGATCAACAAAAGACTATATTTACTTGCCCATATGGCACATTCGCTTTAGGCGAATGCCATTTGGCTTGTGTAATGCCCCGGCCACCTTTCAAAGGTGTATGATGAGTATCTTTTCAGATATGGTCGGGGAGTCCTTAGAAATTTTCATGGATGATTTTCAATTTTTGGTGCTACTTTTGATAGGTGTTTACACGAATTAACCAAAGTTTTGAAACGATGCGTCGAAACGAATTTGGTCTTAAGTTGGGAGAAAAGTCATTTCATGGTTCAAGAGGGAACGGTTTTGGGTCATGTCCTATCTAATCGGGGAATTGAGGTAGATCGGGCCAAAATTACGGTAATTTCCACTCTACCTCCTCCGGTTAATGTTAAAGGTGTGCGGTCATTTTTAGGACACGCAGGGTTTTATAGAAGATTCATTAAGGGTTTTAGTGTCATAACTAAACCCTTATGTAATTTACTCTTAAAAGGCGTACCCTTTGTGTTTGATGAAGAATGTTTACATGCTTTTAACACTTTAAAAGATAAATTAGTGCAAGCCCCAATATTGCAATCACCTAATTGGTCACTTCCATTTGAAATCATTTGTGATGCAAGTGACTTCGCAATTGGGGCTATTTTAGGTCAACGGGTGGATAACAAACCCGTTGCCATATACTATGCTAGCAAAACATTAGCTGATGCACAATTAAATTATACAACAATCGAAAAGGAATTGCTTGCAGTAGTATATGCTTTAGATAAATTCCGATCATACATATGGGGAAGTAAAGTAATTGTTTATTCTGATCACAGTGCAGTCAGATACTTAATGGAGAAGAAGGATGCCAAACCTAGACTCATACGCTAGATCTTGTTACTACAAGAATTTGATGTGGAAATACGTGATAAGAAGGAAAGCGAGAACGTGGTAGCGGATCATCTATCAAGAGTTGTGCATCATACCATTGATTCACAACAGGATATTAATGAGACATTCCCAGATCATCAATTACTATCCATATCGTCAAAACCATGGTATGCTAATTTTGCAAACTATTTGGCTGCAGGTACCATTCCCGATCATTGGAACAAAAGGAAGATACAACAATTCATGTCCCAAGTGAAATACTATGTATGGGATGAACCGAACTTGTTCAAAGTTGGAGCAGATCAAATTATCAGGCGATGCATTCCCGAATCCGAAATTCCAGATGTGTTAGAGCATGCACATTCATCCGCATGCGGGGGTCATTTTAGCGGACAGAAAACCGGTCACAAGATCCTATCTTGTGGACTCTTTTGGCTAACTATCTTCCGGGATTCTTATAATTTTGCCGAAAATTGCATAAAATGCCAACAAATGGGAAGCATATCGAAACGCAATGAGATGCCCATGCAACCAATTCTTGTGGTTGACATATTTGATGTGTGGGGAATTGATTTCATGGGCCCCTTCCCAAATTCGTTTGGCAATTTATATATTAGTGGCAGTCGATTATGTATCAAAATGGGTGGAAGCGATCGCCACTAAAACAAATGACCAAAACGTAGTGTGTAAATTTGTTCAAAGTAATATTTTCTCTCGATTTGGTCTTCCCCGTGTGATCATAAGTGATGGGGGGTCACACTTTAAGAATTTTCACTTTGGTAAACTGTTGAAACGTTATGGCGTAGACCACCGAATTGCAACACCGTACCACCCTCAAACGAGTGGTCAAGTGGAGGTATCCAATAGGCAAATTAAAGAAATCTTACAAAAAACGGTACGATCGGACCGTAAGGATTGGTCCACCAAGCTAAACGACGCCTTATGGGCCTATCGTACTGCTTTTAAAACGCCTATTGGCACGACCCCATATCGGTTGGTATACGGAAAAGGATGTCATTTACCTGTAGAACTAGCACATCGTGCTTTATGGGCAATTAAAAATGTTAATCTTGATTACACTGTTGCAGGAAATGCACGGAAGTTGAGTTTGAATGAATTGGAAGAATTAAGGAACGAGGAATACGAGACGACAGCCGTATATAAGGCAAGGATGAAAGAAGTGCATGATGCCAAACTACGGAAGAAAACTTTTGAGGTAGGCCAAAGGGTGTGGTTGTATAACTCGCAATTGAAAATGTTTCCCGGGAAGTTGAAAAGCAAATGGATGGGACCGTACGTTGTGATTCGGGTTGGTAAATTTGGCGATGTTGAGATCGAAGACCCTAAGGATGGTGTGCGACACACGGTGAACGGGCATCGATTAAAACATTACGTGAACAGTAAGGATGTGAGCAGAAATGTCGACGAGTTAGTGAGCTTCTTGGTAAGTGCACCAACATACACGACCGATGAGTAAGGGTCAAGTAACAGTCTGGCTGAAGACCTAAAACTTAGCGCTTCCCGGGAGGCACCTCGGAGAACTTTGTGGGTATGTTCCCTAGAAACCCTTACGAGACTTCACTCGTCCACTCGGTGTTACCGAGGGGTTTAAAAGGCTTGTTGCATATGCTAAATGCAACCGTGATTCCTACGAAAGTGAGTTTAAGACTTATTTTTCTATGTATTTTTTTTTTATTTTAATTTTCCTTTCTTCTTTATGCACGACCATGCAAACACCCAAGTGTGGGCAGAATCTTGACTCATAAGGTATGTAAACACACCTATCCACGATTCGGGGCGAATCATAAATTTTCCAGTGGGGTGCGCGAAGGTGGCACGATTTCAGAAAAACGAACAAAAATATTTAATTGATTGCTAAATATTATTATTGATAGAGTTTTTTATTATTATCATTCTTTTCTTTGTTATTTTACTTTACAATCAGTGGTAATAATAAATAAAAAAAGGGAGGTCACCGCCACCGACGCCATCCTCACCGCCACCGACGCCGTAGGCGTCAGTCGCCCAGAAACTTTCTGTCGGGTGGTGTGCACCGACGCTGGGCTGGGCGCCGGTCCACCGCCACCGACGCCGCGGCCCAGGAGGGCGCGGGTCAGCCCATTTTGGAGCAAGTCATCCAAAAATTTCCACCCACAAACAATTAAAAACGGAAATAACCATGTAAGGGAGGATCAAACTTTATTTTTTCATCATCTTTCTTCCTTTTTCTCTCTAATCTTCTCAAGAACACCTAAACCCTAAATTTCCAACTTCATCATTTCTCAACCAAATCAAGCAAACCTTAGGTGCATCTCGCTTAGTTTTTCGAGAGGATCACATCTCTCCGGTTAGTTTTGCAAGATTCCCACTAGTTTACGTGATAACGAGAGTTGAAGTTCGTGAATTTTGGGGGTTTTCGTTGCAATTCACTTCATCCTTCTTCTTTTTCTTCTAAAAGTATCACATTGTGCCAAGGTATGATTTTGCTTACATAATTACATGTTTTGCTTCAAGAATGCCATGGTATGTTCAAATTCATATGGAAAATCTTGATTTTTTTAGTAAATGCTTTATCGATTCATGCACGTGTAATTTGTATGTTGAATTGCTTTTACTTAGGCTATATTGTTGATTACACACGAGTTTGTGGGATAAATTGAAACATGATGATCTTAGGAATGTTGGTAAGAAGTAGAGATGAAAGTGTTCATATGGATGATATGGTGTTGGTGCGTACTTGGACTTAAACCCCCTTTGTCATTGGATGATCCATCAACTCTAACGTTGTTATGACCATTTTTACCATTGTGAATTTTATGCTATATGTCCATAACAATGTGAAATCATGAGAACGTACTTAATATAGGAGATTATAGGCTCATGATATTTATCCTATCGTATATACTTGATTTGATGTCTATTTGCTTAAATAGGCTTCAATATCCTTATTAGGTATGTGCGATAGAACTCTTAACCAACACAACTGTTGTTTAATGGTGATGGTGACTAAATAGAGATATTGTAATTTGCAGGAACAATGCCACACACCAAGGAATCAACCTCTAGAGGAAAAGGCAAAGCTGTTGCCTCATCTTCGGAACCCTTTGGAAAACGTTCAAGGCGCAGCACAAGCATTATCAGTGAAACAAGTTCTGACAATGAAATGGATGAAACAATGGGAACTAATTCCAGTGGTGATGACATTGACTATGACTCTGATGGGAATCCCGTCTGGACGGAGTACAAGAAACCATTGTCCAAATTCCCACGAGAGATGCAACCGCAACTGTATATGGATAAATTCAAAGGCAAAAATGACCTTACAACACTCATGGTCTGTGAGAGACCTATGGAATTACCAGAATTTCGAATGTTTGGCGTGGTTGAATGTTTTGAAAGATTGGGGTGGAGGGAAGTACTAACATTTGTCAAGATGGATCGCCCACATCTTTATGTGAATCAGATTATGGAATGGATGTCTACTTTGGTGAGAAAAGATGGATCAAACCCACCACATACCACCACATTAACTGGCAAAGTCGAGGGAGGGGGGGAAGACAATGGTCATGTCGTTTCAAACAATCTCACAAGTGGCCAAGTTTGACACTGCACCCGGGCCTTATGAATATCTCCATGAAAGCTCAATTCTAAAAATCCCAACTGGGGATTATCTGCGAGAGGTATTGAATGATGTATTTGTTGTTCCTATCACTGCATTAGATTCTGACAACATGAACAGAAGCAACATGAAGATTTTACAAAAGTTGTTAACAGTGATCCTGTGCAAGAATGTGATTCCAAGAATTTCTGATAGAGGGAAGGTGAGACATTATGAGCTAAGAGTACTTCATGCTCTCCTCACTGGTAGACACATGTTGTCATACCGGCAATTGGTAATGATGAACATTTGGGAAAGTCGTGAGAGTAGGGCCCGATTGATGATCCCACATTGTCGATTAATTACTATGCTGTTGCGTAAGCAAAAGGTTGTGTCCAATGATGCTTTAGCCATTCCAATTACTGTTCTGAAGTTCAAACTTAATCGGTTGGGAGGACAATCATGGGAATACAAGAAGACCGCTACTCATTATCAACTACGGGACAAGGACAATGGTCGAGTGTTGATGGTAAGACGAGATGATGTACCTCACTATGAGAATGCAGATGATGTAACTATGGGACAAGGTAGTGTGGGGGCGCTTGAGGATATGGGTGCCGACACAAGGGCACGAACTGAGGAAGAAGAGATTTAGGAAGCAGTTGTCAGGGCTAGACCATTTGGATTTTCAGGATGGACCTTGGATCAGAGGCACATATATGATGAGCAGTCTCGCGAACGAGAAAGACAAAGAAGGTGGAAAGAGAGTTACGATAGGAGGGCGCAGGAGGATGAACAACAAAGGAGGGATGCATGGGCAGCACAAGAACAACGCGACAGAGAGCTACGTGATGATATGAGGATGTATGCGCGGGACGTCACATATGCACGAGAACAATCTATTAATGACTATTTTTTGTATCAGGAGCAGGTTCGCCACTACAATGATTACCATGCATGGCTGCCGTATCAAGCTCATCCACAACTGGTGGACTGGAGTATGCTACCAGAATACATGCCAGCGCAACAATATGAGAGGTACCCACAAGCTCAACCGTCACAGTGGGTGCCAAGGGATACATCACCTGATGGAAGCTCACATGCAACGGGAGAAGCCGGAAGCTTTGACATGCACGCCATGCACCAAAGTTTGATGGAATCTTTCTTTGGACCACCACTGCCCAGACCTCCATTTGGATAAGATCATAACACTCTCTGATCACTTGATCAGGTCCATGTGTTTCTCCACTCTATCTGTGTCATGTCGAACACCTTATGTTTCTTTTATTTTCGTCGCTTTTCTTTTGGTGTGTTTAATCTATGATTGGGGGGAGGGGGGTCAAACAATAATAATGTATGTGGGAAGGTGTGCATCTAGAGGTATGTCTGTTATGGTAAAAACTTGACTGTTGATCTATGGTTGATGAACTTGGAATTTTGGTCATGATGTTACAAATGCCCTTAAATCCACGCTATGTCTAACGATCGAAGGGTACATTGGGGACAATGCACCTTCTACGTACGGGGATGAGGGAAATTATGAAAAAAATAATTTTGGAAAAGTTTTCAAGTAAAGTTCAGTGTGCTTAGAAAACCAGAATTTTCAATACATGTTACTTGATGTTTATTAAATAATTGATATAGATCGTAGGTCATGGCCATATGCTTTAAGTTTCGGGAACAAAGTTTTCTAGCAGGTTATTTTTGCAAATGTGACGGATGCCTGGTTAGTGTTAACAAGATTTTGATATAATAAACTTGTGTGCATATCGGTAGCCTAAATTCCTACTTGGTGAGATTTTGAACCTATTACTTAAAACACAATTAAATATTCATTTGTTGAGAGTAGGCCATATACTACGTTTGTTACAGAACTTGTATTATTTGATGCATACCAAAACCATAAGCAAGATGTTTGCATATAAATGACAAAGGCAATTTAGGAACCCATTTACTTTTTATCATGTGTTATTGTTTTCCATCCTAACCTTAGTAGCCATGTCGAGCCTTAAACCATTCTTTTGTTAAAACCGATAAATAAAGCCCATGTTGTTAGTTGATAACCGAGCGTTAAGCCATTCAAAGAAAAAAAAAGAAGAGAAAAAGAAAAAGAAAACAAAAGAAAAAAGAAAAAAGAAAAAAAGAAGAAGTGAAAAGTAATGAAAAAAAAAGTTTGAGAAAAAACATTGTTCAAAAAGGATTAAAGTAAGGGGGTGTTTGATATCGGCTGACCCGGCTGACCCGGCTGACCGGCTGACTCGGTCAGCGGGTCAGCCTGTTTGATATGCATGAGATTTCAGCTGACCGGGCTGACCGGGTCCAAAATGGCTGACCCGGACCTGAAAATTAAAAAGGCTGACCGGGTCACCCCACCCTCCTGCGCGACCGAGACCCCCTGCGCGAGCTGCGCGACCGCGACCCCCTGCGCGAGCTGCGCGACCGCGACCCCCTGCACGAGCTGCGCGACCGCGACCCCCTGCGCGCCCTGCGCGACCGCGACCCCCTGCGCGAGCTGCGCGACCGCGACCCCCTGCGCGAGCTGCGCGACCGCGACCCCCTGCGCGACCGCGACCCCCTGCGCGACTGCAACCACCTGCACAACCGCGACCGCGGCCCCTTGCGCGACCACCCACGACGACGACCCGCCCCTGGGGGTTGAATCTACTTGTTCTTATCTTGATTCCTAAATTGTTGCAAAGTTGTGAGCAAAATTGTTGCACAATGGTTATTTTTCTCATTCAGCAGAGTCAGTCAGATATTAAATCAAACATCCAAGTTTCAGTCAGATACAGACCCAGTCAGAACTTCTTACTGGGTCAGCTTCTGACTCAGTCAGATCTTACTCAGTCAGCAGTAATCAAACAGCCCCTAAGTAGCTTTGTGATTCATGTTGATAACGATGGTTTAACGATTTGGTCTACATCTTTGGTTGCGTTAGTCACTTTTAAAAGGCAAAAACTTCCTACCCGTATCTAAGCCCAAAAACCCGTAAGTCCTTTAGATGTGTGCAAGATCTATGCAAATGGTGGAGGTGTGATTGCTATACAAGCTTATGTGGACAAGATGGTATATTGGTTATTGAGTGATTACACTAGTACATATTTTACTAGTCCAGATATAAACCGAGAAGAGTGAATTATTGTGAGGGGTGTGCACATGAGACTAAAAATCAAAATCATGTTAATCTTAGTTGGGTGATGTCTTATTTTGCCTGTAATTGACTTGCTAGAATGTAAATCTATTGAACGATGCAAATCTTATATATAAGGGCATGACCTTGGACCTTAATTGATTTTTAATAAGTGACTAGTGATGTATATTTTCAATGATGGTTATATAAACTACAACTGAGCTTTGCTTGAGGACAAGCAAAAGGTAAGTGTGGGGATTGTGATCGGGTGGTGAAAGTTCAATGTTTAACGGCTTTATTTCCATGGTTTACATGTAAATTTATGAGAAATAGAGTTATTTTTGGGATTATTTTGTGGTTGTAGGTTAACCATGAAGAATACAAAGAAATTGGAAGAAACGGGACAAGAATTGGAGCTCGAGAAGTAAAGATATGATAAACCGAAGTTGTACGACAACGGTATCTTAAAACGGGCATAACTTGAGCTAGGAAAAGAGTTACGGGACCCACGACCTATCAACAGAAAGGTATCGAAAAGTTACACATGAAAATAAAGGTTTAACAGGGAGGCGGCACCACCGACGCCTCCATAGGCGCCACCGACGCCAGGGTCCGGGATTTTGTTGAGATTTGACCTAAATTGAATGGATTTAAATGAAAAAAAACCCTAATTCGAATGACAACTTTTACACAACAATTTTGGGACGAAAATTAGCAATCTTTGATCATTCTCAAGCTCCTCCATCATCAAGATCATCAATTTTACAAGATTCACATGATCAATTACAATTGTGTGGAAGATTCAATGATGAGGCAAGGCTAGTTCATTCGTGATTCACTTCGGGGGACGGGTTTGTGCAAGTTTCTATTTTTCTTAGTTGCAACCTAGATTTGAGAGTGGATCTTGAACCATTTAAGTTCTTTTGGATTCAATTTATGATTTGATTATTTAAACGGTTTGATTATGTTTAAACCTAATGTTGATATTCTATGATTTTGGTTATCTTTAATCATTATGTGATTGAGTATTAAAATTAGGTTTTCATTATTCAAATTGGTAATTGTGTGAATAAGGTCCTTTAAACTTTAATCCGTGATTATCACTTAAATCATATCATGTATAAGTCACCATTAATGACTTCTCACTAGGTTTCATTCAAGAAAAAATAGAACTTTGCCAAACTTGAATCCTGAAGTGGATTGCTTTTTCACCAAGATTGTCAAAAAACCTAAACTTTTAGTTCGTTAATTTGATTCTTTCTTAATTTAATTAATAATTCAAGTTACTTTTCAATGTTTAATTCTTTTAGTTTAATCGTTGCTAGCACTTTCCTGTGATTCCCTGTGGATTTGACACCTTTCTTACTCTTTACTATTAAGGGTGATTAGGTACTCTTTAATTTATATTTTTGACCAATCACACAACATCGATCACATGTACCGTCGGTAGGAATGTAAATGCTAGAATTTAGAAGATTGTGCCAATGAAGATGATGTGGCGAGTACGTGAATGAGAGTCAAACGGCTTTCACAATGTTATTAATCTATTACTCATTACGGTGGAGATAGCGTGGTGGTCGCGTGGTGGATCAGTGGTAAAGATAGGGTATGTCGTGTGGTGGTGGAGATGGGTGGTGTGTGGTGGTGGTGGTGGCGGGGAGTGGTGGTGGTGGTTGAAATGTGGTTGAATGAGGAAGAAAAAAGGTAAAATGAACAATTTACAGTTACTTAGGAGAATAAATTAACGACCATCTGACCCAGGGACAAAACATGTTATTTTTTTCAAACCATAAGACTAAATCTATAATTTTTTATTCCTAGTAACGTAAGATGAAATTTGACCAAATCTCATGGACGATCCATGTAATTTACTCTTATATTTTTGTTAGTAATTTCAAGTGAGTTTCACAATATGCGTAAGAAAGAATTATCGCTATAGATGTGTTAAATAATCTATTATAGCACGTGTTATATACTAACATGTAACAAAGTTTATGTTGGGCCATGTTTGCACTTTTGTCTTTGAAACACAAATTACATGTTTGATTACCAAAATACTAATGGTTTACCACTCGCGCTTCGTGGTGGGTTCTGACCAATATTGATACATTTATATGAGAACATTGTATACTCAAAACAAAGACAATGACCATAGGTTATATGTTTTTTTCTTGGCACGAAAAACTAACATTTTAAAAATAAGGCTCAGGAACGGCCGTTCGTTATGGCTACAAACAATATGTTTGCCACAAAAGAACATCGAACATAAGTCGTTTGTTATATCATCATTGCCTACGAACCTAATAACAAATATGTGTGTTAGGCAGCTAGCAAAGCGTAAACAGTTGTATCCCTAGACATGTTTTATTCAAAAATCAAAAGTCCCAACGCAAAACAAAGAGTATAAGGATACAAGCATGCATAAATATGTTGTACATCAAACCTTAACACATGTATGTGCATCAAGGAGGATAACAGTGACACTCCGCGGTTCATCTCATTCTGTTATTAACACCACATGATCCGATGACCATGTAGTTAGCCAGTTACCGACTCAGGCCCAAATAAACACACCAGATAATGATGTTTGTTGGAAATGAGAGTTGATGCCGCCATCGGCTAGACCCTAAACACATTAATCAAACGTTGCTAGAAAGTACGAGCCAAATGCAGCAGAGAGCCACACTCGCTGGAAACGCAAGGCGACATGTCAGTCTTTAACATCTCGGTCGGAAACAGGAAGCAACATGGTGTCGACGTAAATCCTGGCCGCGAAGAAACGACCACACCGGCAATAGAAGCAAACTTTTGAAACACCCCATCTCTTTAGAAAAAAGATGCCAAATGCGGTGGAACTATCAGAGGTATATAAGCCTATAAAGACGCATAAAAAGTTGTACATGCTACTCTAAACACATGCGCGTGCATCAAGAAGCAGTACATAAACAGTTGCACTCTCCACTATTCATTCATCTACTCTTATAATACTTTGTAATGTTTGGTTGAAATAAATGAATTTCTTTTAAAACATGTCTCTTGTGTTATTATTATATAACGTTCATGATCAATTTGTAAAATATAATGCATGTTAAATAGTTATATAGAAAGATTTATAAATTTCGAGTATTATATCAAGTTTTCATCATCGATTTTTATCATTTGCTAATAACAAGAAAGGTTTTATTAAAATCAAGTTACAAACACGAATTTGATCTTCAACTTCACTATATATTTCCACAACTTGTGACATATGAGCATGATAATGATTTTGTCATAAAATTAGTGATTTTAGTTTAATATCTATAAATTGTAAATCTAATTTTAGTATTTGATTATATAAACCCTAATTTGAAGATATTATTTTGGAGATAATCCTAATGTCTAGATAGCATGTAACCTTCGTTGAACACTTGAACATCACCCGCACCAGAGGCTCATTTCGCTCACTACACACACACTCTCAACACTCATCCATCAAAGCAATGTCGTACGTACCTCCTCACCTCCGTAAGTCAATCGCCGCCACCACCACCACCACCACTGCCACCGCCACCATCACCACCACCACCACCACCACCACCACCGCTACCCTAGACAACAACACCACAAACCACAAGCTTAACTCCAAATCAATCAACAATGCCTTTTCCAATGCAGCTCCTCGCCGGAGCTCCGCCAACAACCACTTCCAACCGTCGAGAGTCCTCGCCGCACCTACCGCAGTGTTTCCGCAATGGAAGCCTTCCGAACGCGTTCTACGCCTTAAACCCGAACAGGTTACGTATTGTTATATGGAAACGCGTTTTGTTGGCTGTTTCGTTTACGAGATTGATTGAATTTGAACTGATGATGAATTTGAAATGGTTCGTACGGTGTAGGTGTTTCGTGTTTAGGTTTTTAATCAAGTTTTTAGGGCATTTTTATGGTTTTTCAGACGCATGTATTGTTGAATCATGTGATTATTGTTTTCAAAGGAAGCGGTACTTTGAAGCTTCTGATTATCTCGCTTGTTAGACAGATTTCATCGGTTTCTTACTTGAAATTTTGAAAACATTACGAAGTTAGGACCACATGGCCACATTTATAGGTCTAGCCTATTGAGATAATAGGCAAATTCTTAACATTCTCAATAAATGCACAGATTTTAGGTTTTATTGTAAAACATGGCTAAGTAATAGACCTAGGAGATTAGGACACACTTGGTCTGAGTTAATTCTCAGAATTCTAACACTTTTATAAATTTTATACATTTGTTAGGTTTTATCATACGCGGTTATAACCTTATTTGAACATATATACTGCTATAACTGGTTTGAAACATATAAATTTACATATCAATTTGATCATTAGGCTTTTTAATGCTGCATTTGGATAGAATAGATGCATCTGTGATTTTGGTACTTAGAGGAATTAGAACTTAGGAAGGATAGGAATCCCGCAAATTCATACCAAACGTACTAATGTGTATCTGAATGAGCAGAACACATTTATGTATTTTAAGACGATTATTGCACAATCATACAAACACACCATTCAGGCATTCACTTGTGGAAAATGGTATCATGTAGGCTGTTCTCAATTAGAGATTAGCTACCTGGTTATGCTAATAACATGTTAAATTGATAAGTTACTTAAAGGAGAAGCCAAAGTTGAATGCTAAGTTAACATGTTAAATTTAAATGCAAGCTGTTTTCAGTTAGAGATTAGCAACCTGGAAAATGCTATCATGTAAGCTGTAGCGAAACCGATGATTAATCATTTCTTTTTATAAAGTTGTGTGTAAGCCACTTAGAGAGAGAAAAATCATTGTTTAATAAAACGTCTAAGTTGTCAAGGAGCTTATGACAGTTACTTGGTATCTAACCTTGGTAGTTCTATCCAAACACTTAACTTGCCCATGCTACTTTGGCTGAACATGGAGTGCCTAATTTAATGCCTTAATTTTATAATTTCTTTTCATAATTAACTACCATATCCAGGGCTGATAAGACATGTTTTCATAACTTGATTCATAATCTTCAGATAGAAGAGGTCAGATTACGACTCAATGTTGATGTTACGGTCACTCCTGATTCTCCTCCTGCACCGGCACCAATTGAATCTTTTACGGACATGGTAAACAAATATTGTTCTTGATACACTTTTCTAAGACATGCAAATATGCAATTCATGAATACCCACTGCCTACCTTCTCTTCAGTGCCTGGACTCAAGCATCATGAAAGATATTGCCATTCATGAATACACGACACCTACCTCTATTCAGGCACAGGCGATGCCTGTTGCTTTAAGTGGAAGGGATCTTTTAGGCTGTGCAGAAACAGGCAGTGGCAAAACTGCTGCTTTCACAATACCCATGATACAGGTACTAATTCATGATATTTGTGCATTTAACACACTATAATTTTTATTTTTCTCATGGGCTACCTTTTATACGATGAATTCTGGTTTTTCATGTTTATTTACCATTTTCATGTATGCAGCATTGCATAGCTCAGCCTTCTGTTAGACGCGGAGATGGTCCATTGGCACTAGTGCTAGCTCCCACCAGAGAGCTCGCACAGCAGATAGAGAAGGAGGTAAGGTAGCTCATATTTGATCTAGCAAAGCAAATGATATGCTGTTTTCTGTAAATTAGCAATATGCATTGTACATTTGTTCACCTACTTTAACTGAAATGCTGAATCTTTTGACTTCCTTAGTGATCTTTCTTAGTTTACTGCTTATATGGTACCCTCTAGATATCTGATCTTACAATTTGTTTATATTTCGTACCTTTTGGTAAATATTTATATTTTGAAGTGCTCTTGAGCTTTGAGAGTACTCAATATACAATTTTGTACTTTTATAAAAGCCTTGTTGACTTTTGTTGCGGTGCGAATATTATTATTATATGTAAAATGATAACTAGTTCCTTAGAAATGGTGTATGCCGAGTACATGTTTGTTCTTGAAAATCAAAGCTCTTAGGTCAAAAGGTTAGATAGTGTACCAGCAATATAAACTTGATATGGAATATGTTTCTCTTTGTTTGTATATGCAGATTAAACTATTATATTAAAGTAAAGTTATCTGAGATGTTAAGATCTGATCAGATTACATGCATATCCAATATAAGAGGTTTACATGTTTCATGGGATCATCACAGGTGAAGGCCTTCAGCCAATCATTGGAGTCTTTCAGAACTGCAATCGTTGTGGGTGGAACAAACATTGCTGACCAGGTGGCTGATACTTGATTTGTTTTTCATTAAGTGGGAAAATTTCATGTCTTCAACTGGCTAATGGCTTGCTTTTTGATTCCTTTGAAAATACTATATAGTGGGTGATAGTTACTTTGTATTTTATATTTTGATATGAATTCTTAACAGAGGTCCGAGCTTCGGGCAGGAGTAGAAGTTGTGGTTGCTACTCCAGGAAGATTAATTGATCATTTACAGCAAGGAAACACATCACTCACACGGATTTCATATGTCGTTCTGGATGAAGCAGATAGAATGCTTGATATGGGTTTTGAACCTCAAATAAGAGAGGTATATATGTGTTTTGATGTCAATGCCAAACTCTTCCAATTGCATGCTCCTACCTTTTGCTCTTTTTTATTTGTGGTCTTTTAAACAAGTTGGCAAGAATCTTTATTTTGTGTCTAGTTGATGTGGATTATCAACAAGTGAGCATGATCTTTTATCTGTTACAACAAACTCAAATGAGGTAAAAGATTAGTTGTTATGTTCTTAAATTTGAATGTTGGTGGTGATATTCGGATGGTGGTGCTGTTAAGGCTGCTTATTGTAGGAACATGCTTCAACCTTTAAAGCTTAATGATTAGGTCTTAAAATATTTTGACCTTGAGGTTATGTTTATATATGCACTGTTGTGTAGTTCATTCTTATGAGTGAAGAAGGTACCATTAAAATGTATATAAAACTTATGTTTAGCATTACAAATATACAACTACATGTACATATAACATATGCAATTATGCACATTTCTTTTGGGTCCGTTCGGGTCCTTTTTTTGATAAATAGCTAAAACAATAACAAACAAACAAACCTAGTAAGGTCCCACTCCAATAGTAGGGTCTAGGAAGGGTGGGATGAGGGCAAGTCTTACCTCTAATCCGGAGGCTAGAGAGACTGCTCTAGAGAGACCTCCCGGCTCTCAAAAAAGGCTACAATATAAACGTAGAGCATGCGGTGCAATATATAGAAAAACACATAACATATCATATTAGTAGTGGTAGATGGCAAGTAAAGACAATTAAGCTAAAAAAACAAAAGCACCAAACATATTTCAGTCTTCATATCTGGTAATTTAATCTGCTATGTGTTTTTTTTTTTTTTTCTAATTTTAGGTGATGCATAATCTTCCAGAAAAGCATCAAACACTGTTGTTTAGTGCAACTATGCCAGTGGAGATTGAAGCACTAGCACAGGTTTATTTGATTTCCTATTCTATTGCTGTCCTTATTTCACTATTATTATCAAGATAAATTGGATGTTTCATTGTCACGCAAATATTGTTACTATGCTGGGAACTGGGATTTGTCTTATATCTCATGTGGTACCTGGCAGCCACATTTGAGCTACAAAATGCTCTATTATTGTGCAATGAATATGAACTCTCTTTATATTATGCAAAATTCAGGAATATTTAACAAATCCAGTACAAGTGAAGGTTGGAAAAGTGAGCAGCCCAACAGAGAACGTGTCCCAAAACTTGGTGAAAATTACCGAAAATGAAAAGGTGCGTCAAATATAACTCTATGTATGAAAGAATTCAGTAATTCATGAATTTGATTTGGATCTTACTAGTTAATTTTAAATAAATAAAGAGTACCATCAATGAACATCCTTAGAGCAGAAAAATGGGACAGCTATAATTTTATTCAAGATATAACTATAAAATAATCGATGCTTTTTGACATGGAGATTTTCTGACTTCATGATATATACCGTGTTTATGATGGGAATCAACCCGAAGTAAAAATACTTGAATGTAGAATTATTATTTGTAGAATTACAAATGCTATGAGTCCTTTGTTTGTTCTTTCTTTTTGGTTGGAATGTGGATAAGTTAAAGATTTTCCTATCTACTTTAAGAGCTTCAAGAAAACTCAAATAAGCATCAGAAGAACACCAGGGATAAGGGGAAGTTTGTTGCTTGTTACATATGAGGATACATGAACAGTTTATTTGTTTGTCATCTCTATTTTATGTGCTCACTGTATGAGATAAGTGATACCTTATAGGTTGGTTTAAGACTGAAATTTGTAGTTTCTTTATCAGTATACATGCTGATAAAAATATATATTTAGTTATTTAATACCAGGGAGCATTTCATTATGTTGGACATAGTACCAACTTGAGTGATTTTAGAAACAAAGGCATTGTTTTTATTGATCCCTTGTTTTCTATTTGCTCTTTAGCTATAACTGTATTACTTGCATTGCACGGTGCTTGTAGCTATCATAGGCTCATAGCCCTAAAAGATTCTCGTATTCCAGTTACTGTTCAGTTCCTAATGTCTGTTGCCTTCAAGATTATTGATTTCTTTTACTTATGTTTATTTATGATAATTTTAATACATGCAGATTGATCAACTACTATCTTTGCTTGTTGAGGAAGCTGCACTAGCTGAAAAATTAGGCCACCAATTTCCTTTAACAATTGTATTTGTGGAACGAAAGGTATCTGTTTGTGAATCTTTTGTTATTTCCTCATCATATTAATTTTCAGTTAATCCTTATAGGAACAATAATTTCAATCACACAAGCTTTGAGTTGGATCGTAGTGGCTAACATTGTAGCTTCATGTGGGTTCATATATTGTGATGAATGTTCAATTTTTGCACGGTCACTTAGAATCATCACCCATGGTGAAAACAGTTTCGTTTTCTTAAATCATATTGTAACTCTGCAACTCAACACTTCTATCATTTTATTTTGTATTTTGCTTGCAGACAAGGTGTGATGAAGTTGCTGAAGCTTTGGTAGCTCAGGGTTTAAATGCTGTTGCTCTTCATGGAGGCAGAACTCAGAGTGAAAGGGAAGGCGCCCTGCGTGATTTTAGACATGGCCCTACTAATATCTTGGTATGTCAGAAAGCTTGTAATATATTTAAATTATTTAAAACAAAGTATACTTTTTTCCCATTTTGTACTCTGATTTTCAGGTTGCTACTGATGTTGCATCCCGGGGCCTAGATGTTACAGGAGTTGCTCATGTAGTTAACCTGGACCTTCCAAAGGTATTTTTACTATACGCATGTAAATCTTTCATAAATTTCAGTAACTGTTTATGGGGATGTTTGGACATGTATTTTAATTATGGGATTAAATGATCAGAGTCAAATAATAAAACAAATTTCAGAATATAGTGTTTGCAGTTGTAACAATCAGCTGATTGGTTTTTAAGTACTCAATAAATTCCAACTATGTTTTAGGTTATCTTATAAAATGACCAAAAATGATTATATTGTGAAAAGTTTCTTGAATTAGTTAATCTTACTTTGAAACCAATTACTGACCCCTGAATTATCAGATAATCTCTGCTTATCCTAACATTGGAGACCGAATACTGTGACTTGAAGTTGCAATAATCAGATGTTCAGTTCCAAAACACAAATCCAAACACTCTTAAATGCCCTTGGATTATGGAACACTAGCATTTCTGTAAAATCCGTTTGAAGCCATCTTTTTTAAATTGCATCTGTTTGTTTTACCTAAAATCTCAGATAGCATTTCTGTAAAATCTGTTTGAAGCCGTCTTTTTTAAATTGCATCTGTTTGTTTTACCTAAAATCTCAGACAATGGAGGACTATGTGCACCGAATTGGAAGGACGGGTCGGGCAGGATCAACGGGCCGAGCTACTTCATTTTATACTGATCGTGATATGGTGCCTTTTCCTTAACCTTTTTTTCTTATTTTCTTTTATCTTTTACCCTCTCTAATCCATAAAATACATCCAAACATTTTATGAAACAAAAAGTTAAGACAAATGTTTATCTACTAAACCAAAAACAAAGGGTGGGGTTTTCTGGAATCATTTTGATATCATCAATTAGTTGCTGGCAATTTTGGCCCACTTACAGGATCGTTGATTTGGGGTTGTGTTTTATCCCAAACAAGGTCACGATGCGAAATTAAATTCTTTTAACTAAAAGGGTAATGAGTTAATACGGGTCGGAACTCGTCCAAGGTCTATTTTTATTGCGTACAACATCCTAAAACGTTTATCCAAAGTAATTAATCATTGTTGTCATTGTCACCAGCACATTTGTAATTTATAAAGACTTCTTCTAACGAAAGGGCAACAAATGTTTCCGAGCCAATCCGACCGGATATGATACCCAAATTGACTCGTAGCAACCCGTTTTATGCCTAGTCCTCTTCTAGTCATGTATGGATGTACATCTTATTGACCAACTACTCTTTGCTTGACATCAATCAGTTTCTTGTATCACAAATAAGGAAAGCAATAGCAGATGTTCAATCTGGGAACACGGTGGCTTTCGCTACTGGCAAGGTAAGCTTTCTACTTATTTAGTCATTCCAGACCCTTGCATTGCTTAAAGAGTTAAAGGTGTCAATTCTGTACTGTTTATCTATACACAGGTTGATTTGGTTATATTATGGTTGGTAGAAATTAGAGGTGACAAAATGGATAGGTTAGGCGATAGGTTAAAGGTGTAATATTTTTTGGTATGGTTCGGATTGAGCTACTGCATTAGTGTATAAAATATGATTTCAATGATTATATTTGTTTTATTGGCCAATGCCAGAAAAAGTAAAAAACCCTACGGGACTTGTATGAAGATTAAATTCAACAAAAAGAATTTTTTTATAAATTTAATTAGGGCAGGAACTTTTGTGTGGTGTGTTTATTAATTCCTGGGGTAAGATATTCACCCCGTTTTATTTATTTATTAATTTTTATAGTTTTTTGTTTAACCAGTTTGACCCATTTAGAAGTAAAACATAACGATTTGTAATATGTAGGTTGCTAGAAGGAAGGAGAGGGAAGCAGCTGCTGCACAGAAAGAAGCAAGGATTGCACAATCAAAACTTCCACCAACATCTATAAATGTGGAAGACAAGTACAAGTACATGATTGCCCCTGCAATGATCAAAAGAGAGGGTTCTGCTGATGATGCTTGGGACGATTAAAACGCTAAAAAGGTGTGAATCTCGATCCCGATACTGTTTGAACCCCTACCACGAAAAGAAAAAAAAAATAAATCTCTTTCGCCTTGTCATTCAAATATGATAGAAATAAGCTTTAGAGTTTGGTAGATGATACTGTAGGTTGTGTATAATTTGGATTTTGAACTTGTTTTCTAGGACTTGATACAGTTGACAGAAAGCGTCTTTGAAAATACGAAACCCTTCTTTCAATCTTGTCTTGTGTTGTCGGTTATTTGCCGTTGATGTTTTGTCCCTGAGTTGGAGGCCTTTCAATTATAATGAATCCATGGTTTATTGTGTTATCCTTAACGGGTCAAGTAGTGAAATTAAAAGGAAAAATATAAAAGAAAAATGTGGAAAAAGATGATCGTCCTTCAAGGCCCGACCTTTTCCCATTCGACTTGTATTTTAAATTGATTTGTTTTGGTCTAAACTGTTCGAACCACCTTGCCGCGACTTATTAAAACTGTAGTTTGTTTCAAGTTACCAAGATACCAACTGCTAACCAATGTCTTCTGATTTGCTTGAGAGTCTCGTTTTCCAATCGATCTTTCGGATAAGAAGATAACATTCATAGAAAGTTTGTGGAAAATCTAACTGGATGTCTGGAATTGGAAAACTACATTTTAGGTATACTTAAGAAAACAATTCACCAAAGTGAAACTTCACTGTGAAAGTGTTTAAGGTGTAACTATAATTGTCACGTATATGGAGTGGGCTCTAAGAGATCTTTCTGTTAGCGCACAAATCTTTATAGCATATTCGCATCTGCAATCTCTCCTCCTCTCACAATCTCTACCTTTCGTTGTACATTGCATGAGTTCGTCAAATTAGCCATAGACCTTCCAAAAACCTCCATCCCAGATGCTTTAGAAAAACAAATTATTCATACCGTTATTATAAGAATTGCAAACAGTGTATGGAAATTTGATGCATATTAAGAAATCTTAACCGGGTGTTCAAGTTATACAAACCTATAATATTATTATTTGCTCACCATAATCACAATCCTCATTCCTCTTTGCTTTCATATACCGTATGGTATGGTTGGGCTGGACAGATGGGAGGAAGATATAGTTTGGACCTTCGAAAGGTTAAGAAAGTTGATTTCAACTAGAGGTTTAAAACCGACTTCAAAAGAAAAAAAAACTGGTTCGGGTTGTAAATCGAATCGGTTTGGTCGAGGTGTGTCAAAACCAGTTTGGTGTAGAAATTGTTTTCGTCCAAGAAAAATATGAACCATGTCCTAACTGGTTGGGGATGGTTCGTAACTGGTTCAGGTCTAAACTGGTGACAAAAATGATTCAAATTATTTAAAACATAACAAAGCAAGTTTAAATAAAATATAACTAAAATTTACTTCTTTATATAATACTTAAAAACTTATAAGTTGAAATACCTAAAAAAAGCATACAAGGCGTAATTTGTAAGCCGTAAAGGTAATATATATCGAATTTTAATTTTTTATTCATTGACTCGTCAGCTTGTCATGATGTCGCCCCCGAACCTGAATCGTTACATGGGTATTTATCATTCGAACTCGAGATATCTGATATTTGAAATTTCGGATATATGAAATTTGGATATTTGTGCTTTTAGATTCGGATAGCCATTTTGGAAAATATTTGATATTTCGGATATCTGAGTATCCAAATTATTTAATAATTTATAAATTTTATTTATTAGTTAGGTTCGATACTATATTAGTAATAGAATTGCTAATGTATTTGAGCTATAGGAAAAGTGGAAAACTATTTGAAGAGGACATTGATTTCAATTTAAAAAGTGACAATTGCTTAAAAAAGAGGCAATTGCATATATCCTACTAGAGCATTCACAATCCACCCTCCATCTTCAATTTTATAATTACATTTAAAATTATTATTATTTTCTCTATTTTTCAATTAGAAAATATTTTTTCATACTTTTATCATTATATTTTCTTTATCATATACTCACATCCACTTTAAAAAATATTAAAAAATTATGGGGGTTGTACCGTGTTTCTCCAAATATAAAAAAATATGATACAATCCATATAAATTTTCTATCTTTTTCAATCACAATCACTCACAACCATCCTTCATAATATGAGCACCCACTCACACATATACTAGGAACGAGCTGTGAACGCTATAAGCCTTGGTTATTATGTATTTACCCAACTTGAAATCAAAATTGCATATATTTTTCCTTCCTTAATCTACTTTATTGCATATTTACCCAATTTAAAACTAAAACTTTAAATATCCCCCTTTAATGAAAAAGAAATATCACATTTACTAAATTGACTTTAAAAAAAGATTAAGATGACTAGTTTACCCATGATAATTTATGATTGTTTTTTATGATGATTTTTTTGGTTTTGTAATGAATTAAAAGTTTGGTAATTGTGTTCTATTTCATTATTGTTACTCCAGAATGTTGGAAAAGAAGAATAAACTTAATATAGACGAACAAAATAATTAAAAAAACACAAAAAGAAAAAAAGTTAAAAAAACTCATTAGTGAAACATGATTAAATAAACAAAAGAATATAAAAAAATGTAAAAAAGCTAGCTAAAAATGGGTGAATATAAAAAAAGTATAGTTATTGTAAAGACAAGGGTAACATAGTCAATCTATATTTTAGTTTTAATAAATAAATCAAAATGGGTAAATTTAAAATTGTTTTCATTTAGGGAGGGAATATATGCAATTTTAATTGTGAATTGGGTAAATATACAATTACAAAGATTAAAAAAGAGGATATATGCAATTTTAATTTTGAAATGAATAAATATGCAATTAAATTGTTTTATAAGATGATATCAATTTAAAGAAGTTTCATGAATTATATATTGTTTCGAAGAACTTAATGAGTTAATGTTAAAAGCTACGTGGATTTTTTACTTCAAAATTTCCCTTGCAATGACATTAATCTTACTTTTGTTTTAACGATAATCATACTATTACATTAGAAGCATGGTGGTTTTTGAACTTTTGTTTTTTTCTGTATGAAAGTTTGGATATTCATTTCATGTTTAATTTTGCATTTCAAAATGTAAATTCGGATTCAGATAGTAAAATTAATTATTCAAAAATTTTGAAAATCTAAAATTTGATATTTAAATTTTTAAATATTTTGAATTTGAACACCACTTACTATCCGAGCACCAAGAATTTCTATTTATTAGCTAACCCACCACCAACAATGTCTATTTATTGGTTTTGTCCTCCTAAAAACCCTTAGCTTGAATTTTTTAATTTTTATTTCTAAGCTTAAGAAAATAGCGAAACAAATATTATATCCTTCTTATATCTTCTCTAATAAATAATGATATTAAATGTTAATATAATTTATATCATTTTCTAATTCTAAAATAAAAATTTTAAAAATTTAAAAAAGGGAATGTGTAAATAAAAAAATAAATCAGAAGCTTATTAATGACAAAAGTTCTTAAAAATATTGGCATTATTTTATTACTTATGATAGTTAATTATACGTAATTTCAGTAATACTATATCTAGAAAAATTATGTTATAATTTCTAAGTATTAATTATTAACTTTTAATTTTATATTTTCATTCAACCCGTGTAGTTTATATTTTTATTCAACCTGTATACCAAACGAGTTTCTAAACTCGTATCACAATAAGTTGACATAATAGAAAATATACATGGGAGTCGGCTTACCAAAGAAGATGCCATTTTGCTTGTTTTGTGCTAATAATATAGGCTGAATCTTAAAAATAAAAATATATATTAATGAACACAGTTAAATCCATCAAGATCAGGATTCATAAAAAACTGGCATATAAATTGCTGTTCTACAAACATAGAGATCTTGAGTTCTGAAGCCTGATTCTTGCCACATGAATTGATCAACGACTAGAGTCCGAGGGCACAAGGCCCAAGAAACAAAAATTAGAATTACGGGTTTAGGAAGGACAATCTTGAAAAATTGATAAAGTTGTTGTTTTGTCAAACATCAGATATGCTATATACGTAAGAAAATTTAGGCTTTATGAGAGTAGTGAATTCTTAGAGAACAAGTCTTTAGCTCTAATCCAACGATCATATGAACAACTCTACGTGATTATAAGTTGTGTGTACCAAAATCAAAACCAACAAAAAAGGTTTTTCCAATTGGGTTGTGATGTTAGCAAAGAGGCCGCTAGAGTTTTTCAATAGGCTTCATAAAAAACTCAAAATGATGCTCAGAAAACAAAATCAAGATATTTGGAATTTGTTTTCCTTTGATCGATTTATGTTTTCTGAGCTTCCTTTGAGTCTTTTGTTGCCAATTGTTAATTGGTGAATCCATCTAAGATGACAAGTAACTAGAAAAGGAAATTCATTAGAGTTAAACACATTCAATTATACATATATAATTTGAGGTTAAAAGATACCAACATATATTTAAAGATAAAAAAAATCCCAATACAAATAATTTACAATACTTTCATAATATTCACATTATCTATCTCATAGTTACCTGAAAATAAACCTAACTATTTTGGAATACTAATAGATGGTGTTAATTATTGGAATCATACTCGCAAAACTCAAAATTCAAAGCGGATTCTAATAACGAATTCAAATATCAAATCATTAAATTGATTCTCTAATAAACAAAATTATAGAATTTGGTTTTTGAATCGAATTTGAATTTATATCTTCAACCGAACCAATTCGAGTAAACTGAGTTAAAATAACATGTAACTTTTATTTTTCTAGTTTTTATGTATGTATTATAACTTCTTATTTTATACACACATAATTATTTTACACACACACACACACACACACACACACACATATATATATATATATATATATATATATATATATATATGTGTGTGTGTGTGTGTGTGTGAGATATAACTTTTTATAAAAATGCATGATATACCCTGTTTAATTATGTCCAACCGAACATATTTAAATAAACAGAATTGACATAATATATTTATTTATTATACATAAGCTATTTAAAAAAATAGTTTGTTAAAACAAGTTAAATGAAAATTTAAATTATTTTCAAAATGACATGATAAATACACTTTAGTACTGATTTTTAGATAATAAACTAGCAGTTAAGACCCGCTCTCCATGTTGGGCAGCTTTTAAACGTGGTTAAAATAAAAACATTTTAAGTTATTGTGAAAATGAACGTTATAGAGCAAGGAAGCGAATTTAAAAACAAAAAAAGTAAAAATGTGCAATATATTAAGCTTAGGTTAATCAAATGCATTGTCTATATTAAAACCCAAGCGATGACCAATTTGCACGGTTGAGTGTTTCTTTGTCAAGGTTGCCTCCACATATTTAATGCACCTACAAGATTTATCCGAGTGTGGTGGTATTATCTTCTACCTGATCGGTGTTGAAGGCCTGATCATAAATAGAAGATTTAATTGATCTTAATTACCTTAGATTAGCTATGGCAAGTAAGAGTGTCGAATCCATTGGGAGTTTGTGGTTGGCTTTGAAACTTTGTTGGAAACCTGATAATTTGAATTGTTGATTATGATTCATTACTTATAAGTTAAACTAGATAACAATAAAATAGTTACTTTACTTAATTAAACAAGACTCACTTCCTGGCTCAAGATAAAATCTCACCTACATGAACTTGGGTTTAAATATGAGAATGATAATCATATACACATGATTCATAATAACATGTGTTAAACAAATCAACATTAGATAATCATACTAACAGGACATTCCCTACTTACACTAACTAAATTGGATTGTCACAACTAGTTAATTAACAATGATCACACCAATGGAATGCTTTTGATTATACTAACTAAAATAAACATCACCATTAGGTAAACAAAAACAACATTTGATTCAAATAACAGATAATCATTATCAGATTCACAACTCACAATCATTACTAGTAGATGAGAGGAATTGTTCATAATGATAAGAGTTAGTACATAAACATACATCAAACCCTAAGTTTAAAAAGTAAAATTAAATCTCTAACCAGGTTATGATCAACATGTTTAGCCACACATGATGTTTGAGTACAACATTAAAGAAAATTGATGAAATACGAGTGATGAGAATGGAAGAATTGTTGTTCTTCAAATCCTGTTGATCTCCTTTTCTTCCCTTTTTTTCTTATGCGGTCCCCAAAGAAAAGTTTCGATCCCCCCTTTTCCATTGAATTCCCTATTTTATGGTGTGCAGTAACTATCTTAGAACTATCAAGGGAGTATGATACTCCAAATGGATGTTCGAATTGTTTATTTTTGTTTGAGTGGTTCGAGCTTGAAGCAAACTAAAATGGAGTGGTGCGAGCTTAAAACAAACTAAGAGGGAGTGGTGGGTGAAAATAAAAAAAAAATTGCGATGGGGGCTCAAAATTCTATTTATTTATATAAATTTTAAACTATCAAGACAAAAATTAAAGGCATGTTTCCATTTTCATCCAATTTTTTTTTCTTACATTTGTCTTCCCAAAGTTTGAAATAATTATCATTTTCATCCTAAAACATAAATTTAATATTAATTTTTTTATTAGCAACACGTAACATATAATTAGGATTTCGTTTTTATATAAAAATTTACGTAAATACCCTTTTAACGATAAATGTTTAACATTTTAAAACAATAAAGCTAATGTTTTTGGATGAAAAAGATAATGTTTTGCAAACCTTGAGAAACCAAATGAAAAAAAAAACTTTTTTGGTTGAAAATAACATATATGACCAAACCAAAAAACAACAATTCACTCTTTTTGTTAAAAATAACTTTTGATAAAAACAACTTATCAAAATGAGTTTTTAAAACATGTTTGAATTAACTTATAAACTAAAACATTATAAAATGACCAAAAAAATATATTTTAAAAATTAAGAGAGTTAATAGAAGATAATAGATGTGTGTAATAAAAAATTAAAATAAAAATAATTTTCAAAAGTTAATAAATAACTCTCTATATTTTCAAAACCTACTTTTTACCCTATATGAAAAATAAAAGTAATTTAGGTTTGGTAAATAGTTATTTTTACATATTTATATATTAGTTTTCAACTTTTTTTATATATAAGGTGTTATACCTTATGCATAAAATCAATTTGCTACTTTAACCTTGAACTTCTTTTTTTTTTTTTTGCAAATTAACCTCACAAAAATTAATTTAACTTTTTAACCCAAAACTTTTTTTACCTTTTGCAATTTAACCTTACAGTTTTTTTAGTTTACAACTTTAACCCAAAACTTTTATATTTCATAAGTTATCATTTTACGTTTCATTTTACATTTAGTTTTAAATATTGTGCTTTAATACGACATAATGTGTGGTTCAACTTTTTTACGTTTATTATTACCCTTTTGACACGTTCATTGCAACAAGCAGGTCCTAGATCAACTTAATTAAACTTTTCTATGTTGTACATTTCAATTTAATTTCTTTGCATTAACACAACCCGACTTCAGTGTTGGTGGAAGTTGACAGTGGTGTGACATTTATGCTATTTGACATAGTTTTACGCCGCGACGCAATGACTTAATTCTAGTTAACTTTTAAAGGTAAATAAGTCAAAATCAAAAGTTAACATTAAATAAACAATCCTAAACATACCCTAACACTAATGATGAAAAAAAGAGAGCTCCAATCACAAAATTATGTTTTAAGATTTATGGTTGGACGAGTCCACTAATAACTCTAATACAAAAGCAAATTATTTAGTTGTGCACCAAAATTAAGATAATTGTCACTTGTCATCATACTTATCCTACACTAAGAAAAATCAAAATTAGGCCTCAGAAATTCAGTTTTCTCTTCATGAATATCAATCAGACAATGTAGGCAAAACTTCATTCATCAACGGCCTCAACAAGATCCCATAAACAACCCCAAATCTCTAATTTTCTCTTTTTAGTACACAATCATTCAATAAAAATAACACAATAAACAAATCAAACGCCTCAAGAATCTATCATTTAGGCCTCAGAAATCACAAGGTTTCTCTTCATTGTAAACAATCAGACAATGTAGGCAAAACTTTTAATCATCATAGGCCTGACGATAAACGCTAATTCGAAGATAAAACCTACTGAAATATAGTTTAACAGTCGATAAACCCTAATTTGTAGTTTTGAACTTTTGATAATTACCTGAAATTGACTGAGGCGATTGTTAATTACAGCAAAAGGGTGTACAAATTAGCAGATTAGAGGTAAGAAAATGAATCGATCAAGTGTGTAGTTGAGATTTAAATCTTCTTTATTGATGAAGAAGATGATACAGTGGCTTTGTGTTCAACTGTGTTAGGGTATATGCGATTATATATAATGGAGATTATTAGGTATTTGAGAAAGCCCAATGGGCTTTAAGATATAAGTGAAGTATTGTTGACTAGAGTCCAAGGAGAGAAACTAATTTTTTGTTAAATCAAAAAACTTAGTGAAGTTAATCTAACTTGATATTTTGTAAGGAAAAGTTATCATATTATGTGATATTTCTAATTAATATTATAAGATAATTCTAACATTGATAGAAGTTTACTTGTAGTGGAAGACTTGATAGAGTTTGCATATGTGAGTTGCGGAAGTTGAATTCAAGTATAGTTAAAAGTATTTCGTTACAATAACGTAAAATGCGGGCTACTGAACTTCCAAACCCTATCGCTCATTGTTCTTTCTTCACTTCTTGAGTTATGAAATGATACATCATGCATATGAAATAAGAATGTTAGATGAGTACATAATTTGTTAGCCTCGAAACCCTATTATAGTTTGGTTTTAATTAAATCATCATTTGTGTCATTTTTAGAAATTTCTATCTTTTTCCAGCAAAATATCTTTTTTGCAATTTAACTCTAGATTTGGATTTAAAAAAGGGGCTTGACTAATTTTTATCAAGAAGTGATGACCATGGCACCTTTTTACACAAAATCACACTTTAGGTCACATTTGATCACAACCCACCAAGAATCCTTATAGCCAAATTATCGGTTAAGTTATACACACAAAGTTAATGGAGTTTAACAAATTGTGATAAACATATATGAGCTTATAGACACCTTAGATACTATCAAATTATCAATCTAGAGAAATCATCATTTGTGTATAAAACACACTTGAAATCTTCTAGCAACCATAAGTGATGTTCCTTATTATCACTCCCACAACTGGAACTCAAATGTCCATATGTAAATATGTTGACCACTCTTACACTATATTTAGCACATGAATTTAATGAATATATACATATGAGTGTATAGATTTTTTTTTAAATTATGTGTAGTCACACAAAGATGTGGCCATGGTTTGCTAGCTTCAAATGTTCAATGAATGTAAATTGACCTGAGGGATGAGAGTCCCAATCATGTCTTAATTACATGGGTACCAATTATTTGGATTGATTTCAATTCTATTTGGATTTATGGAAAGTTAGATTGTTGGTATACTTTTGGTTTCACTTCGACCTAGTTAAAAAATTAATTAACAATAAACTAGTTTTTTTAACGGTAGATGTACAACCCTGTTTCAGAGAATATGTGTTATTATAGTTGGGGCCACAGACAACCAACTAGGTATGTGTTCTCAGAATACTTAATATGTATAGTTTTACAATAAATAAACACTATATGAACAAACTTGTTTGATTGTGAAACACACATAAAACTATATATTACAAGAACACTATACGTTGTGGAACACATGACGAAAGCATTTGTCAAAATAATAAATAAATAAACAAATATGAATGAAGTTTTATCAAACAATGCATCAATAGTTTCTTCGAATTTTCGGTTCATTTACATATCTAAACAAGTAGTGTCATGCATAAATCACGATATGTGATTGTGATGGCAAACATTCTTTTCACGCTCACGACAATGTGGCTCCAATAATTATTACCACAATTCAATGGTTTCAAATTTGTATATTTCGGGTTTGGTCCACAAGTTTAGTGAGATGCATTATTGGGTACTAGATTAAGGATTTTTTACATTTTTGGTACCTTGAAAAGTATTTGGTGTGATAAGTGCCCCACATGGAGAATATAGAACCCAATTTTGTACCACCACATGTACATCGCACATGATAAATGCTAAAGGATTGGATGCCTTTATTAGCTTATATGCTTTCTTTACCCTACAAATAGGGTAAATGTCCAAATGATGATTTGTATAGATAGTTTTTCATTATTTATTTGTGTTATACATGTTTTGTAACGGATTATAGAAAGGATATTTTTTTTCTATAACAAGATAAGTTATTGTAAGATGTGGAATAGTTTTGATTGGTTGTCATATTCCTAGATAAGCATGATAAGTGAAAGAATATAGATATGTTCAACAACGATCATTTGTTTAATTGCACAAAATATTTGTTTGGTTATGATATAATTATATTTATGTTATAGTACGTTCCAATCCACTCCCATATCAACATTTACTTTTCATTGGCGATTGTTAACCATATCAAAAAGCCGTTAGGATATGAGCATCATGAAATCTTTGGGTAAAAGCTCAAGATCACCATTTTAATATTTTAGAAGATTTTATTTATCAGGATACAAGGTAAAAGATATATTTTTCTTGTGTCTTCGGTTAGATAGAGAGAATAAATGTTGCATGAAAAGATGCATACAAAGGAAAACATCTAGAATTGATATAAGTTTAATCGCTACATTTTCAGTCGAGCTTAGGGGCCAATTAAACTTGCCAAAAGTTTTAACATATGATTAAAGCAAACCATGAACCCATCATGGTCTGAAGGAGTTACAACTTACATTTTCAAATTTAAGACTTTAAATGATCCCAAACTCTTAAGCCTAATTACCGCTTAAAATGGTTATCATCTTATAATTGCTTGAAGACACTCCTCGATTCAATAACCAAATTACATGATTGGAGTGCCTACATACATTGTAAAGTTTATTTGATTATGTAATTGTCTGGATTCAAAAAAGAAGGCCGTTTAAGTTGTTGAGCGAGATGAAGAAATGATACATCAAAAGACTCTGTAAATGAAGACTATGGTCTTAACAAACACTTTACAGAATTACAATCAAACATATGGGCCCAATTCACCAGGGATTGAAAACTATAGTCTTGTATCATATGTATTTTTATTCTTATTATTATTAACAGTTGATATCGTGTGTATTGTAACCATTTTGAAAATTCACAAGGGGTAAAATTCAAAATATTAATAACTTGAGGGGTTGATGTGAAAATCTTTTCCTATCGTGGGAGGCGGCTGGAATGAGCAGCCCATAACTTTATTCCATATCTTGGTGGTGCCAAAGTGGGACCTACGAAAGTTCAGGTCCTTATAAGAAATTTTAAAATTTTATATTTGCACCCCCACTTTTCCTGATATTTTTACTTTCATATACCTGAAATTTGGCTTTTCTTTGTAGCCGCCTTATGCACATATTGTGGGCCAATGGGACATAGGGTCATTTTATAGTATACTCAATTTCCCTTTTTATTTTCTACTCTGAGAACCCGTTGATGGTAAATTTACGAAAACTATTAGGGGGCGTTTGGTTCGTTGAATTTGTTGGAATTGTAATCGGAATTTGAAAATTAGAATGAATTGTATTTGGAATTCAATATTTTTCATAGGATTTAGAATTCAAAGGAATTGGAATCTATAGATAGAATTTAAATTCCAAATGCATTTCTAATGACAAAACATTTATAAAGGAATTGGAATTTATCACTCGTTACAAACCGCCACCACCTAAAGGACCACCGATCAACGCCGCTACATACCACCGACCGTTGTCGCCGTGATCGCCGACAATCGACCGCGACCACCAACCATGCCCGTTACCGATAACGCCCGTCGTCGAGACGCGGTTCGGCAACGGAGGTCGGCGACAGTCGACGGTTAGGGTGGCGGCGGTCGGCGGTCGGGGCAAACAATGGACGTCGGTGGTCGGCATCGGGGTTGTGCGGCGTCGGTGGCGGTGGCGGTCGAGGTCGGCGGCGGTCGGGGTGTACGGCGGAAATAGTTAAAACTATTGAATTCATATTCCAATTCAATTGAATTCCACTGAATTCCTGCATACCAAACGCCCGCTAGTATTTTGTTCACTAACAGATTAAATAAAACAAAACTTGTGTTAATCAAGTTCTCTTTGAAAAATTACGACTATAAATCATTAAAACTATTGCAATGGAAACCACTTTTAAACATGAGCCTTGTGTTCACTATTGACTTCTATTTTTCTTTCTTTAAATTCTTTATTATTTTCACATTTCTTTTAATATGCCATCACTTTTGTATGTTTTCCCCTTATATTGTCATCCGTATAGTTTCATAAAAATTAGAGTTAAGTTGGGTTTTACTCCTTGAGTTTTGATGAAAATAAACATTTTCCTTTAAAAGATTAAAAAAATCAATTTATAGTTTCATAACTTATTTAAATTTCATCAGTTGTTTCAACTTGAATCCAAAATAATAAAACTTTCGGAATGAAACTGAAACAACTTATAAATTTTTTGGAGTTAAATTAATGTTTTTAATATTTTGAAGGAAAATAGTTACTTTTGTCAAAACTTATGAGGCAATATTGAAATTAACTCTAAAAATTGTCTATTGAATCCAAAATTTTAAAAATTATCATTTACATCCAAATGTTTCATTAAGATTATCATTTTAATCCATTTAACTACTCCTAATTAACACCGTTAACTTTGTTTGGTTAACTTTCATACATTATGGGTATTTTAGTCAAAACAATTATAAACTAAGAACAAGTACTATTTGAGAGGTTTTATGTGTCTAGTCTCTTTTACTAATCATTATTATGATTTGAATCCACCTATTAGATAAAATAAAATATGGAGTTAATATCGGTTTTTGTCCCTGAGTTTTGTAAATTGTCTCCACTTGAGTACCAACGTTTATTTTGTCTTCATTATTGACCTCAGTTTTGAAAATTGTTTCTATTTTAGTCCTTTTGACTAACGATGTTAACATTGTTCAATTAAATGATTATCAAATGACTAAAATACACCTCATTCAATATTAAAAACTAAATATTAAAATAAAAATATTAGATACACCCAAGACCCATTCCCCTTCTTCTTCTTCTTCTTTAGTTCTACTCCCCTGCAACACTAACCATCAACAACACCACTGTCACTTTCTCCACCACCACTTGGTGTGTGGTGGAAAGATGGAATATTGGGGGTGGTCTGGGAGCATTTTGACGGTGGTGTGTGGTGGCGGTGAAGGTTGTTTATAACAAATCAAACATGACAAGATAAGACACGAACACGATAAGTGCTGACATGAACATGACACGATAACTAATCGTGTCATTTTTTCCAGATACGAACATGAACCTGTTTAGAAACATGTTACATGATAAGACGTGTTAAGAGACACGATAAAAATAACACGTTTAGTGAAACAAAAATTAACTGAAGTCTATCAGAATCCTGAATATACCATGATCTTTAGCATGATAATCTTTGACATATATGAAATAAAAGTCAATAAAAAAGTCTATTTTAACCAATAACATAGTTTAAAGAGGTAATAGAGAAAGTACGAAGAGGGTTCAGGCGGAGGCGAGAGACTCGGTCGGTAGTAATGTGATAGTCGTATTCGATTAAAGTGGTTGGGAAAGGGATAAGGTTTTTAAATTGAACTTGAAAATAATGATATATATATATATATATATATATATATATATATATATATATATATATATATATATATATATATATATATATATAATTTTAGTAAGCTAAAAATATAAACAAGTGTTAACATGTGCGTTAACAGGTAACAGATGTTTGATCTGTTAAGACACGCTTTTTATCGTGTCTTTAACGTGTCGACCTGTCAATGACACGAAATCTGTTAAGCTCAAACACGAAACCTGTTAACTTCATGTCGTGTATGTTAACAAGTCCGTGTCAGAAATTGTCAGCCCTACGCATTTCTACCCGTAATTGATTTCTTATTGTGTTTAATATGTTTAAATCACATTAAATATACTTAATTATCAAATATTCTTTTATTTATTATTTTCTGAATGATTGGTGCCGGCTCACGCAATTGAATTCGAACACAACCCAGATGAGCTCTCAATTTTATTTGCTATAAATATAATGGAATGAGATAAAGAAGAAAATTATTTTAGAAACTTCCAAAGTTATAAAGTACTTTTATTTGTTTTTATTAAAAAAACAAAAAGGAACGACACGTGTGCTATGTTTATAGAGGAGTTGATGTTTCTGAGGGTTTATCTAAGTAACTATTTTTCCTTTTATAAGTTTTATATTTCTTGACGAATAACTAATTATTTTAAATATGTTATTATAATATTTTCTATATATATATAAATCTTTTAGGTCTGTTTCTATGGGCATAGTGGTGACAATGGTGGTAGAGGTGATAGTCAAGTGACTTTCTATTGAAGTTGAAGTCTATGTGTGAACCTTGAGCACTCTTATAAGTGGGACGAGAGGCGAAATCAAATATTTTTTATGCGGGCGAACTCGATATATATAAAAACATTTACACTACTGGACCGAAAATTCACTATTGATTATGCTTGATGTAGCTGAAGGCTTGAATTCGTAATCGATCATGATATATATATTTTATATATACATATATATTAAAACCTGTTGGTCGGTTTCTCCGGTTAATCACCGACCAAAGGTACAATTCAAAAAGTAGCTTGTACAACCTTTGTATGCATGGGTAGGTTTTTTAGTCATTTTGTATACATACAATAATAGGAGGAATTGTTTACAAAAGGGTTCTTATTGCATGTACCTTTAAACCAAACTATGGGGGTTCGATTCTTTGCTCTCTACAATTTATTCTTTTGTTAATCTAATAATTAATATCATATTGCGTTTATTTTTTATAATATATTATTTATATCATAAATGACATCATTATATAAATGCTATCATTATGATCCCACCATTCATTATTAATTATATTAGATTTTACTTGGTTAGTACCTCGTGTATTATACGATTTATATAAAAAAATTAAATAGTTAGAAATAAATATTTAGGATTATAAAAGGATACTTCAAGATAAGTTATGATTGAAAATTCATATAAGTATCTAGAGTAAATTACAAATTTTGTCCTTTAAATATGTTTAAAACTAGAGTTAATTACACAAATAGTCCCTATGGTTTAGCGAAAATAACAGATTTAGGTACTAACTTTTTTGAGTAACATGTTTGGGTATTATGCTTTCAATTTTATAACATGTTAAGGTATTAAGGCTAACTTTCGTTTAATTTTCTGTTAAATTATGATGAAAAGACTAAAATACCCTTTTGTAACTAAAGGGATCACTTGTGTAATAAACTTAATTTTAACCCAGGTACCATTTGTGTACTTAGTCTAAAATAAAAGATAAAAAACAAAACAAACACCTACCCTTCTTCATTTTCATGAACCACCAGCCCCTAGGGCACCACCACCCACCATGGGCATCGCCGTCACTACCTCATCATCATCTATCACCTTCTCGTCTTCATCAAGCTTCTTAATGGTCTTATTATCCTCATCACCACTCTCCCCCTTATAGTTTGTTCCACCTAATTCAAATCAAGAAAAACCTCTTATTAGGGTTAGATAGAAGAAAGAGGAGAAAACCAAGAGAGCGATGATGATGGTGGAGCATATCTGCAATGGTTTCCCACTAAAAACCACCAACGAAGGTTCTGACTAGAAAACCGAACCTAATCATGGTGGTGCAGCAGTGGTTCTATCCAACCCAATCGGGTGGCGGCCAGGTTGATAATGGGGGTGGGGTATAACGATTTGCATAACAGAGGTTGGTGGGCGGTGGTAGTCACAAGGTAGGTGGTTTTGATGAAAATCTTTAGCTTCTAATGGTGATGGTTTGGGAGTTCAAGTGGCGGGGTATTGTAACATCCGCACATTTTCAAACTATAAACCCAAAACCGAACCCATTTTGAACTTTCATACGATGGAAAATTCATTATTAAAATTATTTTATTTATTTTAATGAATCAAATGCGTTAAATGTGTAACTTAACCAATATTAAAAATTGTTTTATTCAATTTCTCATTTATTAAATCATTTAAACAATTTATAATAAATTTTATAATTTATAAAATAAAGTTTTATTTGTCATTTATAAGTTTTAACTATTAAACTGAAATAAATAGTTCAATTTCAAAGTTTAACAAACTTATAAGTTTATAAATGTTTTATAAATAAGTTAAGATATTCTTAAATTTAGAGTTTTATAAAGTTTGGGTTAAAAGTGTAATTTACAAAACTTAACTTCAAAGTTTTAACATAACATCCTAAACTTTCAAACTTCAGGGACTAGAATGTAACTGTTTAAAACACCCAAACCCCATTTACCCGCAGCGTTGACCCCCTGTCTCCGGCCAACTCCGGACATTCTCCGGCGACCACCAAAACCATTCTAAACACCAATTTTAACCCCACTAAATTAACGAATTGGCCTCGCGAGACTGATTCGAACCCATAACCATGTGTTAATTCGATGTTAATGGTTGTTATGAAACATTTCGAATCAAAACCGAAACCACATTCAACCCAAACTGTTTCAGCTTAATTTAAATCGAATTAACCAAATCAAACGAGCGTTAGCATCCCTGAAATCATTATGAAATCAAAACTACTCATTATTGTTCTTAAAAAGGTGTTAATAATCGCAAATCAAAACCGAAACCCCAAATCAAAATCTTTGACGCGATCGATTAGAAACAAAACAAAATTGGATCTATATAAGCATATACAAACACTCCATTCGATCACTTAAAACTATTCGCACTCCCAATTGCATCTGAAACACACACAATTATCGTTTCCATCACCATGTATCCATCGACCCACAACCTAGTCGACACCTATCCTCGGAGCATTGTAACTTTAAATTGATTGAGGGCTTTTATTAGTTATCATTTGAAGAAGCTTCCTGCAAGAGAAATTGGACTAACATAATCATCATCATACTGAATCGATACCTTTCTAGTCACAGTTGTTCTTGAGCTTCATTTCTATAAAATCTATACCAATCCAGGTAATTAAACACACACTCATACTCGATTTCAAGTGGGAAACAAAAGCCCCATGTTTGATTTCGTTAACAACATCGTTTGGATGTTCAATTTGATCAAATCGATTCTAGGGTTCATGTGATATTTGGGGATTTCGTTTTAACAATTTTATAAAATTTTATGTTACAAATGAAATCAGATCTGGGCTTGCAGCCCACTGGCAACACGCATTATTCATATACATGAGGTCCCGGGTTCGAACCCGAGCACCCTCAAACCCTTTTTGAATTATTTTTTTATCATTTAAATTCCAAAAATTTTAATATATTATTACATTAAAATAAAAATCATTTCTGTTAATTAAAACTATTTCAGAAAATTTTATTTAATTTCTTAAAATTCTAAACCATATAATTTTCTATTTTTCTCTATATTTCAATGGTTTAATATTATAAAAACCTTACAAAAATATTTGAAGGTTTAGTTTTAAAATTTTATAAAAATGGTTTTAAAACAAAAAATTTATTTTATAATTTTGATAATTAATTATTCAATTAATTATTTACCAAATTTAAATAATTAATTATTACTATTTCACACTTTATAACTCAACATTTATTTAATCAAAATATTATGGATTAAATATTTGAGTGACGCTTAAATATCTAATTTTATAAATAATTCATTGTCATTTTTAACATTATTCATTTGTTCAAATTATTATATTTTATTTAATCAAATTATAAAGATTAAACTACACTATCTTATTTATCAAACCTAAATCCTTGTAACTAACACTAGATTTCCTCAAATAGTCTTTTGAATTTATTCGGTTATAATTTAATATTGGAACATCCACGCTTAGGTAATCCGTGAAGGAATCGTTGGAGCAATCTTAGTTTCTTATTATTATCTAAAGTTCATCTTATATCATGTGAGTTTTTCATATCCCGTTTTCATTTTTATTTTACATCTTTTAGGGTGAAACATGTTAAGCGTATAAATGTATACTTGTAAAACATCTTGATACTTGTAATGCACGTGCAACTCATTTCATAAATTTTGTCATGGTTATTTGAGATAATTGTGAGCCTTATATGATAGTCATCTTGTAAAAGCAATCATTAACTATTGCCAGCCTAGCTACGTCATAGATCTATGGGTTAGACAAGCCTATTTGGTGCTAAAGCCGAGGTTATTGTCGGCTCCTGATGACGTATTCTTGTTCATCATGGGAACCAAGTACACTTAGCTAATCGTATATCTTATTGTGACCATTCTTTTGTCAAGGTTTGATTGTATCATTATGTTATCTATATATTCTTGCATTATTTCTTAACCAATGACTTGAATTGCTTCTTAAAAGTTGTTTATATATGTATGTACAAATTCATGGGAACTCACCAACATCATATGTTGACCGTATTTTTAACATGTTTCAGGATGCTGTTTAGAGAACTTCTTCATGCTCATATAGGACTGGACCTAGATTAATAAAATGCTTTGTTATGTTGTTTGAATCTTTATTCCATTGTAATGAAATATTTGATTTGACTTATTCAATGAAAGTGGAATATTAATAATATTTCAACGTATTTATTTTCATGAGCTATGAGCAATCGATTCACATTCGTCCGCCCCGATGATTCCGCCATCGGTCGGGTGTGACAGGTGTGATGTTGGTTGTGGGAGGCGGTGGTGCAGTTCGATGGTGATGGTGGTGCGTCGGTGAAGTTAGATGGTGGCGATGGGGTTTTTGTTTTATGGTTGACGAGGCACAAATTTAAGGTGGTTATGGCGTTGATGTGGTGTTAGTGGTCGGCATGGGTGATGGCCGGGAAAATGGGAGAGGAGATGGTGGTGGTGGTATTGACCGGTGATGGAAAGTGGTGGTGGTGGTGAGAGATGGTTTTTTATGTAATTTACAAAAATGGTCCCTCCACTTAAAATTAAGTTAATTACATAAATGGCCACTATGATTATATAAGGGTATTTTGGTTATTTTGTACTTATTTAACAAAAAAATTAACGGAAGTTAGTCTTAATACCTAAAATGTTACAAAATTAAAAGCATAAAACCCATAGTTGTTACTCAAAAAAGTTAATACCCAAACCTGTTATTTTTGCTAAACCACAAGGACTATTTGTGTAATTAACTCTTAAAATTATGGATATTGTCCTTAAACTTTGATAAGTACATTGAGCGTCATTTGTTTTAAAATTTATCACGATTTATGTATTTTCTACTAACTAAAGTTAACTTTTTTTGTTAGTTTTGTGTGAATGGACCATTTTGTCCTTACCGCTTAAAGGACGAAATCTACAATTTTCATTAATATTTTACTTTTTCCATTTTGTTTTTATTTTATTTACATTATCTTTTCTAATAATCTTTTATTTAATAAATTTATCTAAAATATTATCACTTAATTATTTTAATCTTTTTTTATAAAATATACTTTTATCTATAGGTTTTTAAGTTATTATATTTTCTTATTTCTAAAAATTAGTTATTTACCTTTCTAATCGTACGATAACAAACTGGAGAGCTCAAAATATATTTTTTATGTTATAAAATTTAAACTAGTAATCAATTTTGATATAAGAATTTTCAACTATTTTAAACAGTTTTCTTAGAACTATAACTGTTTTCTTTGAACTATAAATATAACTCTTCTGAGTCACAGTTCTTTTACGCACATAAGTACGTTTTATACGAACACGTGAATAAATTCCATTTTTTTTCAAAAAACTGTATATTTCCAATGAAGAAGATGAACGGAAAACATTATTTAATACTTCAAGAATAGAAATTTAAATGAGAATTATGGTGAGCTTACTATACATCTTTCTTTTATGATTTTTTTTTTGTTTATATGATTTATTTAATAAGTTTAAGTTGTTAAATTTAATTAAATACTTTACATAACACTTTATTAAAAGAACAAAGTTATTTAAAGTTAAATATTTAAAATTTAGTTTTGATTTTAGAGATTTAGTTCAAAGTTAAACCAACTTAATTTTAGAATATTATGTTTTCAAGTTAAACTGTATTATATTAAGCTACAGATAAAGACTGTGTAAAAATTAAGAAATACATGTTTAATAAACCGATTTGATTTTTTTCAATACTTCTGATATTTTAAAAGAATAGAGATGACATCTTATAAATAACTCATATTCTTTTTTACCATGAATAATTATTTTATAAAAATGATCTAAATTGTTCAACCATAATGAATATTTATTGATAAAGTTCTCTACATTTTATTGATTTTAATACAAAAGTACATAAATAAATTCAACATATAAATATTATAATAATTTAATAATCAACAAATGAAGTTATATTTTGAAAATAAATTAAAATTAATTAATTAATAATATTTATAATGAATTTGTAATATAGAGGAGGTATGAAAAATAAAATAAAAGAAATAAAGAAAATATAATATTAATATAAGTTACATATTTTGCCCATTAAAAATAAGGGCAAAAAAATTAAATTACAATAATTTAACAGAAATATTTAACTTCAGTTAGTGGAAAGGACGGAAAGCGTGGCAAATTGTTAAATAAAGGTCATTCGGTGTACTTATCAAAGTTTAAGGGCACGTTTCATAACTTTAGTAGTACTTAAATATGTATAAAAATGGTGAGAATTTAAAAAAAGAAAGAAGAAAACTATAAGTTACATATTTCATCCTTTAAAGAGTAAGGACAAAATGGTCATTTAATATAAACTTAACAGAAATGTTATCTTCAGTTAGTGTAAATGACAGAAAACGTAACAAAATTTCAAATAAAGGAGACTTGGTGTACTTATTAAAGTTTAAGGACATGATCCGTAATTTTGGCAATACTAAAAGGACAATATTTGTAATTTACTCTAAAAACAATCAGGTTTATAATTTATTATAAAATATGTTTTATAATTTAAAAAGTGTATGAATAATGTCATCATTACTTAATAAGTAAATTACAAATTTTGTCCTTTAAGTATGATTAAAATTACGGATCTTGTCCTTAAACTTTAATAATTACACTGAGTATCCTTTATTTGAAAATTTGTAACGCTTTTTGTCCTTTTCACTAACAGCAGTTAACTTTTTCTGTTATATTTTTGTAAATGCCCATTTTGCCCCTGACTCTCAAAAGGACAAAATGTGTAACTTTTATATATTTTTTATTTTCTTTATTTGTGTGTTTGTTTTATTAACTTTACTTTTCATTATTTCTTTTTTTTAACCATTTTTTATCTAAATACTTATCTTAAATATTATTAACTAGTATTTTTAAATTTAATCATCCAAATATGATTTATGATTAGTTTTTATTATATTAAAATATATAATAAATTACTATTTTATTTTAAAACATTTATCAAATGGCTAATATTTATTTTATAATAAAATATATTTAAAAAATCCATTTTCAATAAGATTTATATAAAAATGTTTAGGAAAATGAAAAGATTATGTATTATTTTTTTCTATAAAAGAAGCAAACAAACCGGGAAAAATTCAAGCATTAAGTATGCTAATTAAAAATTATGATGTGTTAAAATATTATTGGTCCAATCAATTTTTAGAAAAATAGAAAATAGGGTGACAACATGGGTCAGTGGGTTGTTCTATACGTCGGGTCGTGGCTTCAGTTTGACTTTTAACATTTCTTTCTCTCTTTTTTATAAAATAATGACCAACCCATCTAAAAGTTCATCATAGAGACAAGTCTAAACAACTACTCTAAAGTTTATTTTAAAAAAAACGGTTACTAATGGGTTTTAAATCAAACATAAACCACCAAAAAATTAAAGTGAAAGCGAACTTTACAATAAAAACAATTAAAGACTTTATATATTAAATAAAGCCTGATCATATATAAGACTTAACATATAATATTTATAACTAAGTAAATAAAAAAGCCATGGCCCAATTACATACAATATTCGCTAGGTTTTTAATATAATACGTAAAATTAACGATTTGATATAGTTGAAACTTTTATACCAAAAGGGTTAAAAAGCGAAGGTGTAACAAACCATTACTAGTTTAATTTTTATCTAATGTGAAATAACTAAAGTAAAGAAATGAAAACATTAGAATTTAATAATCTATAAATAAAATTTGAATTTAATAAAATATTTAAATTAATTAATTAATAATATTTAAGATAAGTTTATAAGACAAAAATGTTTATAAGAGAGAAAGAAAGAAAAGTTAAGTAAATAAAACATAAAGAAACAAAATAATATATTAGTGAAAAACTATTAGGTGTTTTTAACTTTTGTCATTAATCGGGGTTATTTAAACCCATATATGTTTTTAGTTTATGCTTTAATCATTTATGTTTTATTAATTTCTGTAAATTATAATTTTAGTTTGTGTAATTTTTAATTTTAGAAAAAATATTAGGTGTTTTTTAAATTTTATTTGTTCTAGCAGAAAAGTACTTAACAAAATTTAACAAATAACAAAACTGTAATATGTTCAAATAAATTATGAAATTAATTTTTTTACAATTAAATATAATTTACTAATTATATTTAAGATAAGGTGTAAAATAAAAGTGGTGAGAAAAAAATAAGAAAAGAAAGTAAATAAATAAAAGGAAAAGAAAGAAAAATATGATTAGGAATTTACATATTTTGTCCTTTAAAAAAGAATGGCAAAAAAGTCATTTACCATAAACTTAACAGAAATATTTAACTTCAGTTAGTGAAAAGGACGGAAAGTGTGACAATTTTTCAAATAAAGGATTTCCAGTGTAATTATCAAAGTTTAAGGATAAGATCCGTAATTTAAGTAATAATTAAAGGACAATATTTGTAATTTACTCTTGCTTAATTTTATCATCAAACGGTTGACTAGTGATATACAACAAAATGGATGTGAGAATATGACATCTTACAAAAAAATTTTAATTTATTAGAGAAAATTATATGATTCAAAGCGTAGAAAGTTTATAACACTATTAGGATTAACACTTGCGTGAAATGGAATTATCATGTAATTTTATGTAAATACCATCCCCATAGCAATGCGCGAGTCGCGATCTTAGTTGATGATGATTAATCCTGAAACCCTATCCAAATTTACTATTAAAAATCAAAATAAACAAAATCTAATAACCTTGATTTAGTGGAGCTGATAAAAAAATTTATATGATTATTATATAACAAAACGAGCAATTTTTATATTCACGTGATCAAGATATCATACACCTTTTAAAGATCGATTCTTGGTTTCGAAGCGAACAACCCAACCACCCTTATATGATATATCACAACGGGCCCTTATGTTTTTTTCTTGTGTTTATTGTGAAATATACATGCACATACACGCAAACTATACATATATAGTTTAAAAGATATTTAAGGAGAAAAAAACAAAAATGCACTTGATTCAATTTTTTAATTAAAAATCTCAACAAACAATCAATACTTGCATGCCTAGTATGCTTTCATGTCGGATATGGCAAAAATGAAAATTCATAGATAATTACTAAAAAGTTTAATAATATGACTTAATTATAAAAATAAATAATATGATGAATACATTAAAAACGAAGGTAAAACTTTCACAGAATATTTAAAAATCAAGCATTTTTACATGGTAGTCAAGCTAATTATTCACTTCAAAGTAGATTTAATTTATAAAATACTTTTAAATTTTATATTTAATATGAAAAACATTGAGATCAGAAGATGACAAAGTTTAGAAAAATTATGTTAATTTTTAATTTTGTTCAAGCATGATAGTTGTTTACATGTTCAATATGGATTATTAAAAAATTAAATAATTTAAAAAGATTGTACATTTACAATATTGATATGCATAGTTACCTCTGAAATTTTTTTTAAATAAAAGTTTATACCACATATAGTGTTTAAAAGAACTTTCAGTGAAAAGTTTACTATTAGCCTTCATGTTAGTTTGGCCTTTCTTAGGATCATAAACACTACGACACGTCAAGTTTATCTAACTCATCAAGTCGAACCTGGGTTAATCTATCACTTGTTTAAAATTACAATTATAGAAACAAATACTAAAAAATAAAATTTCAACCTTTCCAAAAGTATCAACTATTATACTATTGCTTGAGCCTTATGACATAAGATTAATCATCCATGCTCAAAGTATTTTATACAACTCGTTCTCATACCCTAATATTTATTCATTACACTTGCCATTTGGTCATAAACACGTCAGACACAACTCGTCTGTTTAATAAACACGTCATATCTCATCTCTTTAATAAACAAGTCATATACGATAAATAAATGAATAAAGTTAAAATTTACAAAAACCAATCCACCAAAATACCCAATAATACGAATCACTGGCACTTTAATGTTACATAAAATTAAGTTTATATATTTCTTCTTAAGCTATCTTTAGTGTCACTGTCATGTCACTTCCATCGCGCAACTGACACACATGGTAATGGTAGCGTAACACCACACCACAAGGTCCACAACACCCATTTTCACCTTGCCACACCCAATTTTTTATTCATTTGCGAGGTGAATCCACAGTGACGCGCCATTCAGCGTCGTATCCGTTTACATTCTTATGCTACGTGTCCATAGCAATGTGCGAAGGATTATTGGAGCCGGGGGGCCAACGCCCCCCTCTTTTTTCATCAGAAGAGTTAATTTTTTGTCCGGTATTGTAAATTGTTAACTCGACAATGTAAATTTTTTTATATAAAACAAGTTCGCCTCTCTTACATAAATTAATTTTGGCCCCTACTCCCACATAAAACCGGGGGTCCAAGCTCCGTCATTTTTTATAGCGGTGAGGTTTCAACATGAACATTAAGGAATAAGGATAGCCGTAAGGATACAAAGTTACACCATAGGATTGATTAATACAATTAATAATTACTTAATTATTAAAATACACTAAATAATTACATAACATCCGGCCACCATACACAAACTAAATTTCACCGTTTGAACCTTCTTTTGTCCCTAACGTTACACATCAACCGAATTTATTAAACACACCACATACTCCCTCAATTAAATAATAATATTAACAACCTTCAAACGTCAACGAGGAAATCATCGAGGTCAAACTCACCGATTTCGTCGCCAAAGTAGCTTCCCGACACCACAAATTCAGGCAAATCAAACGCCACATCAACATCAACATCAAACCCTAAACCCTCCACCGGCGTCATCTCTCCGGCCACCGGGAGCACCGACGTCGGCGAGAATACGACGTCGTTCACCGCCCCACCGCCACCGGTGATCGCCACCGTACCGAAGTTCGTAACGGCGTTAGGGCCGTTGAATTTCACAGCAGCTTCATCATACACCATCGCCGCTTCCTCCGGCGTATCGAACGTCCCGAGCCACACACGCTTCCGCCGCGACGGATCACGGATCTCCGCCGCCCACCGCCCCCACGGCCGCCGCCGGACGCCTCGAAACCTCTTCTCCGGCGAGCACGTGCGCCTCACGTGACGCCTGTTACGAAAGCTGATTTCTGACACGTGCTTCTTCACTCTTCTCACAGCAACTTCATCGCCGGAGGAATCGGTTGCGTAAGGATCCGTTAGCGTGATCCTCACGATCTTACGCCTAAACGACGTCGTTGTCGCGGAGTCACCGGAGAGATCTGGTTCTGTAACAAACTTGTTGGTTCTCTGCACGTGCTCTGTGAACTTCACCGGAGATCGTACGGACGGTGGTGATTCTAACACCATATGAACGAATAATCGATGAGATTATGGAGTGATTACAGAGGTTTTGTGGTGATTTGGGAATTTTGGCGGGAAAATTCCTTTTGTTCTATGGTGTGTTCGTGTGATGTAGAGATAGTGAGAAAACGTAGAGAGTTGCAGGTGAGAGGGTGTGTGTATGAATATAAGGTTAGAGAGAGAGAGAGAGATGGAAGTGTGTGGAGTGTGGACTCCACTAAGTTTGTAGAGTACACACACTCGATACACCGTGAGAAACACGCACTACATATTAGTCCCTATGCTCAATGTTTTTAGAACCGTATCGAACGTCGAACCGGACGTCTTACTGGTTTGGTGGTCGGACCTGTTGGACCGGATTTAACTATATTTTAATTATATTTATATATGTAATTAAATATAAGTAATTTATATATGATTTATATATATTTTTTATAGTTATATATAAAACTTAACTATATTTGTATATCCGACGTACTAATTTATGGTTTAACACCCCGTTTTTACCCATTGAAATAAAAAAAAAACGAAAACCGGTCTGAACCGGTCCGGTTTCCCGGTCCGACCAGCGGTTCGGGACGAACCGGCCGGTTCGACCACTACAAAACGAATCACACCAGACCGGACCGGACTAGCCCCCGATTCGCGGTTGAACCGGTCGGACCGGCCGGTTCGATCCGGTCTCAACAACATTGTCTATGCTAGTTGTAAATAGAGGTGAGAAAAAACTTTGGATCGGTTTGGAATTGGTATAAACCGATGAAAATCGTAGGATTGTAATTGGTTTGTATTGTTTTTCTAATTTTACGCTGGTTTCAATAGGAATGAAGCGGTCGAAACCTCTCAATACAGGAAAAGCATGGTCAACAACTAGAATAGAATCAGTTTTAACTTGAACGGGATTTGTTGGAATTGGAACCAACTCAGGGAAAAAGTGTTGGAGTTTTGGAAGTATTCGACACACAATCAATAACAAGCTCAAGTGTATTTTTGATTAATATAAAAGAGATACATAAAGCTGCAGTGCAGTACACTTTAAATAGGAAAAGAACAACACAAATTTCTCAACAAACTAACGGATAATAGATACAACCGGTTAATACGATGGACCTATTCTTATTCAACAACATAAGCATAAAGAAAGGACATAAGCAACACGTGCTTGTTTATTCAAACTGTAGCTTTAACCATGCACATGCCATGCACATGCAACACTTGAGCATCCACGTAGACAAATCATTGAATCATATTTCATCACCTTCTTGTGATTCAAACTGTCGTATTCCCATTAACCATTTGAATTGGACAAACTTTTCCTTGGACAAAGACTTGGTGAGTGCATCAGCAACTTGATCATAAGTGTAGCAAAAATCCAATATAATTAACTTATGCTCCACCATTTCTCGAATGAAATGATACCTTAATTATATGTGTTTAGACCTGTTGTGATGAGTTGGATTCTTTGACAAACTGATAGCTGACTTGCTGTCACAGTAGATAATGGTCGGAGCATTTGTTTTTAGAACCATATCTTCAATTACTCTCCGGAGCCAAATTGCCTGACAAGCTGCACTAGTGGCAGCTATATATTCTGCTTCGGTACTAGATAAGGCCACTGTAAGTTGCTTCTTAGAGCTCCAGACTATAGCACCACTTCCAAGTAAGAACATATACGCAGAAACACTCTTCCTATCATCAACACAACTGGCCCAGTCGCTGCCACTATAACCCGAGAGAGAGAGATGTCTCCGCCCTTGGCATACCACAAGCCAAGATTGGTAGTACCAGCCATATTTTAAGATCCTGCGAACAGCTCCCAGATGAAATTTTGATGGATTGGTCATAAAGCGGGACACCATGCTGACTGCATAAGCTAGATCAGGTCGTGAGTGGGTGAGATAGATAAGTCCTCCAACCATGCTCCTATAAGCCTCACCATCAGTCTTGTCAACTCCATCTTGAATGGAAAGTTTCTCATTGACATTCATAGGCGTGTCCTCATACTTGCTAGTGTGACATGGAAAGCGTTTGAGTAACCCATGAGCATAACTTTGTTGATGTAGAAAGATTCCTGTATCACATTGAATAACTTCAAGCCCCAAGAAAACTCAAAGTAAGCCGAGATCTGTCATCTCAAATGTATTCTTCATACCATCCTTGAAACCTTTCACAAGATCATCACAAGAAGAAATGCAAATTATGTCATCAACATATAAACAAACATATATGATATTATCGGAACCAGTTTTCTTGATGTATAATGTAGGTTCACTAGAACTTCTTTTGTATCCATGCTCACGGAAGTAGTTGTCAATTTTGGAATACCACGCTCTGGGGACTGCTTCAATCCGTACAATGCCTTTTTTAACCGATATACTTTATCCGGATGAGATTTAGATACAAAGCCTTCAGGTTGATCAACGAATATCTCCCCAGCAAGTTCTCCATTTAAGAAAGCTGACTTGACATCCAGTTGATGTATCTTCCACCCCTTTTGAGCAGCCACAGCTAAAAATACACGAATCGTTTCAAACCGTGCAACAAGAGCAAATGTTTCTTGAAATTCTACCCCCGGTTGTCGGGAGTAACCCTTAGCCACCAGCCTTGCTTTGTGTTTCAGCACCTTCCCGTCAGGACCCATTTTAGTTTTAAATAACCATTTAACACCAACTGTGGTTCGATCAGCAGGGAGTGTCACAAGCTCCCACGTGTTGTTTCGGGTAATGGCATCTAACTCCACTTTCATCGCCTCTTGCCATTTGTGAGAATGCATAGCTTGGTTGTAGGTTATTGCGTCAGTCACACTTAATGCAAAGTGACATGTGAGAAGTTCATTATCACTATCGGATAGCTCTTGACCGGTGTGATAATCTCGCAACCATGAGGGAGGTTTGGTTTGTTGTTTAGATGGGAGAGAGTTTGGTTCGTGAGAGATGGCTGCATTGACAAGAAATATATGTGAAGAGAGGATGAGGCATTGTGTGTATGGGTTGATGAAGGTTGCAAGTGGGGTTCATGAAAGGTGATGGGTGTACTATTTGTATGGGTATTAGGAGTATCAGTGGGTGAGTTGTCCCTATCACTTGAAGTACTTTCACCAACTTCTAAAGGGAATGGGTCATTGAACAGATAAAGTTGTGCAGTAGTTGTACTACTCCCTTCATCACCCACGTGATTGTTCCATGTCCAACTTTCATCTTCACAGAAATCCACATCATGTTTGATATAGAACTTCTTATTATCCGGGTTATATAACCTGTACACACCATTAGTACTATTAGAATAACCAATAAAAATGGCTTTTTCTGACCAGTTGTCAAGCGTTCGTCTTTGTTGTGAGGGAACGGCCCCGTGAGCGATGCACCCGAATGTCCTCATGTGTTTGGCAGATGGTTTCGACCCAGACCATGCATGGATGGGTGTTTGGTCAACAAGAGCTTTAGTGGGTGACCTGTTGATGGTGTATACAGCGGTGGCCACGGCTTCAGCCCAAAGGAAATTGGGTAGCTCTTTGCCTCGTAACATACTTCGAGCGAGGTTCATGATGGTACGATTTTTACATTCAACGACTCCATTATGTTGAGGGGTGAAGGGAACAGTTACTTCTCGTTTGATACCAGCGTGCTCACAGAATTTGTTGAATTCAAGAGAACAAAATTCTCCTCTCCGGTCGGAGCGAAGAGCTTTGATGGTGGATCCACATTCATTTTCAACCAGAGATTTTAAACTTTTAAACTTGTCAAATGCTTCACTCTTATGTGTAAGGAAGTATATCCAACACATACGAGTATAGTCATCAACAAACAACAAGTAGTACCTGTTGTTGCCAAGGCTAGGAGTCTGCATAGGACCACATAAGTCAGTGTGAACCAGTCCAAGTTTGGACTTGGCACGCCAAGAAGTGGATGTAAATGGTTTTCTAGCCCGCTTGCCAACAATACAAGCCTCACAACGTATAGTGCTTCTGAACTTTGGTAACCCATTAACCATACAATTATCATGAAGAAGTTTAAGGCTATCAAAGTTGAGGTGTCCATACCTTTGGTGCCATCGAAATGCTTCTGCCTCTTGTTTGGTGGGTTTGATAGGCGTGTTAGCCATCAAGCAGGTTGTATCCACTACAAACATGTTGTTAACAGCAACTGGTATTTCCATGATCACTTGCTTTGAAGCTTTGTTTCGAACGATGCACGTATCTTCATCAAACAGTATTTAGTACCCTTTCTTTATTAGTTGCCCGACACTCAGCAGGTTGTACTCTAGTCGAGGAGCATAGTACACATCGTCTAGTAGTTTGTAGTTGTTCCCACTAGTCCAAATGCGAACAGTTCCTTTCCCTTCGATAGCAAGTCGTTTCTTGTCACCGAGCTTTACCCCCATCTTGAAGGACTCATCAAGATTAGTAAAGCTAGTTTTCAGCCCGGTCATGTGATTTGAACATCCGGAATCCACAAACCACTTGTGCACGTTATCTTGGTTCACATGACCTCCGATCACAAGAGCATGTTGTTCTTCTGCAGCTTCATCGTGAAAGGCTAGGAGTAAGTGTTAAGCATCATCGTCACCTTCTTCATGTGCTTCTTTGTTTTCAGCCATGTTGCCTTGGGGTTCATCATTATACCAACAATCCTTCTTAACGTGCCCATACTTCTTGCATACATGACATTGTGGTACTTTACTACAATCAAAGATGCCACGACCCCGGCCTGCACCGCGCCCTCGAGGTGTTCCTCGCCCTCTTCCACGTCCACGAATGGCTTTGTTAGGATTGGGATCTTGGAACACTTGGAGAGCCTGCTCATCTTGGGGTTCGGTTTTCTTCACTAGGCTTTGAGAGGTGCTTCTGCTATTAATGCGCTCTTCTTGAGATTGTAACAATCCGATCAACTTACTGGTGTAACCTCGGCTAAGTCGAAGATTCAATGGAAGGTATGACATAATCATATTTTGATGATAAGCTTCTCAATATTTTCTCCACAACCTTTTGATCCGTTAATTCTTCTCCGTAGGAGCGTTGTCTCCCCACGTTGTCCATCACCCTAGAGAAGTAATTCCCTATGGCTTCATCTTCTTTCATCGCTAGATTCTTGAAATCTCGCCGGAGCCCTTAGAGCTTCCCGACTGAACCTGTGAGTCACCTTGAAATTCAACCCGCAATGTGTCCCAAGTCTCTTTCGCAGAAGATGCAGCAACCATGCGTGAAAAGAGTTGGTCATGGACCCCCTGTTGAATAATAGACATAGCAAGAGCATCCTTTCGTTTGGCTTCATGACGATCACGAGTACCATCATTCGTAGCAGTAACACCCAGGTAAACTATATCCCACAAGTCGCGAGACTTGAGGATGGTTTTCATTCTAATGCTCCAGTGTTCGTAGCCTTCTCCCTTAAACACTAGAATTGAAACTGCGGACGTGGGGTTTTGAAAAGTAGAGCTTTCAGCCATGGTACGGGGTTAAGGATAGGTGACAGAAAAGGATAGAGCAGTCTAGCTCTGATACCAAAACTGTTGGAGTTTTGGAAGTATTCGACACACCATCAATAACAAGCTCAAGTGTATTTTTGATTAATATGAAAGAGATACATAAAGCTGCAATGCAGTACACTTTAAATAGGAAAAGAACAACATAAATTTCTCAACAAACTAACTGATAATAGATACAACCGGTTAATACGATGGACCTATTCTTATTCAACAACTTAAGCATAAATAAAGGACATAAGCAACACGTGCTTGTTTATTAAAAGTGCATCTTTAACCATGCACATGCCATGCACATGCAACACTTGAGCATCCACGTAGACAAATCATTGAATCATATTTCATCAAAAAGTTGGTTTTGTGGACCTCAAGTTGTGAACGTAACTTACCGGATGAGATTGATGAAGTTTTTGAATGTGTAAAGTAAGTGATTATTGTGATTTGTAACCTAAAGTTGCAATAAAAGAGTTTGATGTGTTTGGGGGAACAATTTTGATTTTATAGGACTAAATTCATTAACACTTGTTTTTACAACAATTTAATATACTCTTGATACTTTTACACTATTTAATGTTTGACTTAAACCATTGATCTCAAGAGGATGGACACAAAATTACATATCAAGATACCACTAGACCAAAATCTTTCTGGTCTAAACTTTTAATCAAAGAGCAAAAAAAAAAAAAAAGATAACCTGTTTTTCACTACAATCGTATTGACAAACACCTCCTTTGCCAGCTTGAATCCTCCAGACTGCAAACAACCATCCTATAAACTAATCATAAGCTAGAGATACATTTTGACTTTGGAGTAAACAAACTATTTTCCATCTTCAAAATGAACATGAATTTCAAACGCTTTAATATAAATAAATAATATAGAATGGTTTTTGTGATTATTCGTATTATTTGTGTTACTGTAAATATATGTATGTTAAAATTTCTGAAAAGTAAATCTTTTTTATACCATCCTAGTGATAAGTAAGGAATTAATAATGTTAAAAAGGGAATTAAGTTTAGGTATATGTATGTTAATGGGGTTATGGGGTTTGGAGGTCGACACTTGATCCTTGAGTCTCTATATGTTAGGTTTCATTGCTGGAAAGGGAATTAGGTTTAGGTATTTGTATTTTGAGTAATTTTTTAATATAAACTAACAATATCATATAATGTAATATAATATGAAAATACCTTTTTTTTTCAATTTGATGTGTTCAATTTTAGTTTTGGGAATGCGGTTTTAATTTTAGTTTTAAGTTTAAAACCTAGAGTGGGATCATCAAAACCATCTATGGACCCGCTAAAACATTATTTGTTCTATTAAATCCAACGAAGTCCTGAAATCTAAACCAATCTGACGATAAGTATCCGGTTTTACCCGTCGATTAAGTGTCTTTTGCTATCTTACCCCCAATAAATATTGGGCAAACAATAAAGTATTAAGCAATGGATAGCCCCAACATAATTATTTTCAAAGGCCTCATCTATCTTCATTCTCACCTCACTCCACTAGCTATACATATCGACAACATAAAAGTTTATGTCTAATGATAAATAAATGATGTGTCTATTATCACTAAAGCTTTAACGTGCGTATGTATAATGCATAGTGTCATATCGGGAAAAATAACCATGTGATAACAAATATTAAATATATCATTATAATGTTCATAATATATGTTTCCCAATTATCTCCAACAACATAAATTAGAGAAAAAATAAAGAACATGAGATATACTGTTGATTCATGATGAAATATTAAGTGTTAGTTAACATGAGTTATTTTTTAACATGTTTGAAATCTTGGTATAAGCAAGTACCACAAACATTACTTTTTTTTTCAAGATCTCCTCACCTTATGCCCTTGAAACTTTATTGTTAGTTAAAATTAACATTTCCAAAGAACTCGAACAATGAAACAACTGAATCACACACACCAATTTAAACTTCATAGTTTATTTCTGAATCATACTAAATTTTAATTCCAAATAACATTCTTAGATCATCCAACAAACTTATCTTTTTTATTTCAAGCAGACTCCCTTGATGCAAGATTTATAAAGCAAGTGAAAATTTTAAAATAGTGTAAATTAACATTAAGTGCTTTAAACTATAATGAATCAATTCAAGTTATATTTTATAACAGTTAAAAGCTTAACTAAAAACAAAATTGTTACGAAGTTTAAATAAATTATTTTTACAATCTTATAACTTTTTATTTTAAATCTTTTAAAAAAGGCATAACAAAAATTATAACCCAAATATGCCTGTATATAACCTGTTTGATCAGCTAAAATATAAACCATAACCAAAATCAAAGCATAAAAGATAAATCACAACCCAAAACGACCCCTTAGATAACCGAATTGACACTGTTAGAGAACATCATCACAAACACAATTAAGTGGAGGAAATCACATTTTTAGCATTACAGTAAGATTTTTCCCCTTTCTTTCAAATCGAATATACACAAATTGAGACGCGAATGATCAATGCCTTGCCAAGTTTCTTAACAAACACATGAAGAATAAAAGCAGAGTTCTTACTAGCATTTTATTACGACTCCATTCATTCAAACATGCCCCGGATGAATTTTGCAATCATCCCATGGCATACTTCTGTGTCCAGCTACGAGCAGTGGCCTCGTATTTGGCCTTGTCGGTCTTGTACATGTGAGCGATTTCTGGTACCAGTGGATCATCAGGGTTTGGGTCAGTCAACAAGGAGCAGATGGAAAGCAACACCTGCAAATCAGTTAACAATACCTTTCACTAAGTTATCGTAAAAACCACTCAAATGATTGATAAGAGTGGTTAAGAAAAGGTTTATGTATCATATACAATAAAGTTATCGTGAAAAATAGGTTGATAATTTGGTTCCCAAGGGTATCCCAATTGATATAATCAAAAAAAGAGGATGGTTGGTCCTCTTATCTAGTGAGTTGTTGGTGCTGGCACCTGTTTTGAACGACTCAAGTGTTGGAAGCCAGGCACAAAATCAAAGACTAAAATTGATCTCAAAGGATAGATTTTTTTCTGTTTAATAAAAAAATCTCAACTCTCCCAATTACAATGACATTTAACCCTATTTGACAATTTGACTCAAACACCAACTCAATTTAACATAAAACCCACACTATTTGACTAACACGAACACAATTTAAACTCTTTTCCACTTCACCCCTTGCACTTCTCATTCGTCCATATTAAGCCCTCTTTCAATTGGGAAATCAAGATCAACTCTAGCGGGCGGTCTAAAAAGATAACAGGTCGAAAATTTCCCAATTTAAAAGCCAGACATAGGATTGTTATTGTAGCATTGCTAAACGTATACTACACGTACATCACTACACCACTTGAATGAAAGCACGACGACAATCTATTGTGGAACAAAAACAAAGACCATGCTATGAGATGGTGTGAGTAGAAATAAATGTTTCATAAATATATATGCAGACAATTCAACACCAAATGCAAGTTTACAAAAAGAAAAACAAAGTCATGAGGTTCAAACCTTGGAGATTGTCAAAGCAGGGCTCCACTGTTCCTTCAGGATATCTAAGCAAATGCTACCATTGCTATTGATGTTTGGGTGGAAGACCTTCGTCCTAAATGACACCTGAATACCAACATATCTCAATTACTGTAACATACCGGCAGGAAAAAAAAAGTCCGCACGACCTGAGGTCAGAAAAATTATCCTAATCTGGCATTACTTTGCGGGTTCAACACAGCCTAACAAAATATTGATTAATGAGCTGTGTCAACTATACTAGCATTGATTAAGCAACCAATTTCAAGTGCCGCGGCCTGCGGGTCTAGATTGATCACCCTTAGAATTATGTGGGTGACCCCATGTACACTATGCATTATTGATTTTACTAAGGAATCTATTTAGCATGAACCAGTCAGACATTGAAAGTAAGACAGGACATAATGGCCGTATGTTGTTCATGCTTGATAGAAAAAGGGTATCTCTTAACTGATGAACCGCATTGGTCCTTGGTATGCTCTTAGTAAAACCAGCCCTTTCGAATTTGATATTCTTTAGCCTTTTATTTTCATTAAAGAAACGCGTCTTAATAAAATTACTCCAAAATGGCACCATTAAGATTCAAGATAATGGAGAAGTCAAGAAACAGAACAACAATCACACAGAGCACTACCTTGGGAGGCTTGAAAGGATAGTCAGGGGGGAAATGAATTGAAACAAGAAATACGCCTCCCGAATAGGGACTATCAGAAGGTCCCATGATTGTCGCTTGCCAATGGAACATGTCTTCAGCAACAGGACCTGCAAGGTAAACACGGCTTGTCAACTATATCACATCAACAAATACGATATGCTGTACACAACTAACACCACATAAAGATCTAACAGATTAACACATGATTCTTCACACAATTAGTATACTATTCGTACAAATTAAAAAGATCAATCAGAAATGGTGGAGGCCACCAGAACACAGACAAATATACTCGATAGTTCTACGACAAACATAAATTCCTGTAAGCATGTTTCCCTAATTCAAATGCTCAATGAACTATATAAAGTTCCTCTATGCCTAGATATCACCCATGTAGTTGTTATCCTAAACTCATTATTCAAACAGGCAATTAAGAATCCTTTCAGCTGATTGCACACATAAAATTCCACTAGCTACAAGCGTACAAACATACAACATATTTCAGCATGTTGTATCAAAGCAACCAAAGCAAAATCGCACTTCACAACATAAACAAAACTACATATTATATAAAAGTTGCCATAATTATACCAGCGCTGCATGATGTAGGAGGATCCTTCTGCAAATCCTTCAGCTCCTTCAAAATACGTTTCGACGCCATCACCACAACAAGCTACAACTGCTAGATTACCGCTCAAGCAAAAAACGCCTAAACAAGCTCTGATTCAGATAAACAAATCAATTTAACAACGAAATTCAAACAGCTACAAGGATAACAACGAATCAAGTATGTATACTACTTTGTTCTACAACACAAGCAATTGAATCAACATTGAAAACTAAAATTGAAGTGAAATTAAGATGAATCACCTGACGGATGATGTGTGAAAGCGAAGGGAAGGTGTTGAATTTGGATAGAAATGACTCAATGAGAGAAGACGAATGGAAGAGGGGAGAAGAGGGATGCTAGGGTTTCTATTTATGTGTGGAAGATGTGAGTGGCGGGCCCGCACTTGCGTCGAATGAACACAGGGTGTCGTCACATTTTAAATACAAATTTCTTAAAATTTCACACTTAAATAAGTCACTAACGACGTATATGAAAACTAGTTTTAATAAATTCGAATGTTACACTGTTAGAATAGATATAATGTTATTTTTAATAAATTATAGATACAAGCCTAAACTTGACCGCACATGAGTAGTCTCTGACGCTAACACATGTTAAGTTTATCAGTTAAGTCAATATAAAATAATCAAAATATCCTTAAATAAAAAAATAAAAAAAACCCACATAGCCCACCCTATCCCTCTCCCTCCAATCTTCTTCTCCATCTCCACCATCTAAGAATTCAAGCACCACCAACGGTCAATATCACTACCACCACCATAGATCCCAACCGTCACCAAAAAGCCCCTTTTCTACTGCTAGTTTTAGGTGGTTGCGAGACGAGGTCTATGATAACGATGGTCAGGTCGACGTTCGGTTATCAGATGGCGATGGCAATGACGTTGACGATGTAGATGGCGATGGGGCTGTAACGAGGTTGCGATGGAAACGACAACGAGATCTGCAATGGGATGTTTTTGTGGTTGCAATGAGTAAGAATGATTGGGTTGGAGTATGGACCATGTAGCGGTGTTAGTGGTGGTTGGGAGACGAAGGTCTTAAAGTGCGATGGTGATGATGATTGTGTGATAGAGATGGAGTGGATGCTAGCGGGATGGTGGCGGTGGTGCTCAATAGCCTCAACCGGTGGTGCTCAATAGCCTCAACCGGTGGTAGCGGTGACCTTTGGTAGTGGTGATTGTGAGTGGCGGTGGTAGTGACCTGTTATGATGGCAAATGTGAGTCGTGGCAGTAATGGGTTTATGGTAAAGGCGACAGTGGTGGCTGTTGAATGTGGAGAATAAAATAAAAGAAGAAGTGGTATTTTGGTCTTTTTAAAAAAACTAACAAAGAAACTTAATATTTGTTAGTGCTTGGGATTGTCAGTGTGCATTTTTTACATAGTTCAGACACGTATTCGTAATTTATTTAAAGTGAAAACTAAAGTTGCAATACATGCATACCCTGGGGACTATCCGTATAATTTACTTGAGAATAACATTTTTTAAATAAATTGATATTTTTAGATATGATATGATTGAAATTACGTTTAAGTACAGATAATAAGTAGTAAACAATTATATAAACTTTTGTTTTTTAACTTTTTTTTGTTTTTTTCAAAATAAAATTAAAATATTGTGTTTTAAAATAAACCATGTTATAAAATGTAAATTTCAAAAACTTTCTTATTATAACTTCAAATATTAATTAATTTTTATTTATATAAATTTTACTTTTTAAAACATTAATTTTAAAAATGTTTCGTATTTTTAAAAAACTTTGTTGTTTTAAAAAAATCCTATTTTATAAATATTGGTTTATTTAGAGCTAACATTAATAAAAATATCTCCTTTTTAGTTTATTAAAAAACTATTTTTAATTTAAAAAAAATAAATAATATTATTAGTAATTAATATAATTATTTAATAGGAGATATAAGCGGGAAAATTTTTAGTGAGAAGAAATATGATGCTGACAAATGACCTCCTTATGAAATATTTTATTGGAGTAAAAAGTTTTTAAAATACTTAAGTACGTGAAATAAAAATTATATGATAAGTGATTCATGCATTTTGGTCGTGTGTTGAATCGGATCGGTTCTGAATATAATTTATATAGAATATATAAGTAGAAAAGATGATGTAGCAACGTTACGAATCTGTAGTAAAATTATCTTACTTTGAAAAAAATAGAAATATTATATTTGGTTCGGTTTGGTTTTGAATAGATATATAAAAAGTTAATTATAAAAATAAATTATTCTTAAAATCAAATATTGAAAGTGAATTGAAGCATGCCATCGTGTAAAAACCAAATTCTCTTAGGCTGCATTTTGGTTGGAAGGAATGAAATGAAATGGAATGTTACTGACACTCACATGATCAAAGAGTTGATCAACTCAGGAGTTATTTCTGGAAGTCCTGAAAGGACTGGAGAGCAAGATTTAACACCTGAAGTTCAAACTCCAACTACTGTCAGCACTGAAGAGAAGAAAACTGTCAGTAGAAAGAGTTTGAAGACTACTAAAAGGGAAGTCAAGAAAGCAAATAATGCTTCCAAAGTACTGAAGAGTAAGTCTTCAGTAGTTTCATTCTCTTTAGAAACTAGTATAATTTTCAGGTAAAATTGTGTTTGAGTGAGCAATTAAAAGTAAACCCAAGTGAATGTTTCACCTTAAATTCTCTTGGTTGTGTGATTTCAAAATCCTTTCACCTAGAGAGGGAATTTAAAATTCTACAACCAAGGGAATTTGAGGTGAAGCATTCCTTTGGGTTTTACATTTCATTACCCACTCTAACATAATTTACTTAAAAATTATACTAGTTTCTTAATTTCATTCCATTCTTTCCAACCAAACGCAACCTTAAACTCATCGACATTAAGAATTGCATACTATAGAAGTATCTTTTGATTGTTTTATCAAGTTGTATTTTACTAATGGCATTTTATATTATGACAATTATTAAAAGTTTAATTTGTCATGGTATGTTTGAACAGTAAGTTTGATAATGTTTCTTTTAATTATTCATTTCTATTTATCCTATTCATATATAATTATCAATATCATAAAAACATAAAGGCATATGTCACTTCACGTCGATGATTCTTTGATCTAATAATCATCTTACGAGGATGTGGAAAATTTTGTTTTTATTGGAGGTCATGCGTTCAATCTTTGACATGACGAATAGTTACTAACTTAATGTTACTAAGTTACTAATCACTAACATGTTTCCTAAAAAAACATGTGTCAGTTAGTCTAGCACCTACAAATGAAGAGCTGGTTGTAAGCCATCTCCTATCTTAACCCTGACTTTTTTTTAACAGCTAATTAGATTACTGACGGGCACTGGTTCATCCGATCATCTCCGTTAGTCAAGTTGAAACTTTAGGATACTAGGTTGGCACGTCCACGAATAAGAGGTCTGAACCATTAAGTTTTGAACCATTAAGAGCTAGTATATCACTTAACTATTCAAATGCAAATGTCTGACCAATTCAGATAAGAGGTCTTAACCATTCAGCATTATACCTCTTAAGCATTCAACATTAGTATAATGTTTAACCATTCATAGGCAAATGTCTCAACCATTTAGACATTTGCTCGCGAAACAAACAGTCTGAACCATTAAATGCTGAACCATTCAGATATCTGAACCATTAAAAGACTGGTTAAGAGGCTGCCAAACATCCCCTAAGGTGAGAAAACCCACCGGGCAATCTGAAACCCCATTTTTATTTTTGTCACAAGTGAGACTTGAACTAAAGACATCCACTTGTTTTATGTTAATGATTACAAAAAAAATAAATAGTTGTCTGCAAGTTCACATACCATTAAGAATAGACGAAGGAGATAGTTGTGTTATAAGTGAGAAAGTTAATTATTTGATATAAACTAATATTAAAGCATAAGCTTCTTAGGTATGTGTTCTCTGTGTAGTTTCAAGTTTCACTGATGAGTGCTTGTCTACTATTATGATCTTAGGGTTTATTGTCATTTTGTTTTCTAAATAAAACATCATCTAATGTTGTTTGCCTCTTGAAAAAGATGAATAATATTAAAGTAGTGTTTACTAAACAGAATGAAGAAAGTTATTTACAGATCAAGTAACTTTAAATTTAGAAGTGGATCATTTCGTTTATTTTTACCTTATGTTATAATTGTCATTATCGTCTAAAATAGGACTCATGTAAAGTTATTTTAGCATTGTTATATTAATATCAAGCTTAGTTGATGTTCGTAATTTAACTTCATGCTTCTAAGTTCTTAGAATGTATTCTCATGTGTCTTGTTTAATAGAATTATAGAAGTGTTCGTGTTTAATATAAATAATTTTCTTTTTGTTAGAATATGGGAGTGGATCTTTTGGTGAGCTTTAGTTAGGTATGTTTCTGATCCTTTCTATTAGGCTTCATTTTAGATGTTATATTTTTGGTTTTGGAAGTTAAATTTCTTTTTGGTGTTCGTGTGTAGGTGTTAATATTCAAACTAGGATAGAATGTGTTGTTGAGTTGGTATTGACCTCCTCTCTTGGTGATGTTTATGTTGTTAAATTGCTTAATCAATTAATTGGCCGGTATATAATATATAAAAAGAGTTGAAGTCTTGTGATGTGAACAATAACTTTTGAGGTCAATCACACTTTGCTACGTAGCAAGTTGGTGGTTATATATATATTTTTTCGTAATTGCTTTTTGTTTATATATGTTTTCATAACATCCTGTTCTTTTTGTTATTAGACAAGAATCCCTCCCTAACTACGCAACCCAATCTTGAAGAACATAAAAAATTACCACATCGTTTTTGTTCTTTAGCGATAGCTCCTCGAGAAACTTACCACCCAATGATGAAGAACACTAAAATGTTCCAAAAATATTATTGGGGTGCACTAAACAAGAATAACGTTAAACCATCATCAATAAAAAGTATTACAAACATGTCTAGGTGACACCTTTCTTATTTTTTTGTTTCATGCTCACTCACATACACCAAAAACCATCATCTCTCACTCTCCTCCCTACTCAATCTCACTCAATTTTTTTTTGTTCGTGGACAAAAACTCGTTCATGTGTGCTCTCCCCCACCTCACATCCTTAATCCTCTTAAAAACATCCAAAAATACCTTATAGTGGGTTAGCCTTCTTTTTTCCCTTATCCCGACAAGTCTTTGTGAAAGAAAATATATTTTTAATAGCATGAAAGAACATAGATAAGAAGAAAAAAGTGTAAAAGAGATCCTCCAAACATGAAACACAAACTGGATAATAAGATCTATATTTTATTTGAGAAAAAAATGTTTAATAAAAAGATCAGTTAGAAACAACTTTAAACATCATCTACTGCTATATAATCCACTTGACCCGTCAAAAGATGATTGATAACACAAACAAACCCGTTTATAACTAAATTGACTGAAATCAAACATCACTAGAAAACATCATCACATAGACCGCCAATAAATAAAGAAAGTCACAGAACATCATCACAAAGAGAAACAGTTGGGGAAATCACATTTCACAATTACAATAAGATTTTGTCCCCTTTCTTTGAAATCAAATATACACAAATTGAGACTCACATGTTCAATGCCTTGCCAAGTTTCTTAACAAACACATGAAGAATAATTTAGGCGGTTTAGGTTTTGCTCATATCAATTTTGGTAGTTTTATGTGTGTTTGTGTAAGGCCCCGTTTCCGGGACGCTTACAGTTGGTCATTCATCACACATAAAACATATAATTACATTTGCCTTAAGAAAACATTGTAGCGGAAACATTCAAAAGGACATCTCGTTTCATTATAAATACTTTTGCCAAATAATACATCATTATCCGATTACAAAATACATGTTTGCATTACATCACAAAAGCTTTATAAATGGATGCCATCCCAAAAGAGCTGAGTAGCCTTGTCGTGCCATCCTCAGCAATCATTACCTGCCAACTGGAAAACATATAAAAAGTCAGTGTTGCTGAGTGAGTTCTAGTTTTATAAAATAAACATACTTCACTTTCATCAAAAACTATTTCTTTTATCATGTGATCATTCAACATACGTATACACAGATAATGTCATAATTATCTTTCATCTCATTCATTATCTTCCGTTCCTTTCATACGTTCATTCTTCCGAGTCTTTTGCGACAGCATAGTCGCTCACCTCAATAGCAATCTCAATGATTGCACGCTTCCGAGTCTTTTGCACCCCTAGGGTTACTCACCTCATTGCCCATCTTATGATAGCAAGCTATCCGAGTCTTTTGCAACAACAAGGTTGCTCACCCCAAGGCAACATCACGATAGCACGTTACTCGAGTCTTTTGTAACGACAAGGTTGCTCACCCCATAGGCAATCTAAATGATTGCACTTCGTCCTAGTCTTTTGCAACACAAAGTCGCTCACCCCATATATATATGCTTGCAAGCCTTTCTTCCGTTCATTCATCATTCATTAATGCATGCATTCTTACTTCATGTTCCTCTTTCATTATCTTTCACTTTACATTACATAATACTTCATTCATTTATTTAACATGACATGTAAAGCCACAAGAAAGATAAGCATACATCATAATAAGGAACATATCATACACATTCATCATCATCATACAGGGCAACATCATACATACATAACATGCATAAACATGCAACATTATCATCATCATGCCCTACTTGCTCTCTAAGGCCATAACCGTCCTCTTACATGCTCTTACGGGAAACTTTACGTCAAAACTTACATCTGCACCTTTCCCCGAAGGCCAGAAGTCAAACTACACATTCCTTCGAGTGCAACAGCCCTATTCGGGCGTATGGACACCCTTCAGTCGCATGGCCTCCATGCGACTGAACATCATGCGACTGGACTCATGCGGATGATCATCTATGCGAATGAACATTCAATCGTGCGTATGGACCTTGGGCGAATGGGACTACTGCGAATGGGCACCTATCCGACTGACCTCATGCATATGGACTCATGCGACTAAGCATCTATGCGACTGAACCCTCAGTCGTGCGATCCCCCGTGCGACTGGACTCCCAGTCGTGCGACTGAAGCCTTAGTCGTGCGATTGAACCCTCAATCATGCGAATGACCCTCAATCGCCTCTCATTCGGCCGTATGGCCTCCATTCGGTCGCCTAGCCTTAGCTGATGCAGAATGGAGTTCATCCCGAACCCAATCTGCCATTTTTGGCCTCCAAGCTCATCTAAACCCATTCTAAGCCTAAATTAACCCTCCTGGACCTTAGGAATGCATACCATAACACCATACAAGCACACACAAGCCCGGAAACATACACGAAACGCATCATACACATCACACCCAAATGGGTCAAACACATACTCACACCAAAAACGGGTTTTTACATTCTTCAGCCCCAAAATCAGTTGAAAACTAGTAAAAGTGGGGTCCTAGAACTCACACAAACGAGCACAACGTCAAGGGCTTCGATTTGGCTTGCCACACGACAAGTTTGGACACCCGAATCACCCGAAACACCTCTTTTTCTCTTTTTCTTCTCCTTTCTCTCTTCCTCTCTCTAGGTTGGCTGAAATATGGGGGAAATGGGGAGAGTTGGCTGCCCCCTCCCCACTATTATCACCTAATTTCCCGACTTTTCTTCGTTGGCGAGTTTGGTCCCTCGACTTTGAACCTTATTTCATTTTCTTTCTTCGTCGACTTCAAAATAAGAAATATCCGGGTTTTACAGTTTGGATGAAAAAGAATTAACAGTTAGTTATTGATTGACTTAGTTTAAGTAGTTCGGGTGTGCACATGGTATCATAAAGTTTCCTTAGTTACTCCTACGTAGCTTGAAACATCAAGGTCACTAAAAAGTATTTAACTTTTACTATTGTTCTATCACTCGAGCTACAATCACCTTTTAAATGCGAAACACAGTATAACCCACATAATTTTTTTTTAATATATTTGAAAAGTGGTTGTGAGTGAATGAGATAGAAAAGATAATAATAAATATATAAAAAGTATTATTTTATGAAACAAGAATAAAAAAATAATATTTTTAGTATAAATATTAGAATGAGAATGGAAAAGCTAGTGTCACGCTCTTTAAAAATTAAAGTAAATCACACATTTCGTCTTTTAAATGCTACATATTTATACTAACATTGTATGTCAAAACGGGTCACGCTCTTTATTTTATTTTATTTTTTACCTCTAGATTTGGATATGAAGGAAGTGGGCTCAAACCTAGAAGCCCACTAGAACACGCAAACAACATAGGCCCACCCACACTAAACTTTGTCTAGCCCACTATAAACCACCATTTCTTCATCTCTACTTTAGGGTTTTCGGTGTAGGGTTGCCGCTGCAAATCAACCACATTTTCGCCATGGGAAGAAGTAAGCGTTTCCGTTTCTTTATCCTTTTATGATTATTGTTACCCTAGCCTGTGTCTGTGATCATATACAACCAGTTGTTATCATCGTTTTTGTGCATTTTCATTTGCGGTTTGTCTTCGATATAATCCGTGAAATTAGCTACTGTTTTGAGCTTTAAATGTTGATAAGTCACTGGATCTGTAATGTAATACTTGTTTTTCATTACTAGTAGTTGAAATTTGGCTTTAGTTTTTGATATATGTTCATGAAATTAGCTGCTGTTTTGAGCTTGAAATGTTAGGCTTGAGACATTGATGCTGATTTATTTGATTTGAAAAATCACAGGATATGTCATGTAAACTTGTGATTCTTTACTGATAGTTGAAGTTTGAGATGATTTGGCTCTTGGTTTTGATATATGTTTATGAATTTAGCTATTGTTATGAGCTTAAAAATGTTAGGTTTGATGTGTTTGTACCGATTTATATGATAATTCACTGGATTTGTAATGTGACATTTTGTAATTCTTTACTGGTAATCGAAGTTCCTATACGATTATGAAGTTAACTTATGTTTTGAGCTTGAAATGTTAGCTTTGATATGTTCATGTCGATTTATTTTATAAATCACTGAATCTGTAATGTAATATCTGTTTCAGGACCAGCCAGGTGTTACAGGCAGATCAAGAACAAGCCATACCCAAAGTCCCGATACTGCCGTGGTGTTCCAGATCCCAAGATCAGGATCTATGATGTTGGAATGAAGAAAAAGGGAGTAGATGAGTTCCCGTTCTGCGTGCATTTGGTCAGTTGGGAGAAAGAAAATGTGTCTAGTGAGGCACTTGAAGCAGCCCGCATTGCTTGCAACAAGTACATGACAAAGTTTGCTGGTAAAGATGCATTCCACTTGAGGGTTAGGGTTCATCCTTTCCATGTGCTTCGAATCAACAAGATGTTGTCGTGTGCTGGTGCCGATAGGCTCCAAACTGGTATGAGGGGTGCTTTTGGCAAACCACAGGGTGTGTGTGCTCGTGTTAGCATTGGTCAGGTTCTTCTTTCTGTTAGATGCAAGGATGGTAACGGTCAGCATGCTCAGGAGGCCCTTCGTCGTGCTAAGTTTAAGTTCCCTGGGCGTCAAAAGATTATTGTCAGCAGGAAGTGGTATGAGTTTGTTTGAATCATATTTGTGTGGTCACATAGTGTTCTGAAGTCATTTATTTCATTATTTGATAGCTGTTTTACACTTTTACTAAACGTTTGTAATCTTTACATTGTTGTTACAGGGGATTCACAAAGTTTAGTCGCACTGACTATATCCAATGGAAGTCTGAGAACCGTATCGTTTCTGATGGTGTTAATGCCAAGGTAATTCATTGTCTATCTTCAGTTAAGAAGTATGCGATTTACACATATGTTCTCATGATGAAGCTTAAGGGTGTTCAAGGTCTGGTTTTAACTAAAATTATGAGCCTATGGTCTCAAAAACAACAAATAAAACCAGTCAGTTTAGCAGTTTTACCCTTTTAGGCTTTGGCAGTTTTACCCTTTAAGGTTTTGGTGGATTGAACTGTTTTTTTTAAATGGTTAGTTTGTCTTCAAATATTTAAAACTATAATGATGGTTCATATAATATTTCAATAATAAAAATAAATGGTAATCAGTCGGTTCGGTTTACATGTCAATTCCAATTTCTGAACCATGAGTGTACCATTAAACTGCCAACCCTCCAATACCAAACCCTGAACCGAAGTTGCTTTGTTTTGGGGTGTTCGGTAGGTTTCCACAGTCTATGAACACTCATAGTGAATCTATGCCTTTTATAAAATAATGTCGTTTTTAAAAACCCTTTTATATGTTTTGCTTCGAGCGCTAAGCTTGTGGTCAAGATAGTTATTATCTTGTAATGTCGTTTGCTGACAAGTTGTAATCATGTTTAATGTAACGCCAGCTTCTTGGGTGCCATGGACCTCTTGCTAACCGTCAACCAGGACGAGCTTTCCTAGATGCAGTTGCTTAAATTACCCCTTTTATTGCTTTTCCTTCTTTTAGTTTTTGGTTTAATGGAATGTACCGAACGAATACCTCTTGTTTTGAACCCGAATGCACTGTGTTTTGATTCATTATCTTGTGATCTTGATGCTGTTTGCTTGATATCATTGTTGCTTGATTTTGTTTTACATTGGACAACTAACTTGTTTTTTAAACGGCTGGATGAAGCATATATTAACTGGCTAACAAGGTACTAGCAAAGATAAAAACACCAATACTTTATGTTTTACTTATTAACATCAAAATGACACCGGTCGTTCCAATTTGCTTCAACTTTACGTGACCGATTGGTGATCCAAAGGAAGGTGGTTGCCTTGACGCCCCCAAGAATACTTGCTATTGTTGAAACTCTTCCATTGTGGATTAATTCTTTCCTTGCTTTCCGTATACACCATACGGTAGCAAGCATAATTGCATGAATGGTCTTCTTCCTTCATGTCGAACCTTGTACTTGTTTGTAATGTTCATCTTGATCATTGGTAACCAGTTATTGCATTCAAATTTCTCGGATGCTTGTGGACTCATGTTTTCCTCTATCTTAAAGCGTATAATGCTGGTGTGAAAGTCTTGTGAACTCGAGAAGCCTTCATTCCATACCCATAGATCCGCTCTATTTGTTAAAATGAAAGGAGCGTTAATTTTAGAGTGAAGGTTGAGACCATTTGATAACTTAGATCTTTCCTCAACATTGCGTGTTTGGTCGCTCCATCTCCATTGCCAAGTTAGACTCTTTGTAGAAGCGGATACGCATCTTGACACTGTTATGGACTTATATATTCTAAATTGAAAAGAAGAGGGTATAAATCATTGTGGCTTGACACTTCTTTGATTATCATTTTTGTGTTAAACTTCTATTAGTGTGCTATTTGTTTCATTGATGTAAAATCAATTCAAAAACACGTAAAACTTCAAGTGTGTGGGGCCGTTGGGCTCAAGGGTGTGCATTGTGCAAACCGAAGGAATCCACCACACAAACTCACTTTGGAATTATTAAACCTCATTTGATGAGGGTTTGTCTAGCTTTAATTCTGATTATCCTACCCAAGTGCGAAAATTTTGAAACCTAAACTAATTAAAGTATTCATAACCTTAGATTTATCACATATGGTGTCAGACTTGAATGATTAAAATATCAGGGGACAACGAGACGACACTGCAACTCGAGCTTGGTTTCAACAGGGAGAAACCAAGGGAAAAACGAATAGGTGCAAGACCCAACAAATTACCCATGGGTAATCATGATTGCGGTAGATGTTAAAAAAGACTGCAAATACGTCGTGAATGGAGTGAGCGCACACTAAGAAAACACATGAGTAAGTTGTGGGTTTAGGTGGGAAAGAATGAACCTTAAACAAATATCGTCATGTCCCTATAACAAACTTTGTAGATCACTTTATAATTGGTTCCCAATGTAACCATTAGGGTTGGTGGCCCAGTGACAAAAGCTTTGCCTCTAGATGCACCATTATAAGGGAGATCCAAGGTTCAAATTTTGACAAATATAATATATATTGAGGTGTAGTATTGAAGTATGATAGATTTACCTTTATAAATAAAAAAAATTGTTTCCCAATGTTCTAAGTGTATTTACAAGTTTAAAAAAATTTACTCAGTTGTGGTAATTATCAATCTTATGTACTCCTTTAGATGCGTTAATGTAAGAGTGCAATGTTTATATTATGGTAGAACACTGGAGTTTGAGAATACGAATTCGGCAACCCTTACGATAAATCAGGATACTAGTTTAACAGCTCGTTTTTTCTTCAATTTCGACGGTTTAGTTAAATGGCAGTATAAACTCTTTTAAGATTATTGCTAAAGGTTTGAATTTGAAAACTCCATGAAACTTTTCTAAAAAGTAACAATTAAAGCAAATAACTTATAAAAAGGTTTAATATATGACTGCTACAGAAAGTAATATTGTTTGTAATCAAGCATGTACAATTAGCTTTGTAAACTAAATTAATTATAACAAAAACTCTGGATTTCATTATAAAACACAAAAAGTATCATTCACAAAATGCGTGGAGGCATCTACACATGTAACTTTGTAGAGGAAAGATGATACCTTAATGAGAAAACTTCAGTAAGATGTAATAAAAATACCTGGTATTATTCTATAACTATAAAAGAATTTAGTATTATTCTATTAATACCTAAATACCTTAATGAAAAATACTTCAGTAAGATGTATTATTAGTTGAGTACTTGAGTGCCACTCTTACGTTGGTCACACAAGCTAGGGTAACATTGAAGGGCAAACAAATTTTATCAATGTCCAATAAGAAATCGAGTTAACAATGAATCTAAAAATAACTTTATTCTAATGATAAAAATATTTAAATAAAAGAAAATCAGTAGATTGTATGCATTAGGTGAGTGACACCTTTGGCCTGTACTTATACGCGACTTTCAACCCATTTTACCCGATTGCAAATGATTGTGCATGTTGTAACATTGATTGTTTTATCTACAAATGGTTAGTCAGGGCTGCATTGTTTTATCTACAAATGGTTGGTCCGGGCTGTTACATTTTTAAGGAGTCAATGGTCGATGAGTCAAAAGTAAGTGTTTCAGTTCAACCTAGCCCGACTTGTTTCAGTCTGCTAGAAAATAACTGGTATAAAATGTTACTCAACCTGCACATTTAGACACTGCTGAGTATAACACCAACACTCAGGAATGTTCTTTCTGTCGGAGCACAATAATAAAACAATAACGTCATTGGTACTTCTATTTTGTAAAAAATAATGTTGTATGATAGAATGCAAGAATAAGAAACATAATGAAAACTAAAAAAAGAAAATTGTTTAGGAGATCAACAAATACATGATCACCATAAAACGCATTATTAATCAAGAATGAAAGTTTATCCTCAGTTATTTAATGGGAAGAGGCATTGACCTTTGTCTCCTGTTCAAGACGTACGACCCCTCACTCGAACATGTGTTTAGTACCTATGCTCCAATTTCTCCCTTTCCTGGTAACTCCTTACATATCTGCACACACAAATAGCATATTCAACAGCTAGGAGAAAAGAAAAACAGGAAAGAAAAAAGTAAAGGCAAAGATAATTGCTCATCCCCAGGGGCAAGTCAGCAACTAGCATCTAATGACTCATGAAATAAGAAACAAAGTTCTCAATCACAGAAATAAACCATCTAAACCTCTTTAACCCGAGACATAAACGTAATCTAATATAACAAAATTTAGAATTCACTATGTAGTTTTGTACAACAATTGTAATAACACTATATCTATCGAGTTCATGCTACCAGAAAATAGACAATCGATATGAGGTAATGAAGAGAGCAATCCATACAAGCAGCAACCATAATCACATTTCTCTGCACATCCTCAATGTTCTGTTTTTTTTTTTAAATTAAACTTTTAAACCATTTTAATATATTTAGAACAATTTGTTTTGTTGATATTTTAGGTATATGTAATTAGTATTCAATTTTGTATCTAAGTAAGTACTTGTTATATAGAAAAGAGAATATGCATGTAATATGTATTTTGATAAACAAAGTAGACAAAAATATCAAATCACATACAAAACAAAAAAGGAGGGGGGATACACAATTTTTAATTTAATGTAAAGAAAACCAGAACCTTCATTTATTGGTCCACAACTGTACATACATAACATTGACAACAAGTTGTATATATAAAACCAAATTATCATATAACTGAAACTCTTCACATCCAAAATACAGTACAAAAAACAAGAACATTCAGTATAATTCCCCTTTCTGTAATCAGAATATGCACATTTAACTCGTTTCATTAATTAGATCATATTAGTTTTTGTGCTAATTTACATGCAGATCATAACTTCTTTACTTTCTTATATTAACATTGCAGAAAACCCTAATTAAAATAGCACCCAATACAAAACCACTAATGCAACTTTCTAATTCGAATACGTTTCAACAGAATTCAAACGCAAAACGCATAATCACAAACGCATCACGTAAACTGCTATCACAAACTCACATACTGTAATTATCCAATCGAATCGGAATCGGTGACGGTGATATTGCGATCGAAACTTACGTGTAAACGCCGACGATAGGTCCGACGAGAAGGGCGGCGTTGAGCCAATTCTCGGTGACTTTGTGAGTCATTTTGTGCGCTAATTCGTTCCAGAGGCCCGGCATCACCTTCTGCTGAAACGGCGATAGGCCGTACACTACCGATTTGATCTTCACCGGAATTTTCCCCATCGACGATTGCTCCGATCTCACTAGATGAATTGAGGATCTGCAAAATTAGGGTTTGATAATGCAATTGGAAGAAGATCAAGTAGATCGATGGAAATAATAATATTATTAATGTAACTACGAAACCCAAAATTATATTTTCAAAGGTTATTTAGATCCATAATAAGGGTTATTTTGTATGGTTGCACGCTTTTCCCGCCAACACAAGATACATTATAAAAGCATGGTGACATTCAAGCATTTTTATGCAAAATGGTCTTATCAACCTAACCTTTATTTAAGGGTACTCGGGGCACCCGAAGGGAGCTTAGGTTGGGCGGCAACATTGCCACCGGCACTCGGGTACTGTAATTCGGGTGGTACAAGCCGAAGGAGCCGAATGAATTGTGAAGAGTGGTTTTGAGATTTTAGATGTTAGTTTGTGCCTTTACCAATATGGTAGTTTTGTGTAAAAATAAGGTGATAATGAATTGTTGGTTGATTTAATTTGAATAGTTTGGGTAGTTTGGGTTGTGCCCCTATACGTGGCGTATAGCACGATACACTATGCGTAGGTGTCAAGATGACCCAAAATGTTGATTGTTTTGGAAAAAAATAATTCATTTGTGGCGTGTAGCGCCATATGCCACGTATAGTTTCAGGCGCAACTTAGATTTGACACCTTGTACGTCAGAGATGTCAGAGAATGTTTTCATCCCTATACATGTCGCATGATGTTATACGATACATATAGGGTGGCGGGGGTGTTGCTTTTATAACATTGAGGCGTCTAAATAACGGAAAAAACACCTTCTAATCATCATACATAACGTCTTTAAACTGTTAGAGGCCACACATGTACTCAATTTGAAAAAATTAAAATAGTTGTTAGTTTTTGCTCATTTGGGCCATTTTAGTTTTTTATCTCAATTTTGACTTTACAACCATTTAGTCCAGCATTTTGCAACATTAAACAAAAAACATCATCATGATTTTACATTATCTCCCTAGTTTATAAATTACACGTCTTTCACAAACTCAAATCCCCATCAATTAAGTTACTAAAACCAAATGGTCACAACAATATCAATGGAATAAGTAAATTGACAAAATGCCTTGTAACAAATCAACATATAAGAAGCTATAAATAGGAATGAACCAAAAAAACTGAAGTAAAAAAAAACACACTCGTTGCTCGTATGCAAACACGTAAACCTTAGACATGCTCATGAATCTCAATGACGAAGAATTGGTAATTGACACGATAAGTAACTAGAAATACACATAAGTTCGCGGAAAGATTTACTTTTATGAATTGTGCAATTCATTTCAAATAAGTCGTATCTTGCTCAGACCAATAAATAGAGCTGAGGTTATAGTTAAAGCCGTTAGTAGAAAACCGAAATAACTAGTTTCGATATAGGAAGACCCACTATTAATTGATCAAACACCCATATCGACACGACACAATATCTAAATCCAAAAACGTTACATTGAAAAAGGCACAAACATCACACCTCAAGCAAGAAAACCTAAGAAATGCATGTAGTTAGGGTAGCAAGAAGAATCTTGGAAACCAGCCACAATGAGCAGTGAATATGAGGTGAAATAAATATGCACAATTCCTAAAATTGTGATGGGAAGTAATCAAGAATTTGAGCAACTTGTATGGTCATTAATATATCACAAAAAGTATATTTCTTGTATGCTTTAAATCTTCTTGCAGATATGTTCATATAGAAAAAAACATTTATGTATTCTACAAAGAGTAATAATGGAAAAATCAAGAGCTTTAAAGGGCTAGCAAGGAAGAACTCGAGTATATACGGTCAAACGAGTGGTTGAGCGGGTTGGGTAACAGGTCAAACAAGTTCTTTGTTTATGGGTTAATAAATTTTGTCAATAAAACAATTTAAGAGAACATATGCACTAAAAGCACACGTTTGGTCACTTTCAAATGTAGAAACACAAGTTCCCGGTCCATAATGGGCAACTATTTCAAAATCACAACTTTCTTTGCATCAATGTCGTTAATATGTGTTAGACAGACATATTCATATTGCACATTGCCTTAGTATTTAGTCACTATGGCATTTAGCATTATATGGGACAATATACTATTTTCATATATTGTTTGTTACAGTAGTGATCCATCATTCCTTTATATTCATCATGTATTTCTATATAATGTTGATTGTATTTGTACTTTAATCATCAATCAATACACAGAGAAAATGCAGAGAATTACCTCAATGTATAATATGGTATTACAGCTTAATCTAACCATCTTTCTGCTCATTCGAATTCATCAAAAACAGCCTTGTTCATTTCTTTTGTTTCATTCGATCTCGTCAACAGAATCAACAGCTTCTTCATTTCTTCTTTTACCTTATGCCCATCTCTTATTTTCATCTTTCTTTTAATCTCTCGTTCTCTTCCTCCTGCGCATAATCCACAGATTTGTCATTTGTGACTGTTCTTTCTGACCAAAATGGCAATTCCGCCTATTCATCAGCTTCATCTGATACAACAAACCAACAACTTAACCAAAGTCTAGCAAATCTGGCTAATCTCACCTCAATCAAGTTAGATCACGATAATTACTTAGCCCGAAAATATGAAATAGTTACAAAACTGAAGACTATTGGTTTGTGAGCATACTTCAACAAAGACCACTACTCTAACAAACAATCAATGTAAAGACTACAGTGTCCATGCATATAATACTAAATGCAATGCAATGTGACTAAATACTAAGGGAATGTGCAATATGAATATGTCTATCTAACAGTATCGATCTTAGTGCATTCAAAAATTCAACTAATGATCAAAACCATAGCATAATCTCACCTGTGTGGTTAGTTTTTCTTTGGTCGCAAAACATCATGATTCATAAAATTCAAGATATCTCACAAACTCTATATCAATTCACAGAAGTCAAGATGATCACAACCCTAGGTTAGTTTACTTGATAAAAACATGTTAAACAAACCCCAAAATTCTAAGTGCCAAGTGTACAGACAAGTAAAATAAGACACTGGAAAGTGAAAACACAATCAAATATATACTTATATACTTGCAAAAGATGCTGTATACACTAAAAAAATAGGAGCTTCCAGTCACAATTACTAAATCTGAGTGAGTTGAGCAGATGTTATCCACAGTTTTGCAACCTGAAACCAAAATCAGCATAACATATGACATAGAAAATCAAAGATATTAACGGCATGTAAAAGATAGAAACTTCGAATGGATTCTAGACTTGTTTTTGCTAATATGCAAAAAAATAAAAAATAAAAATAAAAATAAATAAAACTGAAGCAATTACGTAACGAAAATTACGAATTATAAACCTATGCTTTATCAACCAAAATATAAGAAAATTAGGTCGATGAGAACGATTAGAGGCCATTGAAGTTAATCAACCAATATGGAACAAAATTAGGTCGAAGAGAACGATTACTACGAAATCACCGTTGTGAGTCAGGTAAAACTAGGGCTCCGGAGAAGGCAACGGACGATTGAGAAAAAAAATTCGACCATTGCTCGATTCGTGCGTGTCATCCTTGCGCAGAGGTCATGCTAATCTTCTTTGTATCGTTTCAATTTTATCGGATGTCCCGAAGGGACGAACTCTGGTTCATAAAGTGATCGGAAGTTCGTCTTGTGGTCGGTGTTGGAGGCTGATTTGACAATAATTTAAGGGCTCCGATATACGAACACCCTTTGATTTTTTTTCACGGCTTACGGACCTTTACGGGCCGTATTGGTTTGCAAAATACCAAATTTATAAAATGTTACGGCCCGTATTGATCGTTACGACCCGTAATGACTTTAATTTACGAGGTCGTAACAAAGTTTATTACCGTAAGTAAAATTTCCTATTTTTTTATTTTATGCTTTAAATTTTTATTTTTTTCAATAAATGTTTTTTAATATTTTAAAATTAATTAGGTTATAGTACTTTTTAGTTTAATATAAATTAATTTATAAAATTTGTAAATAAGTATTTTATAAAAGAAAAAAATAATAAAGATAAAGAATTTGGATTTACTTTAAAGATATATAAAAGTACAAAAAAATAAACTTAAAATTAGTATTGGAGTATGTTATTGATACACTCAATTTATTTGATCCTTACTATATCTTTCTATACATACATATAGATATATGGAGAGAGATAGAGGCAATATGGTGTTTCAATAACATAAATGAGTGTTTGTATAATCCAACTATTATTTTTATAGCCTAATTAATTTTAAAATATAACATGTCCATATTGGTTATTAAGATATTTTATTATTTTTTATATGGATATATTATAAATACATATATTGGTTATTGGTATTTTTTTTCTTCTCTCTATACACACACACACACACACACACACACACATACACATATATATATATATATATATATATATATATATATATATATATAATGCTCCAACTAAAACATTTATTTATATAACTTATAAATAAGTGTTTTATAAAAGTGAAAAATAAACCTAGAAAATATTAGTAGTTAATAAATCATAAATGAATGAAAAATGTTACAAATATCAAAAAATAAAAAAAATTCAGAATTTTACTTATGGTCATAAGGCTCATTACGGCCTTGTCATTACGGGTCGTAGTGGACAATACGGGCCGTAATGGACTATACGGGCCATAAAAAATCATGAATTGACTGATTTGATATTTACAGATCAATACAGCCCGTAAAGGCTCTTACGGGTCGTATCGAGGGCATCCAGATATGACTATGAGTGTGTCTATAACAGACCCCTAATTTAATTGCATGAGTACATTCACTACTCACTTTTTCTATTTTTTTTCTATACAAGTTTTTAGCTTTATCCACCATACAAAACCGTTTTGGTGGTTTTTAATAACTTTTGTTATATTAGTTTTTTTCTTTTAGTTTTGTGGTAATTTTGTTAGGGTTAAAAGAATATTTTCCTTTCTAAATTTTTTTAATTGTATATATATCCAAGCAAAAATTTTAAATGCATGTATCTCCTTACAAAACATCATATGTCACACCCCAACCTTGACGGCGGAAACGTCGAGATGTGAGGGTTAAGATTGTTCACAGCCACATAACGCTATATTTAAATTGCAAATATTATTATCATAAGTATTTAAATGTAATACAACCATAAGTCACCATAAAGAAATAAGTTCAACATAACACAAACATAACATAATGTTTTATTTAATTAACTAGGTCCAAGTCCTAGTTTTATTGCAAGCTTCAAATGTCCACTTTAAACTTGGGGATTTCCTGAAACATGATGAAAATAAAGAGTCAACTAAAAATAGTTGGTGAGTTTCCAAGTTTTCATACATAATAAGATTACAAGTAGCAATTCATGTCATGGATTATAAGCTAGTAAGGTTATAGAACACATATCGTTACAACCAAACCTCGACTTGATTACAAGTATATAAGATTGGCTAAGTGTATTTGGTTCCCTAGTGCACAAGCGTACGGCCCCTAGGAGTCGGCAATACCTCGACTTTAGCACCAAATAGGCTTGTCAGGCCCAAAGATCTAAGACGTCGCCAGGCTAGCAATAGTTAATGATTGTAAACAAACTATGTATCTCATATAAACACTTACAAAACACAAATAACCATGACCAAATAATAAGTAGAATTGCATGTGCATTACAAGTCTCAAAAGTTTAAACGTGTATGTAATATAAGCATCATGTTTCACCCCAAATATGTGTGAAATTATAAAAAGGGGACAAGAAAAACTCACATGGAAATAAGCATTTCAAGATGATATAAAAAGATTACAAGATAAATCCCAAGTGTCCATTACAAGCACCTAAATATATAATTTACAAGATGAAGATTAAGGTTAATATATAGATTAATGTTTAATTAAGGATTAGGGTTTCAATAGTTTTAGGGTTTTGATGAGTAATTATGTTTATAATGATGATGATAATAATTTAAACGAGGTTCCAAATGGTTCCTTTTGCAAGTTGTTTAAACGTATAGATTCCAAGATTAGGTTTGGTAATAAGATAAACAATAAAACATGAACTAGGGTTTCAAATGGAATTTGGGAGTTTAATAATAAACCATTTAGGTTTAATAAAGATAATTTAAATCAATTAAGACCAATAATAATTGAAAATGTCTTAACAATTTAAGTTATTGATTTTATAGAAATAAGTATAATAAAAGAAAATAATTAATTTAATAATTAATTATTTGATAAAGAGAATTTATTAAATACTTATTTAAGTGACTTTAAAATTATTTAAAATCATTTTAAAATGATCTATTATAAAGATCTTATAATACAAGATTTTAATAATAAAAATAAAGTATCATATATTATTTTATTAGTTCCAAGAATTTAAATAAAAGTTTAGTATAAGTTTATTAAGTATATCATGGTTACATGATTAATTATTTAAAAACTATTTGAATAGTTAACATGTAATTAAATAAGGTTTTGAAATAATTCTAATTTGAACCATATTATATTTATATCATATAATGACTAAATAAATTATGATATTTTTATTCTTTTAAAAGAAAAATAAATTGAATGTTATAAGTTTAACAATCTTTAAAAAAATTAGCTTAATAATTTCAGAAATCTTTTTAGTTAACAAAATAATAATTTTTTTCTATTTTTATTTATTAATATAGTACAACTTTTCTGGATTAAAAATATATATAATAAAAACAATTAAAAGTAAACATGGCAGAGGCAGGGTTCGAACCCCTGACCTCTCCCATGTGAAACTCTGTGTCTAACCGCCGGGCCAAAGCCCAGATGATGTTTAAGACTACAAATTAATTATTATAAATCATGTTTCAAGTAATCCCCAATCCATATGAACCCTAGTTTCGGTAAATCCCCAAATCGAAGCATCAAACGAGGTTAATAATCAAATCATTGTTAGGGCTTTTGATTAGTGAATGAAATCGAGTATAATGAAGTACGAAACTTACGTTTTTGAGTTCGAATTGATGCTCTTCGAGTTTACATTCGAGTCGCGACTGGGTTGAGCATCGATCATGACATAAACGTTGATAATACTCGAATTAATCTGTGTGAAGCTTGTAAAGGTTATGATGTTCGAAAGCCCTCTGTCAATTTCATCTAAAATCGACCGAAGGTTGACGAACACCATGGTTGCAGGTCGCGATCAAGATGAATGTCGTTAATGATGTTCAGGTGTGTTTTAGGTAAAATTGAGGTTTGTATACGATTATAGGTTAACAAATGATCGTTTTTGTTGAGTTAATTAGATTATTATTGTACTTTAAGGCTCGAACGGCCATGTGATTAAGAATGCTTCGGTTATACAATCGAACCGAGCTTGTAACTGTTGTTTAAACGAAATTAGAGGTGCATTCAAGTTCGAAATGAGTACACGAACGGATTGGAAACGGTTTTGGTTCATTATTCGAGGGTTTTAATGGGTTTTAGGGTTCGCCGGAGCTCACCGGAGCCGCGGTCGGAAATGTGGCCGGATGTGCGGGGTTGCGCAAGGGGGGGGGTTGGTTTCTGTTTTTTTACACGAATGGTCCCTGTAGTTTATGTTTTGTTAAGTTGATTTCAAAGTTTAGTTTTTAGTTTAAACAAAATTACAATTTGGCCCCTGAAGTTTAAAGTGTTAATATTTTATGTAATAAACATATTAATTACAAGTTTAAAGTTATATAACTTTATTATTTTCAATATTATTATCATTTACATTATTGTTATTAATATTATTATTATTAATATTAATATTATTATGGTTATCGGTATTATTAATATTGAAAGAAAATTATTTTATTTAAGGTTATCATCATCTTAAAAATAAATAAACATTATAATACTTATAATGTTATCATTATTATATTAATTTGTTAATCACCAATTTAACTATTAAGTATAATAAACCTCAAAGTTTCAAAATGGCATAAAAGGCCCTTTTAGAATTTAACAAAATTAACTTCCAAGTTAACGAAATTACGAGATGTCACAGTCTCCCCAACTTAAAAGAATTTCGTCCCGAAATTAAAAAAATGAACTTAAATGAAACAAAGGAATTGTAATGAAAGGTGAGTGTTCAACGAACAGTGATGGACCTTTGATTACAAATGAGATGTTTCATTTCATGGAATCCTACAAGATTCTTAACATAACGAACGCGAAACGTTTTGAGATAAAACATTGAAAAACAATAACGAGCTACCGTGGTACCTTAGATTCATAAATCACAACTTCTAGAATGTAATTTCGTAGTAAATTGATGTCTAGAAATCAATAAAGGACCAACAATGATAAGAAAAGTTGACCGTCAGGGTCTAAGAATCCCAAACGTCACTATATGAAACGGTCTTAACGCATATCTTATGAATATGTATCCCTCTTTTGACCAATCATTGGTCTAAGAATTATACGATATGCGAAGATTTTGAAACAAGTTCACGACGATGGTTGGGAACATTATTAAAAGCAGAAAAGGAACCGGTCATCCAAAATAACGATCGATGTTTTAACGCCATACCACGGTATACGAATTCTTGATTTAGATACAAGTCAATTTATTGACTCATTATCTCACATGAGTCAATATGGGATTAATCAATTGGTCTATAATGCACCAATTTTCAGTATGACATCCAAAATAAGAGACATTCGGTGATAAGAAATAAAACAGGAGATTCACAGGAACACGAAGGTTAGGTGTTGTCCTATATGAATGTGAGACACTTGGACATATACCAAGTTATGTCTTTTCTTTCATACCAAACCCATGACCACAAGGTTCGAAGGTTTATGAACCTTTATATCCGTGTCACAATGTAAGTAATAACGAGTCTCGTTGATCGAAATCAAGATAGTGTTTTAATGATTTTCAATGGTTAAGGATTAAAGACGATTTAAGAAATGACGTGGACAATAGGATATGTACTTATATTTTGCAAGGTAGCAAATTTCCAAGTATAGTTTGCATACACAGTTCATCAAACCCATAAGTACAGTCGAGAACATTCGTATGACTAGAAAGACATAACCACAAGTTGACAATGTCTTGATTTAGTAGAAAGATTTTTTTAAGAAGGCTACCATCACACAATCATGTGTTGATGACAACTCAAAATGAAAGTTAATAAGTAAGGAATAAATGGTTCGATGTAACTAGATCGAGTCAAAATTTAAGATAAAGGGAGAGAAATCGATTTAAGAATTCAAATGCTCCAAGCTCGGAATCAGAATCAACCTAGAGCGATCGGGTCTCCTTACAAGTTCAGAAATCATGCTTTGGCTTGATAGGTTCAAACACTAACATTGGTTCACCCTTCAAGTTACTACATGTTTCTTGTCACTTGATTAAAACCTTGGTAAATTGGAGATCAAGAAATGAGAATAGTCATCAAGGTGTGGTTTTCACTCCTAGCTTGAGGGTGTATTCCCAAGGTATGACCACTAACTTACCAATCAAAAAGTTCGATCCCAACTCCTTGTTGCGGATCCACAGAAATAAGACGAGGTAACTCACCATTAAGGTAAGGGAAATCACTCCTATCTTAACGGTGAAGTTTTACAAAAACAAAATATAACAAGATGAACTTCTTCATCAAAATCCAGAAATCACTCCTACTTTGATGAAGTCGTCTCATTTGAGCAAATACAATTCATAAAGATGATATTATCATCAAGGTATGGAATTCACGCTTATCTTGATGATTGAATTTCATCATAGCAAGAAAACAATCGAAGATTGACATTTGTCACCAAAGTACGGGTTTCAATCCTATTTTGGTGAGATCATGTCATTTGTGAAATGTCATTCCAAAGGAAATAATTGAATTCAATCCTCGGGATAAGGAAATCACCCCGATCCAGAGGATGAAATTTTATAAGTCACAATTGGAAACCATTTATCAAAACGAATAGAGAATCATCAAAGTAAGGGAATCACCCCTGTTTTGATGAGTTAGAATCATTTAGGAGATACGGGTGTTCTTAGTCATAGGTTGACTTTCAAACACTTGCATCTCTCACGGTGCAGACGGTACGGAATTTGATTTAACGACGAAAGGAAAATAATATCAATTAGAAATTCGGAAAATTTCAAGTTACATCAATGTAACAAAAGGAAAAATCATGCTTACAAAGTTTAAGGTCAAAGTTCGAGGTAACAGAATTAGTTATGATGGTGTTCAAATCTTGAATGGTTTAAATCAGGAAGACTAAATCAATGACAAGAGTGATTCAACATCACGACGAGATGTGAACATTCGATTCACAATTGAAAAAAAAAAACATGAACTCCTCAAGTCATGAGGTCAACCATAACCTTATTAAAGACATGCGTACTTATAAGTGATCACTCATCTCAAGGGTTTCGAGTCAAGTAAATGGATTCAATGATCGAGTCAAATCACCATTTACACTTTGCCTAGACAAAGTATCTCGAGACGTAAGAATTCCACCTATAGCATTGCATGTTCTTAGTTATGGGACACATCCTTAAGGAGACTTGAGAACCATAAGTAGCGGTTTAAAGTTTTTTTGATGACCATTCGGTTTAGATTCCCAATATCTTTAGGTATATTAAGATTCATGTTCACGTTGGCCAAGAATTAGTTACATGAACGCTCAACGTATACAGTGTTTAAACGTAAGAGTTGAAATGTAGGTTAGGTTCAATATTAACGGGAACATTATGTATGATAAGAATGAAGAGATACCGGTTCAAGGAATCAAAGATTTTTAAGATACGAAGAGGATGGTTCCATTTGGTAACGCATTACCATTTGGAATCGTTGACACGTCAAGGTAAATTGACCCATTTGCCATAGAGACTTGTGTATGTTGACCATAGTTTATCACTCATCCCAGAAATCCCCAGGTAAGCATAACTGGTCTCACAATGAGATTTATACGATATGCTTGCCTTAGCCCGAAGGCCTTTTGCCAGGAAATCCAGAATACAGGTGTCTATGTGTCACACAAATTTCTTTGGTTTATGAAATCAAAACCTTGATGAGATTTTCATAGATTAGACATAGAGTCTAAGGAACTAAACCCACGACGATAAGTGTAGATTCCACGTGTCGTTGAGAATAAGTTTAGGAAGTTCATTTGTCGGGGAGGGTCAAAGAGTCAAAGTTAAGTTTAGGGAGACAAGTAACTAAGTTTAAGCATACATAAAGCAATCCTATGCTAAGGCATCAAGTTGCACAAAAGGCATAGCATTATGTAGCATGCAAACAATAAGTATGCACAAAGGTATAAGGATCTTTCTATGAGGTTCATGCAACTATAGTCTAGGTCACCATTTCTAATAACCTAAATCCCTACAGTTATGGGCTCTGATACCAATCTGTCACACCCCAACCTTGACGGCGGAAACGTCGAGATGTGAGGGTTAAGATTGTTCACAGCCACATAACGCTATATTTAAATTGCAAATATTATTATCATAAGTATTTAAATGTAATACAACCATAAGTCACCATAAAGAAATAAGTTCAACATAACACAAACATAACATAATGTTTTATTTAATTAACTAGGTCCAAGTCCTAGTTTTATTGCAAGCTTCAAATGTCCACTTTAAACTTGGGGATTTCCTGAAACATGATGAAAATAAAGAGTCAACTAAAAATAGTTGGTGAGTTTCCAAGTTTTCATACATAATAAGATTACAAGTAGCAATTCATGTCATGGATTATAAGCTAGTAAGGTTATAGAACACATATCGTTACAACCAAACCTCGACTTGATTACAAGTATATAAGATTGGCTAAGTGTATTTGGTTCCCTAGTGCACAAGCGTACGGCCCCTAGGAGTCGGCAATACCTCGACTTTAGCACCAAATAGGCTTGTCAGGCCCAAAGATCTAAGACGTCGCCAGGCTAGCAATAGTTAATGATTGTAAACAAACTATGTATCTCATATAAACACTTACAAAACACAAATAACCATGACCAAATAATAAGTAGAATTGCATGTGCATTACAAGTCTCAAAAGTTTAAACGTGTATGTAATATAAGCATCATGTTTCACCCCAAATATGTGTGAAATTATAAAAAGGGGACAAGAAAAACTCACATGGAAATAAGCATTTCAAGATGATATAAAAAGATTACAAGATAAATCCCAAGTGTCCATTACAAGCACCTAAATATATAATTTACAAGATGAAGATTAAGGTTAATATATAGATTAATGTTTAATTAAGGATTAGGGTTTCAATAGTTTTAGGGTTTTGATGAGTAATTATGTTTATAATGATGATGATAATAATTTAAACGAGGTTCCAAATGGTTCCTTTTGCAAGTTGTTTAAACGTATAGATTCCAAGATTAGGTTTGGTAATAAGATAAACAATAAAACATGAACTAGGGTTTCAAATGGAATTTGGGAGTTTAATAATAAACCATTTAGGTTTAATAAAGATAATTTAAATCAATTAAGACCAATAATAATTGAAAATGTCTTAACAATTTAAGTTATTGATTTTATAGAAATAAGTATAATAAAAGAAAATAATTAATTTAATAATTAATTATTTGATAAAGAGAATTTATTAAATACTTATTTAAGTGACTTTAAAATTATTTAAAATCATTTTAAAATGATCTATTATAAAGATCTTATAATACAAGATTTTAATAATAAAAATAAAGTATCATATATTATTTTATTAGTTCCAAGAATTTAAATAAAAGTTTAGTATAAGTTTATTAAGTATATCATGGTTACATGATTAATTATTTAAAAACTATTTGAATAGTTAACATGTAATTAAATAAGGTTTTGAAATAATTCTAATTTGAACCATATTATATTTATATCATATAATGACTAAATAAATTATGATATTTTTATTCTTTTAAAAGAAAAATAAATTGAATGTTATAAGTTTAACAATCTTTAAAAAAATTAGCTTAATAATTTCAGAAATCTTTTTAGTTAACAAAATAATAATTTTTTTCTATTTTTATTTATTAATATAGTACAACTTTTCTGGATTAAAAATATATATAATAAAAACAATTAAAAGTAAACATGGCAGAGGCAGGGTTCGAACCCCTGACCTCTCCCATGTGAAACTCTGTGTCTAACCGCCGGGCCAAAGCCCAGATGTTGTTTAAGACTACAAATTAATTATTATAAATCATGTTTCAAGTAATCCCCAATCCATATGAACCCTAGTTTCGGTAAATCCCCAAATCGAAGCATCAAACGAGGTTAATAATCAAATCATTGTTAGGGCTTTTGATTAGTGAATGAAATCGAGTATAATGAAGTACGAAACTTACGTTTTTGAGTTCGAATTGATGCTCTTCGAGTTTACATTCGAGTCGCGACTGGGTTGAGCATCGATCATGACATAAACGTTGATAATACTCGAATTAATCTTGTGTGAAGCTTGTAAAGGTTATGATGTTCGAAAGCCCTCTGTCAATTTCATCTAAAATCGACCGAAGGTTGACGAACACCATGGTTGCAGGTCGCGATCAAGATGAATGTCGTTAATGATGTTCAGGTGTGTTTTAGGTAAAATTGAGGTTTGTATACGATTATAGGTTAACAAATGATCGTTTTTGTTGAGTTAATTAGATTATTATTGTACTTTAAGGCTCGAACGGCCATGTGATTAAGAATGCTTCGGTTATACAATCGAACCGAGCGTGTAACTGTTGTTTAAACGAAATTAGAGGTGCATTCAAGTTCGAAATGAGTACACGAACGGATTGGAACGGTTTTGGTTCATTATTCGAGGGTTTTAATGGGTTTTAGGGTTCACCGGAGCTCACCGGAGCCGCGGTCGGAAATGTGGCCGGATGTGCGGGGTTGCGCAAGGGGGGGGGGGGGTTGGTTTCTGTTTTTTTACACGAATGGTCCCTGTAGTTTATGTTTTGTTAAGTTGATTTCAAAGTTTAGTTTTTAGTTTAAACAAAATTACAATTTGGCCCCTGAAGTTTAAAGTGTTAATATTTTATGTAATAAACATATTAATTACAAGTTTAAAGTTATATAACTTTATTATTTTCAATATTATTATCATTTACATTATTGTTATTAATATTATTATTATTAATATTAATATTATTATGGTTATCGGTATTATTAATATTGAAAGAAAATTATTTTATTTAAGGTTATCATCATCTTAAAAATAAATAAACATTATAATACTTATAATGTTATCATTATTATATTAATTTGTTAATCACCAATTTAACTATTAAGTATAATAAACCTCAAAGTTTCAAAATGGCATAAAAGACCCTTTTAGAATTTAACAAAATTAACTTCCAAGTTAACGAAATTACGAGATGTCACATCATAATTGACAAATTTACTTATTTTCATTAAAAATAGTTTATATAATGACTAATTTGCCCTTATTTTTACTAAAACTTTATAATTAGCAAATTTTTTCATACCAACATATAAATGGCAAATAGATTAAAAGCATATTTCTCTATCTAAAACTCTTTAATGACATTTATATATATCCACTAGGTTAGTTCCCGTGTATTACACAGATTAAATAAATAAAATATTGAAAAATTGGTCCTAAAATTTATGCATTATAAAACCATGCTTAAAGATAAAATATGATTATAGTTACGTACAAATAGCTACTTTAAGTAAATAAATAATTATCTATTTCTCTTAACTTTTGTTTTATAAAAAAATGTTTAGTTATAAGAAAAATAATAAAAAATAGGTGTTTAATTTATTAAATTATACATTTTAAAAGTAATATCGTTAGTATTCAATATTATTAATAACAATATAGAGAAATAAGAAAGTAAATATAATAAGTCTTACAATTGTTTCACGCTTAGTTTTAGTTTTTTATAGATAGATGGATAGGCTAAAACCATTAATTAATTAAACATATTATAGTTAATAATAAACACGAAAAGTTACAATATAATATTTTAATATAAAATATAATTAAAGTTATAACGTAATAGTTCAAGAAATAAAAATTTATACTATTTTTAACTCTCTTATCTAAATAGTTTCGCTTTTAAACATTCATTATAAGTTTTTATTATAAATATTTTTTTATAAAAATATTGTTTTTTTAAAAAATGCTTGTTTGTAATGATTCTGATTGTTTTAATAAGACAGTTTTTAAAAAATTTCACCAGTTTATAACGCTTTTTAAAACCAAAACGATTTAGAAAAAAATATTTAAAAATGTTTAGTGTTTTAAAAAAATTTATATTATATAAAATTTTAGTTTTTCTATTATTTAGATTTTAATTAAAAGATTTGATTTCTAATTTCTTAATAAAATCTATTTTTAAAAAAATATTTTGATTTAAAAAAAATTAGATAAGAGAGAGAAATATAGCAGTTAATAATATTCATTTTTAATAAAAGAGAAAAATTTATATAAATATTTAAATTACTATAATATCTTTTTGGAGGGAAAATTGATGTGTGAATGTTTTGAAAAATGACATGTGGCAAAAAAGTGGGATAAGAGAAGGACAAGTGACAAAAAAAACATTGTTTTATTAGATGTTATAGATGTGTAAGTTCTTATTAATTTTTTTGGAAGGGTAATATTGTTATAACAATAAATTGGGTAGATATACAATTAAAGTTGTTGCTTGGGTATGCATTTAAGGAATGTTTACAAGGGTTTATATGCAATTGATCAATTTATGGGGTTTGTGAAATAGTAATCAAGTTTTAAAATTATTCTAATTAGGTCACTTATAAAGTTTTTTTGTTTCAATCAGGTCACTCGTAAAATTTTTATCCCAATCAGATCATTAAATTTTCAGGTTGTTCTAATTAGGTAATTCATAAGTTGCAAAAAAAAAATTAAAGTTTCTTACAAAATTAACAATATTTTATAAAAACACTAAAATTTTTTAAAAAAAATTATGAATTATTTAAGACATTAAAAATATGAGTGACCTGATTATAATACTTTTAAAACTTTAACAAACTGATTGGAACAAATAAAAGTATTAGTGACCCAATTAGAACACTCATAAAACTTTAATGACCTGATTAGAACAAATAAAAATATGAATGACCTAATTAAAACGATATTAAAACTTGCTTACTATTCTGTAAAGTTTTTCTTTAGTTTTTAATCATATTTCCCGTGTATGTAGGGTGACATAGATTGGTCGGTTGAGTAAGGTTATGGGATATAAGTCTTTAACCAATAGTATGTTTTAAACATTCATAACTGGTCGGTTTTGATAATAAATTGTTTGGTTATTAAAAAGAGTATTTAGTTAATTTGGATAATCATTGGTTTACCATCAACTTGTCCATGAATGGCTTCAAACTAATTTCAACTAATAAATTTGATTATATTTGTGTCTAATAAAGTTTTAGGACTTTTAACTTATAGAAAACAGCAAGCCGTAACAAATATGTTAGTTATAAAAAGTATAATACACTCTTCTAGGTTCCGACACACAACATATTATTTATAAAAATAAAAATTAATAATAAACAATAATATTAATTTTATATGTAATGTCACGTGTGTAATTTTGATTTCTCTCATCGTGACACCTTCAATGCTCTTCACATCCTTTGCATTTAGCTGTGTTCCCGAGTCTCATTTAAGGAGAGAAAAGAAAGTATGAAAGAAAAAATAATTATGTTCCAGACTCACACCGAGCAGCCATCCTGTTCTTCTGGGCCATATATCACATTTCCTGAGACTCCAAAGTCTCAACAAGCTCAGCAAAGCTACTTTCAGGACAGTTGTGCTTTTGTCTCAGGAAGTGGACACTCTAGTGATTATCAGTATTGCTTTGATGATCTAGAGTGCTTCAGCCTAGATGACGTGAAATACGTGGACATAGTCCAACGAATGGCTCTCTTAACCTACAGAGCAAAGAAGTTCTTCAAGAGAACTGGAAGACAATTTCCCTAGAACCCAATCAACAGCAAATTTGGGTTTGACAAAATCAAGGCTAAATCTTACAACTGTAACCAACTTGGTCATTTTGCACGGGAATGCAAGGCTCCCAAGTTGAATCCGGGAACCCCACAGGCCTCCACACATCCCCCTACACCAAAGCCCACTGGAAAGTCAACAGAGATAGCTGCAATGGCTCAAGAAGTTGACTAGAGCTTCATGGTACATGATGTGACTCCTGCTCAAGCACTCATGGCCGAAACAAATGACAATAAGGTATATGAACATCTTTGTACTCCTGCCTGTATTGCTAAGGTTAAATTGTATCAGGACTACAATATGGATATTAAATTCGATATTGAGTCTTTAAATGTTTTAAAATCTGATTTTAAAAGGGCTGAATCTGACTATCAAAGAAAAATTGAGGAGTTGGAGAAAACTGTGTCCTTATTAAAACATGAACACACAAAGTATAAGACTCAAATAAAGGATTTAATATCCAAATTGTCTGAGGCTCAAGCCCAACTTGTCACAGCTGAGGCTCAAGCTAGGAAGTATGCTATTTCTGAGCAAAACTTCCAAGTCATTCTTGCATCATCCTCTCACTCAAAACTTTGTTACCAAAACAAAGGTGGGTTGGGAACCAATGAAATTGCTCCACCACACTCTTATGAGTCTATAAGACAACAAAGGTGTGGTACTGAAGAGCAAGAGGTTCCATCTGCTGACCCACCTTCTCATGAGTCAAAGAGTGATGCAACCATGGAGACCATCACAGGGAAGAACCATGTAATTTTACCCACTCCTACCGGTGATGATCAACCCCTGACCACCAAAGCCAGAAGAAGCAGAGCTAAGGCAGCCAGAAAAACTGCCAAGAAAGTGGCTGAGTCTAAGCTGAAGATAGACCCAAAGCAAAAGGGTGTATTCATCTCAGCTGGATTCCAAGTGGTAGGAAACTCTGATTCAGGAAAGGAGTGTAGTACCAGCACTCCTGTCCTACCAAAGGATCAGAATTTAAAGGAAAAGGTTGCTGATGAAGAGAAAAAGAACAAGAAACAGCAATCCTCAAATTCCCAAAAGATTAACATTGCATGCATAATGTGTGGTCTGCAAAACCACATGGCCAAAGATTGTTACTACAATCCTACTAGCACACATTATGCAGATACTGTTAAAAAAGAAGGAGTCAGGGAAGGTTTCTCATTTGGACCATATCAAATGGTTCAAGTGATGAAAAAGGAAAAGCTTGTTTCTGAAGCAAGGTTGCTTTCGGAAGAATGTCCTTCTTCCGAAGGGAAAAATGGCTTTGGAAGCTAAAGCTGTCAAGACTCAAAAGAATAAAAGAGCCCCCTTGAGACCATCCCAGAAGAAGACTACTTCGGAAGAAAAGGTGGTGAAGGCTTCTTCCGAAAAGAAAGAAGCTTCGAAAGAATGTCAAGCTGCAAAAGCTTCAATAAGCTCATCCTACATGATCAACCAAGGGATGGAATGGAAGATCAAAGAAGATGCTGCAGCCCAAACCTCTTCTTCAAAGACATCCATTGAACCCCCATGCATAAATTTTGGTTCAATTATGTCACTATCATTGGAAGAACCCAAGACCAACAAGGCTTGGGTTTCCAATCAAAACTAATCATCTCATCTTATGTGCAGGGACATCCATATGAAAAGAATAACAATGTTTGGATTGTGGATTGTGGATAGTGGATGCTCCAGGCACATGACAGGGAACATATCTCTCCTTCAACAATTTCAACATTATGATGAAGGTCCTGTCCAGTTTGGAGGTGAGGCCGGAGGATATATTTCTGGCAGAGGAAGTATATCCAACGGAAAATTAAAAGTTGACAAAGTTCACTTTGTCAAACAGCTTGAACACAACCTGTTAAGTGCTAGGACCAAGGTTGAAGAAGAGTTGAAACTGAGAAGTCTTCATATGGCCGAGCTAACTGCTAGGACCAAGGTTGAAGAAGAGTTGAAACTGATAAAGGAGGAGAAAAGGAAGGGATCAACAACCAAAGGCAAAGCCTTTCTACAAATGGTTGAGGGTCCTGAACTTGAATCCACAGTTAGATGGGAGTATGACTATAACTCCCGTCAACTAACTTTTTTCAGGGGGGCACAACAAAGGGTACATGTCATTCAGAGTGATAGATTGGATCTCCTATCCACTAATGACTTGTACAAGCTTCTCAACACCACTTCAGGGAAGAACAAGGAAACAGACAAATATCTTCTGTCCCTGGTGTTGAAAGCTTTGAGAAGCAGAAACAAGTGAGGTTTTGGTAGCATCAGCCTAGGGGGAGTTTGTTGGATCTAGAAAGGCTGGTGCAACCAAAACCAAATCACTTAAACTATTTTGGTGCAACTAATAAAGGACTTCCGAAGCTAAGTGTGGAACTTCCGAAGGAAAAGGAGCTCTTCCGAAGACAAACTGTAAGATCAACTTCCGAAGTAAAACTCCAACTTCCGAAGACAAAGTATTCACTTCCGAAGATCAAGACTTAGAGTGAAAGATCAGAAGTCAACTTCCGAAATATGAAAGAAGTCCTCAAGCCTCGGAAGTATAGAAGCCTCTTCCGAAGTATAATTGGCTTTGGAAGAACTTGTTCTTCCGAAGCCAATTTACCTTTGGAAGACACTACTATTATCCAGTGGACATAAGTATGGTCTCCCTGACACTCCGCTGCAGACCTCTGAGATACTGCATTTTGTTTTCTTAAAAGCCTTGTAGTTGATCATACTTTATTCTATTGTTTACCTTTATCAGTTAGTACAGTTGCCAACTTTAGTTGGTGACAAAAGGTAAGTCATGGACATGTCATGACTATCATATCTTAGATAATACTTAATCTAATATACCTTAACTTTAGCATTGTGTATATGCTTCAGTCTTAGGTTTCTAGCTGGTATCAAAGTATATTCGGCTGTTGGATCTAGTATATATAGTTTCTCATTGTAGCTCATGTTTCATGCTTGTAAGAGTCTTGTAATACTTTGAGTTGAGAAGTAATATATACAAGTACCTTGAAAATTATTTCCTTGTGTTCTTTGCTACTTATTATATTATTATCAACTCTTAGAAGAGATTCTACTTCATCTTATTTGAGTGTAATATAAGTGAGTTTGAGAGATATTCAAGTATTAAGTGACAAACCCGATCCTGCAAAACCGACGACCAATTTCCCAAACTTTGGTACACTTACACCACCCTCATGACGAACGGAGATTCAATCACACACACCGGAATATCAAAATCTTTGAACCCATGAAACCCTTTTCTCCTCAGGCCACCGCTCCTCAGGCGGACGGCGGCGACGGTGATTCCAGCGAGTTCACCGGCCGGTGATGGGGGAGTGATCTGAAGGCGTAATCTTGGAGAATTGAGTCGAGAGATGGTGGTGAAATTGAGGTGTTTATGGGGGGTGATTGAGGTGTTGTTAGAATTGGGGATTTGAGGAGTAGAATTGTAAGGAATGATAAAGGGTAGAAATGTGAAGGAATCATGGGGTTGAAAGATGAAAAGGTTTCAAGAATTGGTTTCTTGAGATTTTGATTGAAGATCTGGGAGTGAGTTAATGCGAGGGAGCATAACGGGTATGTCTTGAAGTTGGTGTTGAATCTATTTGTTTAGGGTCCTAATATAGAAATACCCACCAGATAAATCGATACCCCCCTATATGCCGCGTATGGGTCCATACGCGGCGTATAGGGTCGAATACACTGAAAACGAGGAAAATTCAGGGGGCTGTCAGAGAGCTATACGCCCCATATAGCCCTATACGACCCCCTTATACGACACATATAGGGCTATACGACGCGTATAGCAAATTTCGACACTGACTACGAGGAAAAATGCAGGGGGCTGTCAGAGGGCTATACGACACATATAGCCTATACGACCCCCCTATACGACGCGTATGGGGCTATACGACACATATAGAAATTTTGGGGTGTTGATTTAAAATCATGAGATGTCTATTTAACGGCTCCCTTTGTTTAACCTTAGTTAAAACTTAAAGGTAATTTCATTATGGAATATATTCCTTTGATATAAGTTTCAATCTTTTAGATTTTTCTTGAACAGCCAATTTTATTAGAAAAAAAAAACACAGCGCTAGCAAGAAACTAGACACCAGAAAACATCAAGAACTAAATGTAAATTTACACCAATCCTTCCAATTACAATTAATTTTGCTTAAACCTATTAGACACCCAAAAATATGAGATGGATTTGATCTCATCTTTCAAGTGATTGATATTAGGCTTCTTATTCCGGAAGGATGCATGGTTCCGAGCTTTCCAGATACACCATATAGTTGTAAGGATAATCGCATGGAGAGCCTCAGCCTTGACAGCTCGAACTCTCTCCTTCGTGTATCCGGGAGGAGATCCTGAATCGAGAATGCAAAGATGGCTGGGATATTGCACCACTCATCAATGAATTGCCATAAGACACTTGCCACATAGCAAGATGTAAAAAGATAAAGGGATGATTCCTAAATCTCTTCACATAATGGGCACCATGTTTGGTTAATCACAATCCCCCTCTTGGCTAACAAATCAAAAGATATATGAGATATATTTCACTATTTACGTGTCGTGTTAAAAAGTAACCGTTTGCATTTTTTAGCTTAGGTCGGGTGTAATGGTCTACTCCCACCATGTAGTCACCGCAAATGAGTGGCGGTATTGTCACACCCCGCACTCACAACACCACCCTCTTATCGCTGTGTCATCGCATCACCTTTTTTTGTCATTACAGTTGTACGACGAACATCTACCGCACTTTCGCAAGAAACGTGGCGTCGCGGACAACACGATGTTCTTCCACCACTCTTCACATCACCCTCATCGGATCACTCTTCAAGTCACCCTCATTGGATCACTCTTCAGGCTACCCTCACCCCTGCCATGTGCAACGTTACCATTACATATGGTCTTAAATATTTATTTAATTATATTATAATAACCATATCTATAGACTTTTATAAACATTTATACATATACCTTGCATGATATAAATCGTCGATCTTATTGATAGAAGGAAAGCATCTTACAACTAGTATCCATTTAGGTACCTATATCTATTAATATGTTATCTTAACACTATAAACTTTTATAATTTTTTATTGGGAGTCTTGATAATATGTTACTTTTCGTGAAATATAATTAATAGATCTACACAAATTTCAGTTTTTCTACAATTTAAGATGATATTTTACTTAATCGTTTCAACCTAACTGGTTTCCGACCATTAGTATTGAAAAATATCGAATCCACCACTAATGTCTTATAAAATCTATATAATAAATTAATTAATTAAAAATATTGAATCCACCACTCATGAGAAATTACAATAACCACTTACACATAGTAAGAATACATATTGTTAATGTAACTATAATTTGGGGAACTAAGGTAGTATATGTCTACTGGGCTCAAGCTTAAAGTTCACCCTCTCATAATGCTGCTTTACATGCACCCATACAAAGGTGTGCATATCGGGTTTTTTGTAAACCGATTCGAGTTATAGCTGAACTGATTATGGTCTACGTTGGTCAAAACCAGTTACTAAAGAAATAGGTTTGGGTAGGACTGATCTAATAGGTTAGACACGACACATAAGATGCAACACGACATGATAACTAATTATGTCATTTTTAATAAACACGAATACGAACTTGTTTAGAAATATGTTACACGATATCACATGTTAATAACATAATAAAAGTCACACATTTAATGAAACAAAAGTTTACATAAGTCCATAAAAATCGTAAATAATACATAATTCCTAACATGATAGTCATTATATAAGTGATCGTAAACAACAATGACATATATAATGAATATAAATACTTAACTTTTTTAAATAATTTAAAAATATAAACATGTTTAAATATGTACATGTCCATTCGAAGTTCAAACAGGTTTAAACGCGGATTTGTTAACATCACTCCAAAGTTTCGGGTTTAAATTTAACAGGTTGGATGTTATTAATAGGTTATTGGGTTAACACAATTAGAGCATTCATAGTGGAGTCTCTAAAAATATTTAAGTGTGTTTCCTATATTATATAAAATGATTTTGAGTGGTTGTGCGTGAAGTAAAAAGATTATATTACTGTTCATCGGTATATTTAAGGAATTATTATTCAATTCATATAGATTTTTTATTATTTTTGAAAATGGTTGCGAATGGAAAAACCTAACCTAACCTAACAAAAGGAGTTGGAGACCCTGTGGTCGGATTCTTCGTAAATCTGACAAATCAGCAACGCATTTCTCTTATTAATGTTCATCGCAATCGCCATAAGTGAATAACACTGAAGAAACACTTGAAGAACAGTGAAGAAAAAATCAGAGAACTGATGCTAATTGTTAATTTGTTGCAAGACAAGTCAAAAATCAAGGTAACTGTTGAAGAAGTAAATTGTAACAGGCAGAAATCTGTAGCTTGTCCATGAAAAAACAATTAAATCAAAATGGGACGCATGTATAAATTTCAAATTTACGATCTGGACAGTAATGCGATTTCACTCATGCTTTGTGTGTTCTGTATCCTAAATTGATCGATCTGAATGAAGCTTTTAAGTTGTGTGTGTGTGTCATAGAGAAGAGACCAAAAGCCACTGGAAGAGAACAAACAATTATATTCATAGGCAAACAATTATATCGGAGAAAGTGAATTGTACGTTGATGGGTTTGCGTTGATCTTGTGTTATGATATTTACATGGGTTCATACTTGGTTCATACAACATCCAAGATATCAGCACTAGCAAAATCAGGTAGAGTTACACATGCTCGGAAACTGTTCGATGAAATGTCCCACAGAGACACAATCGTTTGGAACACAATGCTCACTTGCTATACTCATTTAAGTCTTTATCAAGAAGCTCTATTACTGTTCCACCAAATGAGAGAAAACAGCAACTCAAAACCTGATCATTACTCATTTACTGCAACTTTGAGTGCGTGTGCAGGCTCGTGTAAACTCCATTATGGACAAAATATTCATGCTTTAATTGTTGTTGCGGGTTACTCTTCTTCACTTCCAGTAAATAATGCACTGATTGATATGTATGGCAAGTGTTTGAGCCCTTGTAGTGCTAATGCCGTGTTTAAAGAGACTGAGTTAAGAAACAATGTCTCTTGGTGTTCGTTGTTGTTTGCTTATGTTCATGCTAATCAGTTTCAGGCTGCCCAAATTGTTTTTGATTCCATGCCAAACAGGGTGAACATTGCTTGGAACACTATGATTGCTGGTCATGCTCGACATGGCAACATCAAAACTTGTGTTGATTTGTTCAAGAAGATGATGGCCGAATCATGTGACCAAGATCAATGGACATACAGTGCTCTCATGAGTGCTTCTGCTGAATCACAACAATATTACATTGGTTGCATGGTTCATGCTCTTATTGCTAAGAAAGGCTGGAGTTGTGCAGTTGAAGCTAGCAACTCAATTCTTAGCTTCTATGCACAAATTGGTAGTCCTGCTGATGTGGTGAAGATGTTTGAATCCATCAAGACTCTTACCCAGGTTTCTTGGAATGCAATAATAGATGCTCAAATGAAAATTGGAGATACCCACAAAGCACTTATTGCATTTCAGCAAGCCCCTGAGAGGAATGTTATTTCATGGACTTCAATGATGACGGGCTATGTTAGAAATGGAAACGCTGAAGAAGCAGTAGGTTTTTTTGTAAAAATGTTAAAAAGCAGCCTCCAGCCTGATGATTTTTCACTTGGAACAGTTTTACATGCATGTTCTGTCATGGCAACACTAGGGCATGGCAAAATGATCCACAGTCTTGCAATTGTCCATGGTTTTCATGGTTATGCTTATGTAGGAAACGGGTTGGTTAACATGTATGCAAAATGTGGAGACATTGATGGTTCAAAGCAATCATTCGATGACATTATGAAGAAAGATTTGGTTTCATGGAACACAATGTTGATTGCCTACGGACTTCATGGTTGGGGTGAAAAAGCCCTAAAGATCTATGAAGAAATGTTAGCATCTGGTTTGAAACCAGATAAAGTGACCTTCATAAGCCTGCTAATGACTTGTAGTCACTTGGGGCTTATCAACCAAGGTCGTGCTCTTTTCAGATCAATGAGTCAGATTCACGGGATTTCTCCAGAGACAGACCATGTCGCCTGCATGGTGGATATGCTTGCTCGAGGAGGGTACTTGGAAGAAGCAAGGGAGATGGCCAATACATATAGGACATGTGACATGATTGTTGGGTCAAGTGAAGCTGTTTTTGGATCATGTTATGCACATGGTGACATTTTGTTGGGAACTAAATTGGGGGGAGAGTTGAATATGTTGGAGCCTGAACGTGAAATGAGTTATGTTGTTCTTTCAAATTTGTACTGTGCAAGTGAAAAGTGGGAAGAAGCTGAGTTGGTGAGGAAAGTGATGGCTGATAATGGGGTGAAGAAGACGCCTGGTTGTAGCTGGATCGAAGTAAAAAACAAGGTGACGGCTTTTGTTGCTGGTAATAGTTTATGTGCATACAAAGAAGACATGTCTTCCATTCTATACTTGCTTGAATACCAATTGAAGAATCCATGATGGTGGCAGGTGATATATATAATTTCATTCTCTTTCGTTAACATTTACATTGCATGTTTTATGTGTGATAATTAATATTGACCAGTTTCAGAGTCCAGAAATATAGAATACTCTCTTATATCATTGAATTCTTTGATAATTAATCAATACTTTGTTGCAGCTTTTTTACCATTTTCTAGTTTAATATCCCTTTTTCTTTCTTCTTCAATGGGTATCGAAACTGTCTGTATTACTTCACTGGAGTCAATGGGTTTTTGTTAATTCATGACAAAACTGTCCGTTACTTCACTGGAATCAATGGGTTTTTGTTGATTCATGTTTGGGCTAGGCTAATTTGTGAAAATTTATGCAGTTTTTTTCTTTTGCTGATGTTGGAGGGTTTTACCTTGTATCACATCATGGATTTGTGGTTTAGTATGGTTTCAATAGAGATATTGAAATGGTTATGTCATCTTTTTTTCACTCCGGTATGATCTTCCCCCTACATAGACTAAGCGGTAGGGTCATGGGTCTTGCACTTCACTTGAATGGTTCTTTTTAAATAGCAAAGTCAATAACCAAGCAGACTGAATTGAATCTCCTGTTCTTATTTCTTTTACTCTGCTCATATTCTATGAAGTTATTTATAAATGTTCAAAATCATCCTTTCTTACCAGATAATAATATCTGAACATAAATTTTGGAGATTCAAATCTAACAAAACCCTCATGGAGCCGAAAGATCACCAACTTGGTCAGTATAATTAAGTTTCATTTTCAATTTTTCATCACTTCACCTATAGAAGTAAATAATCATTAATGCTTTTGATGCAGCTTGCACACTAGCAAGAAGAATCCCGCCAAAGTTCCTAATAAAAGTCACAAGGCCGAAAGGCGGAAACTGAAGCTGAACATCTGAATGAACTCTTTCTCGAGTTAGCTGGTGCACTTTGTAATTTCTGATTGGCGTTCAATTAATCTACTTCCAGCAATCTGCATATGTTTAATTAGTATTTTGCTACATTGCAGAACTCACAGAACAACGAACTGGGAAAGTGTCGGTACTAGGCGAAGAATTGTAAAAGAAATCGTTTATCAGATCAAGTCTCTCAAAAAGGAGAATGCAGCTTTGCTATCCGAATCGCAACATGTGAGGCTTTTAACAAACAACCTACTCAACATTGACCCATATAATTAAACGGGTCGGATATAAGTAAACAGGCCTAAACAATTTTGCTTGTTGTGCAGGTGACAGTTGAAAGAAATGATGTTGGACATTGTTGAAATGAGCTACCCTCAGATTTACTTTCTTGGCTTCAGCCTCAAACATGTTTTTGGCTTTGACCACTAATATGCTTTGCTACTCTATAATTCACTTGTTATTTAGATCATCTAAAGATCTCAACAAACATGAATCACATGTACAGCATACTATGTACAAATCATAGTTAAAGAAAAGACGAAGTATTCAAAGACAAATACTTTTTAGAAATAAATTTGTAATAACTCATTATTGAATACTAGCTTGTTATATGATATGAATTCTTATGTTTGCTTTAGCTATACAACACATGACAATATAATCCGCATCAAATCAACAAACTGAACACCAAGAACAATGGTTATGGAAAAACATATATCTCAAATCTCGGGTGATTGTACCAACTACCAAGTACCACTTAAAGTGGTTGAAGTCCTCTCATATTGGCACAAAAGTTATTCAATATTGTAACACTCTTGAGAAATTATGATAGCTACTTACATGTAACAGATACACCAAAAAGGAAAACACAAAGTTAACGTAGCTGAAACTTAGAAGCCTAAGGTAATATATACCCCTCATAACAGTTCTTTACATACACTCTCATAGAACTTGTCAAAATCTTGGTCAATACCCGAGCAACAAATCTGTTCAACCCAAATTGGTTTGAAGCTCTACTCGATTTTTTTTTTTTCAATAACCCGTCCAGCATCAGGACTCGGACTCCTAACGGTTTCTTTTTCATACTTACAATTAGAATGAAGCTCGGGACAACATGAACCAACTAGATCTGTACTTTAATATCATCGTTGAGCAAAGCACATTATTTGCCTAGTTTTTGGATAAATTCGTTACTTCTGTATTAGTCATCCAAAATGTACGCAAATCGTGTAAAAAGCCAAATATGTTTTATACAAATACATTGTTATTATTGCATCAGTATAGGTTTTTTTACATCTTAACATACTAACTCTTCATAAGATTCATAAAACAGAAATATTTTCAGGTTATTTTTGCTTTTCAGTCTCATCAAAATTAAACTTCAAATCTGATGCGATGTATGTAGACAGTAAGTCAGTGATTAAATCAAGCTTGAATTTGACATGTATCTAATTGTATGATTACACACGATTCCTATAATCATATACAGATTAGCGTATGCTCTAAACCCTAGTTAATTAGTAAATACAAGTCTACAAGATTATCATGCCTCTACAACACAACAGAGAATACGTGAAAAAGACGAAACTACCCTCGCCTGGTCACACGCCTGCCGATATCTACATCCATGAGCCTTGATGAAGGTCTGGGTGCAGATGATGATAATCCAACTGACTCTGGAATGTCGAGATCGACCTTCATTGATGGCCCGGCCATTGCTCGTTTGATATCGGTTTCGTTTAGTCTTCTCACTTGGAATTTTGCCTTTTCAACCTGTTGATGAAAGTACAAAAGTATTAACAATATTGGTCTTGCTTCAAATGGAGGTGGTGAAATGACTGGGTCGGATTGACCCACAGAATTCTTTTGACAATAATAAATTTTAAAAATAGTAGTTATGATTAGAAAAACTATATTATTACATCAAAGTGTTTTTTTTTTTAATTTACATGTTGCCTTTTAGCTCAAAAAATAATATATATTACTGATTTGACCAGTTAAAAGGCGAAACATAACCGAGGTCAAACCATCCACAACGGATGGATTAATACTGGTTCTGTGAATGAGTGGCAGCTGTAGGGTGTTTTAACATTTCACAAATGCTTAACTTATTAATTCATATGCACAAACAAACACTGCAATTTTTAGGCAATATAGAGAAAAAAAGTAAGAAATTGAAGGAACAAATAAACTTACTAGTTCAAGATGATGAGCGGATGCATGTGCTTTAGAAAGTCTTCTTTGCAGTTCATCCACCTTTTTCTTCTCGTATTCCTGATTTGAAGTTGCGTTCACTTTTTCATCTACTTGCTCATATAATGCTGCAACAATAATACACAAAAATATTAATAAAAATAACAGTACTGCTACTAATAATGATATCACTGCATCAAAGCTTCTGAAACATAAAAAAAATTCATTAAACATAATGGAATCGAGAATTGGGCTGATCTAAACCTGTCTGATTCAGTTAGAAAATTGTAATAAAAAACTTGGGGTTTACCTTTTGAGAAATACAAATATTAAAAGGCCACCATTTCAAGTTTGAAATATAGAACACTGAAGGAAAAAAAATAGGTTCAGTTTCGGTTTCAGGCTGAACTAAAAACAGATTTTCAACAATATTCAAAGGAAGAACCAATTATTAAGTACATTAGAAGAGAGTCTCAAACCATAGTTGATATAATCAATGTTAGGTAACGAGTAGATCAGTTTAGCAAGAAATGTGCAAAAAAGAGTTATTCGAGGCTAAAAAATGTAAATTTTTTTGGGACGAAGGGAGCAATAAAATAACCAAATGGTGGTTGCTATATATGATAATCCTATAAGAGCATATATATATATAATTCTTCTATTTAGTTATATATATTAAACAGACACAAGAGGATAGACTTGAATCACAAGTTTCCTTTTAATCCATATTTTTTCTAGAGAGTGCCATTAAAAAACCTCATTTTCTAGGAGAAAACAAAATCTTAATAACTTAATCGCTAAATTGCAGGCTTTATCAATCATTTCTTCGTTTCTAGTACTTGTAAATTAAACCAATCAAGCTGGAGGTGGTAATTTTGACCCCGTCCGTCCATTATAGCCGAACTAGACTATGGCCTTTTTCAACCTGGCTTGTTACCCAAGCGCTCATCTTTCAACCTATTAAACACGCAAATAACATAGCAATAGACTATAGAGTAGTAAGGGGCACCAAAATGCAAGACATACCCGTGAGGTTGGATAGGACCCAAATCTGAGTTGGAATATCATAAAGCTTCTTTGCCAATGTAAGGGAGGATCTCAAGATCTCTCGAGCCTGACCCGTATCATGAAGAGCTAATGCAAGATTTCCAAGAACAGTTAGATACTGTGACACGAGCTGAAGATTTCCTATAGTCATATGTGTTGTCTGCAATCCACTCGCCAATCGAACCCTGCATTAGAGGTGTATACAATTAGTGTTTATAATAAGATTAATGGAATTATATTATTGCAATAATAACCTGTTTGATCAAGAGATCAAATATAACCCAAATCAGCCAACTTATAGGTTCACTCCCTAGGTTCATCTACATCCTAAATCATTATTTTTAAAAAACTAGATTGTTAAATATAGATTGGTAATCACATTAGTCAAGCTAATTACCTATAAGTTCATATATTTAGACAGTAGAGTTTCAAGTCAGCCAACCTAACTCAACCACTTTTAACATATACCAAAATACGCAGTATTCCGTTACCCAACCTTCATGACCCACCCATTTTGCCACCTTGCCATGACGTAGTATTTGAAATACCAAGAGAAATAGGCATGTTATTCTAAGAGGAGCTAAAACTATTAAGAACGGGGATAATTATTTACCGTGCTTCTTGTAGGTTCTCCTGCCTCATTAAAAGAAAACCATATGCTAAAAGAGCAGAAGTTTTCTCTCGTACACCAACAAAAGAATCAATTGATTTGTAAATTGGTCCAATCAACTCTAAAACCTGCACTTACAAGAAGTTTTTAAACATGTACAAGGCATAAAAAAGGAATCAAACAATGAGAGAACACCATGTTCACCTTTGCATAGGAATCTGCATCACCAATGCATATGTAAGACACAGCTGCATAAATTTCACACATAGCTTGTGCTGATTTGCTCTCAGTCAGCTGCAAGTATAGTCATTAATTACACAAATTAGAAAAACAATGAGACTGAGTAATGATATGTTAAAATAAGAAAAGCACGGAAGAGATACCTTTGCTGCCTCAACAAAATGAAAAGCAGCTTCACTATAACAAGCAACACAATGGGCATATTGCCCTCTGAGCATCTCAATAATGCTTTCACAAGCTTGTAAAATTGTGGGAAAACGGTTAAACCAACTCTTCATCTCCAATAATGCCTGTAAACATGAACTATCAGTGTTATAGTTTCATGTGTGGAAATTGAGCCCGATATGGAATTGGTATTTATTCAAAATTAAAACAATCCACCATCATGCTCCAGTTCCCAATCTATCTCTACACAGACACACATACACACATACATGTATATATAATGTGTTCAAATTAAAAACAAACCTCTTGTGCTTCAACAAATTCTGAACGAGTGAGTTCTATGGCTACTTTATTCTCAAGAAACTGCATTAAGATCATCAAGTACACACCAGCCATCCAAATAGCAGAGTGTTGCAAATCCACTTCTGCTTGATATCAAAGGACATTTCAAATCTTTGTGGCTTGATTGAAGTTTAAGTAGTTAAAACAAAGGAATTATCGACATAAGGGTATCTTGGTAGTTACTTTACATTTAGATTCATGAACAAAAGACTTACCTGATGTACCATCAGTTATTCCATATTTCACCAGCTCCGCTGCATGTAACAAGCAACTTATTTAGTTTCTAAAGCTTTCGATACCGCAGAAGGGCAACTGTAAGTTAGTTTCTCATGTCAATACCAAATATAGAGAACTATTTTCCAAATTGTGGTTCCTCATCGAAAGGATACACGAAGACGAGAGAAAATTTTTTCTCAATGGATATTGCATATAAAACATAATATATAACAGATAAGGAAAAAAGAAAGAGTATCACCATTGTCCCAAGTGCATGAAGCAAGGGATTAGCACTAAAAAAAGAAAGGGATTAGCACTAAAAAACTTCACTGGCATTGTCCCAAGTGCATGAAGCAAGTTCAGCACTTGTAGGTAAAGGTGATATGTTTGACCCCTGATATATAGGAATGGGGCGATTCAAGTAATGATCTTAATAGGTCAAATGGGGTTAAGCTAAAAATTTAATAAAAAGGCAATAGATCGAGCAAGTCAAACAGGTTAATAAATGTACTCACTTCACTAAAACCTTCTAAAATCACTTCCTTAAAGAATTAGATTATTAATGATGATCATATTTAACACATTAATAATTTATAAAAGAAAAAAAAAGAGTGTTCGTCACCAATTTTGACATGTACTAAAAAGTTATTTATTTCGACCCATAACCAACTTTCTTGCCCCGCTCATTGTGCCGCCTCTATTTATAGGTTTAACAAAAATACAATAGTCCGTATCGATAATAGGAGCAAAAAGATATACCTTGAATAGTATTTAGCCCAGATTGAATTCTCTTTGCACAATCCTTAAAGAGTCCCTTTGGGCGACCAAAAATAACTACCATAAGATCAACTAACGCATAAACAGCACATTTTGGCAGCCACTCACCATCAATAGGGTGAGGTGCCAACTCAAGCTTATCACCTAATTCTCGCTTCACATTACCAAAATATGCAGGTTCTAACACTTCCTGGCCCATGGACCCTGGGCCTATCAGATTACTGATTTCTACTTCAAGTTGAATTCGTCTTGAACTTAGGGTAGCCCTATCTCTATGAGGTAGATCAGTTTGTGAGAGACCTTCATTGACTATATTGAGTTCTTTTGTAAGCTCACGAGCATGCTGCAATTTTTCTAAATCAGTCTTCATGGCAGCATCTAATTTGTCAACATGTTGACCAGCGTTCTTGTAGTCGCATATACGGAGTAGATAGAATATGTGGAGCAACTCGTTGTAAAAGAATAAACCAACACATTGTTCTCTCTACAATTCCACAAAAGTAGGAGTTATAAAAGTGGAAAATTAGATTTGTGAGAAGAACCTTTAAAATAATATATGAATATAGATATAAATAGCAACAACACCTCATTAAACCAAATACTAGAGGTGGAAATATGGTTGGGTTGGGTAAATAGCATACGGTCAAAATGGGTAAGATATCGGTACAGGTTAGCTTGACCCAAAACATAAATTATCCAGATAGTTAAATATAAGTAAGTAAATGGATCTTGCCACATCTACCAAATACAAATTAATCTACAACATTCAAGCCCTTGAAATCTAATGCATATTGTTCGGCCTTTCAAGTAAGTATGAAACTAACATACTTCACATGCTAGAAAAATGGTGATCTCATTACAAAATTGTCACAGTTTGGGACTTCATGACACTCTCCAGACAAAAATATACAGAATTTAAAACTATATCATCAACTCGCTAAATCCTGCAAATATTGATTATATCAGTGTATGAACACGTAAAAAATCTGAGGCAATAACCATCAAAAATTCAGTTGATTTGAGATGCTCTCCGTGTCTATAAACCCAATTTAGTTGGAAAAATACATGATTGCATGTATTCTTATGATGTACAATTAATTTCATGATTTAGTATCATTACATTGCTACAGACTATGTGGTACCCATGTCAATACTCGCTAGAAGATATATTGTAGTAAGATTTAAATAGACTTACCCTGTCGGGGTCGATAGATTCCCAAACATCATTGCATCTACTTACTGCACCTTCAACTAAGCTTCCATCATCCCATTGCATGAGGTGTACATGCAGAACTGAGGTTGCAAAGAACATCTGTCCAAAACACAACACAATGGAGCTACATAAACGCCAAAGGAATTACAATCATGCCAAATGCAATAATAATCAATTAAAAGAATAAAGGAAAATGTCAGAGAATTGCAATATAATTTTTGCCTTTAATCTGGTCTGTATAGGGTCAAAGGGTTACAACCAGATAGGAGCAAACAAACATTTACCACATAGGGACAAAAAAATTTATATTACCATATTAGGCCGTTCCAAAACTGATAATTACCAGAACATATTAAAGGTAAGTATAATCACCAAAATGGACCAAAGGAGTCGAAAGTATATTGCTATTCCACAATACTTTCCCATAGAATTAGAAACAAGCAACTCTATATTTTAGAACTAAATAGCGGATGCAAACAAATCATATATGGTAATCGAATGTGAAATCAAAAAATTAACAAAATAAAATGCCAAGCATCCCAAATTCATTTTTATCAGTTGAAATTGCCATTATTAGTTCACACAACCTGTAACTCTGGATAGTACATCTCACTTGCAGAAACATAACCTTGCTCCAGAGCAGACACTGAACCCTGATAATCTCCTTCTATGATGAGAGCATTTGCAAGCTGTGAATTGAAGTTGCATGACCATAACTTCCCAGAAAACCTTCCAATAAACAAGAATAGCAATTACTTCATATTCCAATTGCACACATTAGATACTGTTCATATAGAGAATAAAATTTTACTTGATCTTAATGTTAAATAGTAAGCAACTCTATTTAAAGCTAGAAAAAGACAAGCATACCCCTCCCCAAAGGATGAAGTAAGTTCTAGTCCCTTATTTAATAGCTGCTTTTGAGAAGAAACAGCTCCAACAAGATGGTAACATTGGCTCAGTAAGCTATAAGCTCTGCACTTCAACTCAAAGCATGAGGGAATTGACTTTAACAGTAGTTGCTGCAAAAAAAATAAAAAAGAAAAAGCAAGTACTGATCTGTTTAGTAAACCCAATTCATATAGCTTAAACCCCTCTTAACATTATTGCCAAAAAATACAACTCAACCCGCTAGCACAACTTTTCACACAGCTTCACCGTGCAATTAAATATCAGTTGCTTGATCTAGCAAATACCTCACTACACCCTTCTCTTCTAAATCAATCAAAGGCATCAATAAGAACTACTAAGACTTTAAATTGAGCCACCTCATTGTGAGTAAGGCTGTTCAACAGTAAGTTGCTACCTCTATGTTTTCTTCACAACATATTGCTCAGTTAATTATCATTGGTGAGGTTAACGAGGGTCTTCATCTTACTTAAGAGCATAATTACACCTTTAAATTCAAACATCTCAATCTAATTAAGTTTATCTTGTTAACCATAGAATAGCTTATCTGACTACATATATGCAAAATGAGATATTAAATGGATGATCAACTTAACTACTTTACCATCAATCACAGTTGGTCTGACCCTACATACCACTAATCATTCTAGTCCTCTCTTAGCTTTACTTCTTACAGTCCTGCACTCCTACTATCTCTTCCCTACTATATTGTACCATCTCAATTAGGCATAAACATGCATATTAACGAGCTTTAGTTTTATGTACGATTATATAAGATCACAAAAAGCTCCTCACTAACAATTTCACCATTTCAGAGTTACAGAACTAGATTGCAGTATTGTACCAAGCTGATTAATGCATTATGTTGGATAATAACCACAGACTACCACAATTCCACAATATCCTTGTCTAAATCCAATATATATTCAGCTACCAACTTCGCTATCCATTTTTAAGTAAATACACAACATGACAACAATCAAGTTCGTCTCCATGACAAGCGTCCGTATGTAGAAACTAAAAACAGCATAACCGCACAACAAAGAGTAACCAATACCTACTTCGATAATCAATACTCCTTTACCTCAATAAGCGCGTAAATATTCAACAATATCGTATAATTACAACACTCAGATCAAACTAACTTCAAAAACCTAACTAACTAAGCTCAAACCACTGCATACGAACTCAATTCAAGTTAAAACAAAGTAAGAATCGACTCACGGATCGTTCAAGGTGCGATTTCGCGTGATTAACGTTATTCGAATGCTTGAGGAGCAGAGTAGCGATTCTGAGACGAGTTTTGACTTCGATAACAGGGAGAAACGATACAGTGCTCTGACAAATGGCTTCGAGACACTTGACTGATTTCGCGATTTCGCCATTCTTTTCGTGCAAATCTGCTAATTCCCACAGTCCTTCAGCTACTCCGTCCATTGTCTTCTCCGATGAGTTCGATTGTTCAGTTCGATTTATAGATCCCTTTTTCGCTTTTGCTTGCGTTCTTCAATCTTCATCGTCTCCGTTGGTTGTTTGTTGTTTCTCTCTCTGTATTGGTTTTTGGTAAGAACTCAAGAGGTCCAGTTTAGTCAATGGATAATCAAATGATCGTTGATTTGGTCTTGTTTCTTTGTAAGCCCATGGGCCTGTATGTAACTTTTAGTTATCACCGTATAATTAAATTTCAAAGGAAACTAATTATTCTTACCGACCGCGCATTGCAGCGGCATTATACGCGACGTGATAAGGTATATGTCATAATTGGCCCAACTCGTTTTTATTCTACATTTACGTCGAATCATAGAGAACTTGAATTTATACAGTTGAATGAAAACATATTATAACTGACTTGAGTCTTTTGAAAAAAAAATTATCTATGTCGAAACGTAGATCAATTCAAAACTTGCATAAAAGGCACTTATACGACGTGATAAAGTATATATTACAATCTTCATGTCTCATTTCCAAATTTTATATCAAAACGTAACGTAACTTAAATCTATAGTGTTGAATGAAAACTTTTATATTTGAATTTATGTGTTTTCTAAACAATAAACCAAATATAATAAAAGAAAAAATTCACTATTATTAACACACATATATAACTAGTATTAAGCCCTCGCGTTGCATCGGGAGACGTAAAACCATATCAAGTAGCACTAATGTTATACCATCGTCAGGGATCATCAACACCGAAAAGTATCGTATTAAAAAGGAGCAAAAATGAAAAAAAAAACTGAACAAAATGTAGACGTAAAAACTTTAAACCCCACACGTACGTAAATCATTAAAAACAATAACTAAATTGATCTAGGACCCACGCGTTATGACAAGGTCATTAAACAAGAAAAAATAGGAGTAAAAACGTTGAACCATACGTACACGTTGCGACGTGTTAACTCGTAAAATTCAAACCAAAACATAAAACGAAAAATTTGTAAGAGATGAGAAGTATAGGGGACTAAAATCGAAAGTGATAAATTGTAGGGGTTAAATTGTAAAATATTTAAAAGTATTAGTTAAAAGTAAAATAAAAATTAAAGATATTAAAACCAAAAATGAGTACAACTCACTATAGCTAAAGTACAAACTATTATGCTTACAAAAGTTGGTAATTAGTAATATATATAATATTGCAACCCCGGTTAAGGGTGGTCAATACAATCAGTTTTACAATGACGAGAGTATTAGAACACTTAACAAATCAAATAGGGAACCGGGTTTATGTAAGTGATACTAAGAACGCAAGTAATTAAAGAGACAAAACTAGGAACAAGAACAAGATAAGTATGGTTTTCAATAATGTTGTATATTGCTCTCAAGTTCTCTTACAAATGTTACAAAGCATAAAAAGTAATACAAGAACATGAGATACTTTATACTACATCATACAACCGGTCATACTTTGAAGGCTAGCTGAAAACACTAATCTAGACAACAAGATCAAGTGGGTTTGCTTGGACTATGCTATGTATGAATGATCTTTTGTATTTTATAGGGGATCTTGGTCATGTAAAGTCAAAAGGCAGATTGTATTTTGACTACTGACTATGACATGTCATAGCTCACATCCTATTGTATTACAGAAGGATAAAAGGTACAAAGTAAACAGTTACAGACTTTAAACCATAATCTACATTTGCAAACGCATAGACCTTTTTCACCAACTTAAGTCTTCAGAGTTGCAGCAAAAAGTGGATCAGCTTTACGCAAAAGTTGATCAGAGAAAGCATGTCTTCTCTGTCTTTGGAAGAAATCAGTCTTCACTTCATTTGCTTCGAAAGACTTTGTTTTTGAAGCTTCGGAAGACTTTATCTTTGGTTTCAGAAGATTTTACACTTAAATTTTTTTTATAAGGAGTGTGAATATTCTGAAGTAACCTCTATTATGCATATTGTGCATGCAAGCTGAAAGCTTTTTGTTGCTTTGGTTTCTTTGGCTGCTTTGGTTTCTTTGGCTACATTAGCCTTTTAAGTATAACCTTACAAATATGTAGTATTTTTACTCAAAAAATGCATAAGTATATCTATCATAAAGCTATATATTATATAAATATCTATTAAATCTAAATAAATAGTAAGTGTCGAAATGCAAAGCTTAAATTTAACTATTTAAGGTTGTTTATTGAACGAAATTCTTTAAAATTTCTGAAAATACTAAGCGTTCAGTAACACAAATAGAATTTAATCACATTACAAAAGAACCCATGAGATGCACATTCTTGCTTATGCCACAATTCACATTAGTGGTGGTTCTGCCTCTGCCTCCGGGCTCTGGCCACATAGACAAAGACTACCATTTGTTTCTATTCTGATTCATCACTTGAGGACATTAGTCGCGTCGGATTTCAGCTCGTTTCAATGCATCTAAAGCCCCAACGTATCAATCCATATCAAATGTGGTACGTGCTTGTGTGTTCACCACGACACCGGAACCCTCCGTTTAAACGTCGTTCATAACACCGGCAAACACCAGCGTCAAAGTATTTCAACAATTACCAGCAGGGATTGGGCTCCACATAGAGGATGGAGTTGACTCAATCGTTGCCTTCGCCGGTGGAGAGGTTGAAGAAAATGCATACTTGCACCCTGAGACAAGGAATAGAAGAGGGTGGTAGCTTGGTCCATCGTATACTTGTGCATGAAAATTTTCATGCATTTTAGACAAACTGTGGCCAAATTTGAAGAAACACAAGTATTTCTATTCATTTCCATTCCTTTTTTAACATTATGTAATGTAATGTAACGTAATAATGCATTTTCATTACTAATGTCGTAATCCAATCCAAAACTTGAATTAATAACTTAGATGAGATCTAATTCGAATATCCGAATAATGATTGGGATTGGTTTTTTAGTTTCGGATATGGAACAAATTACGATTTTCCGGATTTGGGTACTTTTGAACACCCCTGGCTGATGGAGTCGAGGATTAGGACATGAGTTTAGTCACTAATCAGAAGGTGGTACTTGAATTGACTGAGTTTGGTCCGCTTGGATGTTTTCTTTGGAAGGCAAATGTATTATATTTTACACTTAAACTGCACCCAATATAATCACATTTGTGAATGATTGAACCTTTGACCTTCTCATAGATGGTGCTCTTTGACACTTTGTCGGGTAAACTATAGGCAGTCGTTTGAATGTACAAGTTATATTCTCATGACAACAACATTTCTAAAATGTTGAGCTCATTTCAATCTATTTTCTTATCTTCTATTTCTTCATATTATGTATAGGTAGAATTTTAAAATTTATAATTTTATAAAAAAACAAATATATTTAGTAAAATCTTACTCTAAACAAAGACTTTTGAGTTTTCTAGGTATGTCTGTTTGTATGTATATTAAAACTTAAGAATTCGACTTAAACTTTACTAAAAATTGTGAAACACAAATAAAAGAGAAAAAATCAATATAACAAAAATCTCGTAGAAGATTTAGAAAAGTTACAACAACTGCGTCGTTAAATTCCTACTCAGATGTAATACTAGGTAACTAATAACACATCATATGTGGGTGATGAAGCCCACACAAACAAAACAATCAAGACTGAAGCTGACTTCATGTAGAACAACTATATGTTGTTTTTTTTAAGTTTTTAACTGTCTTTTGATTTAGACATACTAAAAAGCAGGTACACTCTTGTAAATATAAACTAAATAACTGAAAACATTCAGGTACATATATGCCAATGACATTTGGTGTAGATAACAAGCACGAGCATAAAAAGTGGTTTCGTAGAGTCGCGAAAAACGCACTGCATCGAACAACAAAGCAACACTCGCGCAACGCACGAGATGGAATGCTACTATGGATAAAACTCGAAAAGCATAGGTTAATTTAAAATGAAAAGTTTTGTAAAAAACCGGTTCAGGCATTAAACTAGTTTTCCCACTCTAGGTTAAAATGAAAAGTTGAGTTTCGACATACCAAGGATAGTCATATTTGACTGTATTTTTATAGTTTAAGGTGCTACATATCCTATCGGAAAGGGTTCTGTTGTTGTGTTTAATTGGTTCAAGCTTTTATGGAATTGAATTGGAGTTGTCAAAAGTAGAAACACCTATTAAGTTTTTTGTTTAAATTTTGTAGTTGTAACATTAAAAGGTAATGGGTGCTTTACTTCTTTTATGCATTTGATTTCAAGTTCTTTATTTGAAATTTGATGCTTGTGTTGATCCTGGATGAATGGCAAGGGTGTTGGCGGAAGGTAATACCTAGAATAGCATTGATGGAGGTCGTTGGTGGTGGTTTTAGAGTTGCGATGGCCGGTAATGGCTATAGTGTCACGATGGTTGATGTTTGTTATGACGGCACCAATGGTCAGTGGTGGTTGCGACGACCGTTGCTGGTAGTTGTGATGACATGGCGGTGGCTAGATGTAGATTGTAATTACACCTATACTTCATTTGTTAAGGATTTTGATGATTCTCGTATTGTTATTACTGTGTGCACCCATTTTGACCCATATTTAACCTCCCATTACAACCCATTCTCTCTTAAGTAAGTGTTCGTATAATCATAAGTTATCCTTAACCCAAGTGATTAAGGTGATGTAACCTAAGATTTTATTAAAATAGAGAGAGGTCATGGGCAGGGGCGGAACTACCTTTCGACATTGATTTTTGAATTAGCAATGAACCGTGTAATACCAAAATTTCATGTTAACCCATAGTTTTTTTTGAAAGTGAACCATTAGTTATATTAAGTTTAGGTTGCAAACAATAATTAAACATTGGTTCACTTGTTGTCGACTTCTTGCATGCGCGTCAAATTCCTTAAGGTCATGAGTTCGATTATTGCAAGGGTGACTTTTTGAACTCCTTTTAAATAGGTACACTTACTTTTATACCCTTAAATATTAATATTTTTTTACCCCAACCCAACCTAAACCGCCCCCCATCATCGCTACTCGCTTATGTTTCCATTGACACCTTCGGTTTTTCACACCTCCACCCGTGAGCCGACGACTAGCCCTCCACCCCTGACTCCAGCCAACTACTAGCCATTCGGCCTCCCTGACACACGTAGTGATTTTCTAAACATCTCTTTGATTTTTCCTAAACATGGGCGACGCTCAAACATGGAAAGAAAGGCCCACGGTTTCATTATCATCCCACCTCTACCGTCTCCATATCTTCTTTCATAACAAACCTGATTCAAATTGGTGATTTATGTAGTATATTGAAGAAATGCATATAGGATGTATAATAAAATGCTTAAATGAGTGTTAAAAACATAATGTAATGGCTCAGTATACAAATATAGGTGCTCAAAATGAGACTGCAAGAATGTCAATATGCATATTGGTCTTACGTTGTTCCACCGATATTTGCACGTCTCTAGTTTTATTTAGTTATTAAGACTTGATTATGTTGGCTCTCCATATGCAGGTTTGTAGTTTTTTAATACAAAATGTTGTCTTTGTTTTTTTTAAATACACCGTAACAAATCCATTCTTCAATAAGCCCAATGGTCATTGGTTAATCTCATGTTTACCTTTTTTACTTATATAATGCATGCTTAACTGTTATGCTAAAGGTATATTACATTCAATTCAATTTGTTCTTGAAATTAAAAGTGTTGAAATTGGAGGTGATCTTGATGCTAGATGAAACTTGAAACTTCTTAGATTTCATAAGACTTTATACTTGAAATTACATATGTTACTTGAAACTTGACTGAGGTTATTGATTTAAGTTGAAACTTTAATGATTATAGTTATTAGTTTTAGTTGTTCTTGTTGAAACCCAAACCTACCTGATCCAAAAATTCGGACATTTGATTGTTATAAAACTGTACATCAAAAAATAATGACTCCATAAGAATAAAATCCTGGTTCCGGCACTGCACCCTACATTAATTACATCATATGATGTATGTAGTTGATGTCTCAAACATACATGGAAAAGGTTAACTACGAGAAAAGTGTATGTAGTAAGATTTGTATTAACTATTATTCTTATGGGAGATAAATGTAATACAAAAGAATTTTGTCATAGATAAAGAGTTAATTATTTTTTATAACTTGAGTAAATGTTATTACATGTAATCATAAACTTAGGTTGCATTATACGAAATTACTCTTCCCCCCCCCCCCTCTTAAAATTACGTGTCAAGCCCTAATGAATTCACAAGCCTTATACATTATTTCACTATGTATCTAGCATACCCTATATTCTCTAATAAATTAAAATATTTTGTCACATGTTATCTTTTTATAATAATTTATCACATGTCATTATCATAGTAAGTCAACCATTTAATGATGATATCAAATGCTAATGATATTATATTCTTTTCAATTTTTAAAACAGATTCTTAATAAATAAAAAACATATTTCTGTTTATTAAAAACATAATTTTTTAAACAAAAAGTTTGATGAAGTATGAAGTTTTTTAATAGAAAGAACTTTTTTAAGAAATGACATGCTTAAAAAAACAACTTAAAAAATTAGAATGTATAAAAATAATTTTTAAACAAGAGGACTTTAAAGACGAAAGTTTAAAAAAATATTATTTTTTATTTACTTAACACGGTTAATTATATGTAATTTCAGTTATATCTTATCTTAAAATTTTATTTATAATTTTTAAATATTTATTAAAAACTGTTAATTTAATATTTTTTATTTAACATGTGTAGCGTACGGGTTTCTAAACTAGTGTATAATATATCAAATAGCTAAATCAACTTTCTAAATTACACCTTTAATGAAGGCAATTTTAAGAAGCAAACCATTCAAAATTTCAAATTTAAATGCTTTAGCATGGGTTTGATTGGTCAAAACACAATACATGATGTATTTATTAAAGGAGTTAGTAGGTTAAACCTAAATTTAATTATTTTTGTGTTATTTTTTATGTGTATCATAAATTGTCATCACTCATTGCTATTAATGATTTCTTCATCTAGGTGTAGGTTTCGCATTTTGTATAATCCCTACAAAGCTTTTTTTATCTGTGTTGATCTCACTTCCATATTAAAATGTTTTGTAAATATGAAATCAATAATGAATAATACAAAGTATAACAAAAACAAGAATATATTTCCAATAAAAACGTAAACGAAATCAGACCAAAGATTTCTCTCTCGTAGGCAGGAATTTAAGTTGAAACAACACAACTCTTTATAAAAAATGCGTTAATTGACTGTTATAACCGTCACCACTTATTCAATTGCATCAGTTGGGAAATCCTCAGCAAAAAACCTTATCAACCGTAATTATTTAATGGCAGTAAAAGGGTCAGTTTTAAATTGAACATCACAAATATTGAAACCCACAAAAGGGAGTTAAAATATCCCCTGTTTCAGCTCAAAAATTTGGTGGGTATGAATAGAGTGACAAAATGTCAACTGAGTCAAAAGTCAAAACACATGTCAACCAAAAAGTCAAACCACTTATGTTAGTTCTTGTGCAACAGATCCTGAGTTTCCAATTCCACCCCTGCAAAATCATGTTTGGCTGAAGGTGGTGCATCTAGAGGTGATTTGCATTTCTTCTGCAACTCCATGAATCTTTCAACATCAAAATTATGTTTTTTCATAAGCTTTCTTCTACGGGACAAGAAGAGCCTCTTCATGAAATCTTGGTAAGTCGGGTCCCTCGACGTTATAAGGAAATACGCGTACCCAACGATTATGCCAGATGTTGTTGTGAAAAATGCAATGGGCTCCATAACATCCCAAGAGAACTCCCAAAAGGTTAAACGAAAAAAGAGCCCGACTTGAGCTAGTGAGAACCCGAGCCCGGTGTAGAGGATCCACCTGACCTGCTTGTGGGCCAGCTTATCGATCTCTTCCTGTTTTGCTTGTAACTTCTTTAGCTCCTCCCTCCTTGGGTCATCATCTGGTGTTAGGGCAAGCGGGACCGCCTGTCTGACTAGATCCACCACCTAATTATTAACAAACAACCTTAAATTGTGAATAATATTAAGTAAAAGATATCTAGATTATATAGGATTAATTATATTGGATGGAAACAGAATAAGCAGAAAATCATTTGTTAGCAGTCCAGAGAGGGGGATAAACAGCCTTGTTTGGGTGGCTTAATATCGAGTAGGGGCAGAAACGTCGAACCATTTTATTTGACCATTTACTCATAAATGGGTCAAAATTGCCACCACAGGTTAAACAGATTAGAACTTCTATATCACAAAACGCCCTACAGACAGGGCCTACAGCAGGGTACATATTAACCTCATTCATAAATTGCAATATTAAAGATAATAAGCAAAAAAAAAAAAAAAAAAAAAAAAAAAAAAAAAAAAAAAAAAAAAAAACCTCTTGGAAGTTTTTTATGAGCATGTTAACATTGCCATCACTGCAAATAATATACATGCTACATAACAAAGTGCACAGGTAGCTTACATAATTGTGCTTTGAAATTTCTTTATAAAGGAAATGCTGCTTTTATTATGAGATTTCCAAAATGGAAATTGTTTCAATTCTTAGTTTCTTACATAAAGAAGCATACCAAAAGATGATTCCTGCTTCATGAAACTATTTGTAACAAACATATTTAAGAATGGGGATTTATGCTCGGCTAACAAACAAACAAAAGACCCCGGTAAGATTTCACTCATATCAGGACTATTTGTAGGGTTTGGGGAGGTTGGAATGGAAACGAACCTTCCCAAGACTCGAGAAGAAGATAAAATCAAACAAAAAAATCACAGACATCATGCCACTTACATTGTCACCGTAAACAGGAACAGAGGGGGGGGGGGGGGGGGGGGGGACAAATAATCTAAACCATTTGCATAAAGCATCTTGTATAATTTTACCTGGTACCATCTCCTTTGACAAAAACAACTTATACTAATCAGAGCAACAATTCTCCACATGAAGATCAATTATGTGAAAATTTGCCACATTTTAAACAAAACTTTATTCTTTGTTCCATTAAGTTTGTTCCTTCTTATAAAACTTCTTTGGAAGGCCAACAAATGCAACGTGTACATAAACATGCTCTAGCCCTAATCTCCATTAATTTAGTAAACAAAGCAACACACTGTAGATCAATAACACCCTTTGGGACCCATACTTTCAAATAATGCAATCTAACCAACATCCCTAGCTTAACATTGACATCAAAAGTTAAGATAAAATAATCATAAAAGGGTCAGACTTAAGACGTACAAATCACACACTATTCACAGTTTCACACATCACTAACACGCCATACGAGTTGTATGACCCTACACGAGCCATACGAGATGTCTGTCCATGTTGTTATAGGGGCCATACAAGGTGTTATGCTTACATATAATTTTATACTAATTTTATACGACCCGTAAAACCAACAAACATTCACAGATTTGACAGGACACACCACTAACAAGCTCATACTTACTTTGTAAAATGGGTTGTGTTATATAAATACACTTTTTTGTTATTTAAACATCATATTGTGTCTATCTCTCTATGTATCTATATGTATGTATAGAGAGATAATGAAATAAATAGGGTGTATCTATAACATGATTCTGTAAAACATGTTAGGATGGTGTACGTACAGCATCACCATTTCACAACCTAAATCAACACAGTTTTCAATCAAACACATCAACACACACAAACAACAAATCAACCAATACCTTATCAGGATGAAGATAAACTTTATCTCTAAACACAAGCACAACACCAGCTTCATCAAGAACACTCGCAAACGCCTTAGCTTCATCAACAGATCTCGCAACACCAATACTCTCACACGCTTCTAGAAGCTCCGAATAACCTATCACCTCTCTCCCTTCCGTACCTAACTTCGCCTTCAACGCCTCCACATTCACCAATCTCATCAGCTTCTTCGCCTCCGCCAACGACACATCACCACCACCACCACCGCCACCGTCTCCGCCGGAGAAACTCGAAAACCTATAACCACAACACCTGTAATTCGATTCAACGGAAACAACTCTTCTCAATCCACACGCAATCGGTTTCGATTTGACAAGCGTTGACGATAATCCCTCTTTCAACAGCAAAAACGACGATCTCCACATCCTTGATGTCTCTATCTCCCTGTAAGTCTGTATACATATACTTAATAATATATGTATGTATATGTGTGTGTGTGTGTGTGAATGTGTTTGTATCTATATGTTGATATTGTGGATCTGATGGTGTATTAGCGACGGTTGTATGTGAATCGTCATGGTTGAGTTTAGTGACGGAAGAATGGGTGTCGCCGGTGAGCGTGTTGCAGAGAGAAGAAAGGGGGAGTGGGTGACGGTCCGATTTGACCGTTTATATTGGGATGGTTTCAAGGGTTGGGATGTTGACACGTGGTGCGCGGGGATGTGGAGTGTGGAGTGCGTGTGGTGGTCACCGTGAGTTTAGCGTTTGGAAATCGTGCCGACGTTTCTTTTTCGTTTTGTAAAGGGCTTGCCTTTTTTTGTTTTTGTTTTTTACTTTTTTTCTTTATGTACGCGCATAATTTTAAAAGTTGATGGATTTGATAGTTGATGCTATGTTTATTTTATGCTGAAATATATGAAGTTTCGAGGAAATATGTGAAAATATCGTTTTTTTTATGTGTGAAGATTTGAGATGTCTTCGAAAAGGGGCCGATTAAATCTTAAAAAGAATGTGGAAAACTTTAGTAGCATCGTATCTATTTTTAATAAAAAAATTCTGATTTCTTCTCTTATTAAATAACTATACAAATTACTAATAATATTATTTAATTTTTAGATTAAAAATAGCTTTTTAGTAAATTAAGAAAAGATTATTTATTGATGTTATTTCTAAAGAAATATATTTATAAAAATAAATTTTTCTAAAATATTAACAAAATTAAAATTACAAAATACTTTAAAATTGGCATCTAAAAGTAAAAATTTTATAAACAACAAATAATTAATTTTGGAGTTACACCAGTAAGGAAATTTTCAAAAGTGATATTTTTTTTAAAGTGCTTTGTTTTGAAACAAATGTTTAATTTATTCTTTAGAAAATACAAAAAAGAAATTTAGAAAGTGATATCAATATTTAATTACTTATACATAATCTCAATCATATTTTATTTTATATATTGTTTTATAACTAATAAAATTTTATTCTATTTAATAATAGGTTTATTAAAGCTAGTATAATATAAAGCGCGTGTTTTTTATTTCTTTAAAGTTTTTTACGGAATTTTCAGTTTCTGTTCTAATGTTTTTTCTTACAACATACCATGAGACCACTTCATATTTGTCATTCTTATAAGCACTAAAGAAAGTAGAAGTAACCTATTCGCTCGTTTCTAGATGCAAGAGTTCGATTGTATAAAAAATGTGCATGCAACGGCGGAACTAGAAAAACTTTTCCTCCGAGTCAGTTTTTTCGTTCTCAAGCAGCTATGTATATATTAACTCGTTTGTGGGAATTTTCAGGTCGGGTCGAGTCAGGTCAGGTCATATAAACAAAAGACAATAATATTATATGACAATTAACAAAAATACAACGTTGTTAGAAAATTAAAATATTTATAGTTGTTGTCTACATGTTTTCATCTTCTGAAAATAATCCATTACATCATCTAATCAAAAACTTTTGAAGAACGCTTTTGTAAATGTAACAAATACAAGCATTATTCATATATTCACCACTCGTTCGATTGCGTAATTCATTTTTCATATGCTTCATTGAAGAAAAACATCTTTGTAATTTGAGTTTAGGGGTCGTAAAATTTTTTCGTTGGGGTCGAAGTTGAAAAATATACGGGGTCAATTGAAAAACGTCAATACACGTTACCTATAAAAAAAATTATGCGGGGTCGATTGACCCCTCCTCTCTTATGGTAAGTCCGCCCTTGTGTGCATGAGTCCACAAAAAAGACGCGGAACGATCTTTCGGTGTTTTAAAAGCAAAATGACAAATAATTGCTCGACTGTCTAGTGTATGAAGATAGAAAAAATGATAAGTCAAATGTACATGTGCATTATAATCCACAATATGATTATAAAAAATGATGGCAACGCTATTTCTCCCGTGCACATTCGAGATTCACCGAAACACTCTAGTTGTGGACGAAAATACAATTTTGTAGTTGTGCGATGATAACACAAATTTTAGACTTAGATTCGGTCTTGTGGAACACGTTGCGAAGAATGTGAATATCACGATTTTGGATGACGAAGATTAGTTGGGATTATTCTTATTTTTTGCATTTTAATTTTAGTTTGAAATAACTTTTTAATTTTTAATGTAGTTTTTTTATTTTAATATATTTTTAATTTTCGTTTGTAATTTATTTATATTTATGATGTAATTAAAAAAAGAAATCTTGTGGCATGGAGTGCCATGAGTGCCCCTAAAATGATGTGGTGTGATGTTGTTATAAATCATAATATGATTGGTGGGTATATGGTGTGATCTGGTGTGTGCACCCCTCACACCCTTAGGTTGGTAGCGTATAGTAAAAAAACATTTAGATTTAAATATGATTAGGATTAATTTAAAAGAATTATAAACTGAAGTGTTTGTTGTTAAAAGAAAGAAAAAAAATAATAGAAAGAGTTTTTTCTTTTTTAAAATGCAAATTTCCCAACAAGCTAGCAGAGTACAAATAGACACACTAAAAAAATACATAAACTGACATAATCAAAACGAAGAAAACACGGGGAATGGAACGTTAAAACATGAAGCTACACCACTTGTTTCAATCTAAAAAACTCAATTTGCTCTTATTTTTAACCCATAGATAACCAAACGTCTTTATTTCATCGATGATATTTGTAATGAAAACCAAATGATTTTAAACAATGACCCTGTTTTTAGCCTTCCAAATCGCCCAACACGCCAACAAGATTAAAACTTGTACTCCTTAAAGAAAAAGGATTATTTGATCTAACTTTGTTTTCTCAAGGGGTAGGGGCTAACATCGTTGGTAGTTTAATTTACCTCTTTGACGTTCGATCTATCATCCACATATTTTGACTTTTGGCTTTTTTTTTTTTTATCTTTTAACCTTTTGTATATAATATTATTTTCCCCTCTCTCTACCTTTTATAGTACGTGTCTTATTTTTAGGATTACTTTTTCCGTCTCTTTTTTTTTAAATATTTATATTTTAATAAAATAAAATCATCTATTCTTTAGAACATTTACGGCAGGTTTTCCAAATCCCAATCACATCCCCATATTTACACTAAAACATTATTTTTTTACTATCATACTTTTTAATATCTTTATCATTACATATTCTTTCTCCTCCGCTCACAATCACTTTTACAATATTAAAAAATTTATGGGGGTTGTACCGTGATTCTCCACATTTGGGGTTTGGGATCAATGATAAAACCCTCATAAATATTCTCTCTCATTCACTCACAACCACTAACAACCATCTCCTATAATATAAGGCACACACTCACATCGAAAATGAGAAACCCATTTTGAATGCTCTTAGTTTACTCTGCAAGCAAATCATAGTTTTTTTTTATATTCTTCGTGAATTAAATCAGCGTTTCTTTATTCTAAAAGAGTTTTTTCTTTTCAAATTTTCATTCTTCAATTTTTAATAGTGTATGATTGTTTATAGGCAAATTTCTATTCTTTATTATTTTTTGTTATAAAAAACAACATTAAGATATATGGGATGATTAATTAAAAGTAAATATATTTAAAAGAATATTTATATTTATTCAACCCATATAATATACATGTTTATAACTTACTTATTTATATATAACTATAGCAACCATTCTATATTCTTACAGGTATTATCTAACCAACAACAATATATCAAAGTGAATACTTCAAACTACCAATTAGTAGCTTTCTTTAAAATTTACCATTAAATATTGTCTAAAATTTCTAAATAATTCACTCTTAACACACTTAATTTTTCTGTTTTGCATTCCATGTTTGCCAAATATAATGATCTGGAAATAAAAATAATCACATAAACACAATCAACCACCATGATTATTGCTCTTTCAACTTGGTGAGAGTTTTAATCAACCCTTTGGCAATCTTCCAGAACCAGAACAGGTTCATCAAAGCCAACGCGGGCGGGATTGTGATCGTGCTATAAAATCCCATCGGGTAAACTTGCTTCACCTGAAACAACACATAAAAACAACGGTCAGGGGCTGTGATGGAAGCAGTGATGATCGAGTAGCCGAACTTGGTGGCTTGGTGCACCATGACTGCGTCCCAACTTTTAAATCAATACGGGTTTGAACAATTTACCTGATATAAATGTGCATACATGTGGGAGAAAAAGAAAACAAACAAGATGACCCTTGCAGTCTGCATGAACAAAACACATCAATATCACAAAAATGATAATGAAACAAGAAATAAAACAGTACAAACAAAAAAAGTGTTCGGAGTGTTGAAAAATGCAACCCGACCAATTTTGACCCACCACCACCAAAAAAAAAAAAAAAAAAAAAAAAAAAAACTTACTCACATGAACTCACTTTTGATTATATATCTTTTTAACAGTAGTTCATCGATTTTCTAGTATAAATACACCATAACCTACACTCTGCAGGATTTGAACCCACAACATTTTGGTTGTGACTCACTACTTAACCTCCAGGATGTCCCTTTATGAGCATTACTACTATATGTTTTGACTTTTTGTGAATCAACTATAACAAAGTTGAAGAAATGATTGGCGTTACCAGCCACCCCGCGAACAATGCAACGCCATTCAGCAGATAAAGTGTTGAGTTCTTCTTCCCGGCAACATCTAGATACCTGTATATGCATATCTAATTATTGTTTTCCGGATTAAAAACTAAAGTAAGGACAAAATCAAGTTTATTGCCTCTTTTGTCAATAATTACCATCTTAAATTCACAAAGGGTGTAGTGATCTCTGTGAAGAGAACAATGAGGATGTAAAATTGAACTTGGCCACTTAAAAGGGATTGACCAATGGCTAACAAAGAGAGTCCATGGTGTAGAAACTGTGAAGGAAAAAGAGATCAAAATCAATATGAATTCAATAAACTGAAAGAAAGGTTGATTAACTGTAAAATGGGTCATTTTTGTGTGCCGGTCAAAAGGGATACACCAATCCTTTTGTTTGTGCACATTTTGAACTTTGAAAATTATTTAATGTTTTAATATAATTATCAAAACTATATTATTAGATCAGTAATTAAATTTATACAAAACTGAATAATTTAGGACATTGTAAGCTAAATGAATACAATTTCGGCTGCTTTTGACCTATTTAACCCCTAAATGAGCTACATTATGTAACTTCTTTTAGTTAAGTGTAACTTTCTGAAGAAGGTTTAATCATTATTAATGTAAAGATCAGAGCCAAGGACTGGCTGAACACCTATACCAATCCATACAAACTCATAGAAAAAGGGGCAGCCGAAGGCCTAAGCGTACTTACATACTCGGGACCACCTAAAGTTGGATAGGTCCAAATAATCATCATTAAATCTGTCAAGAAATATCCAATTGATATCTGCAACAATACAAAAATAGATACATATGTTAGCATATACCCCTTTCACCATTCTTTATTGGTATCAAAGAGGTGCATTGGGTCAAGGGTAAAAACAGGATCCGCGACCTCCTTGGAAGTCCCCACACGGGTTACCAAAAACAAAGTTGTGAGCTACTCGTGAGCAATCTGTTTAGCCTACATACCTGACTATGTATACATTGTATCAGGGTTATATTTGATCCACAAGGAATATACAAGTTTTACTTTGGCATTGTCTCTTAATACAAACCTGATTCCCTTTAAGTTGAATTTTTACTTTATACGTGTTTGATCCGTTAAACATTAACATAAAGCCAAAATCAACATGTTTTGGGTTGAAATCAGCCCTATTTGACCCTTAAATATGGTTAAAAACAGATATGCCACAGCAGAATAAAGTCATACCCCAAGTATAGCATCCGATAATGCAGATGATCTGTTGATGATCCACTCTTCGTTGGCATGTTCATCAAAAAGATCTGAAATGACTAAAAGATATACAGAAGCAATGGCTACAAAAAGTGCATGGAAGGTTGAAAAGCCCCTGCAGATATGAATAAATATTTTGTTAGCTAACAAAACGATGTAGACAACAAACAAAAAAAGTGAAATAATGTTAAGTTAGCTGATAACCGGTTTTTCCATTCAAGTTTCTGCGCATCCTCGAGTTTGCGATACCCTTTGAAGAGCAACGGGCTTATTATGCCTGTCAATTCATAAACCTTCAAAACAAAAACATAACCATCTTAGAAGTTGAGGAACAAAGTACATCAAGATTCAATGTAGAAAAGGAAGTATTAGAGGCAGAACATTGAGTCTAAACTAGTTAAAACATTACAGTTCTATTTATTGCATCATTGCCTTTCATTCTTCATTTTTTTGGATTATATATTTGTTTTTCTCGATATTACATAATTGAGATTATGAGACGCATAATCAAATATCTTGTTGACCTAACAACATGTTCAAAATTAGAAATTAGAATAAATAACAAAATATATATCTTTATAAGGTCAACCCACCAAGCTGTTTAAGTCGTTAATTATAACTTGTTTACAACTTGCTTACAATCCACCAACTCGTCTACAACCCGTCAATTCCTTTGACTCATTTTATATAAACGGGCTACATGGGTCATGTTCAGATCACACAATTAAATACAAGGTTGTTCAGATACATGAACTCAACCAACCACAATTACCACCTCTAGTACCTAACTCTTTTTATTATCTTTTTCGTATTCTTTTTGCGTTTGACTTTCTAACAGAAACCACAGTGAGTGTAATTACTATACCTAACATAAGGAACATCACCTAAATACTAAAACAATGCAGAAACCAATAATTCAGTAACTAGCCAAGAAGTAACATATGCCATGAGTTGCATTAGCAACTCGATCTTATTAACTACATTAGGGAATCAATCTTATTACCTACATTATCAATTTAATCTTGTTAACTACAAGAACACACTAAAGACTCACAATTGTAAGGGATTGTTCACTTATACATCATATGCATATACTTATAAACTTATAATCATAAATCCACCTATAACAAAACACCTTATTTCACCACAAAATAACCAAAGATAACCATAAATTCATCATTCATACCCCTTTTCACAACCTAAAACTCTAACACACAAAAAGACAAACCAATACTCACAATTTTACACATCAAAACACCCCCAAAAACTGAAATCAACCACAAGCTCAGGTTACTCAAACTCGCATGATCAACAATGGTGCTAAAACCAGAAGGGGCTCTTCTTCCTTCCATCAATTCCCCTTTTCAAACACTTCAACACAAATCAACCTGCAAAACAAACACCCACTACATGAATCACACACCAAACAAAATCTTTAAACAAAAACCCCAATTCAAGATCCGAACAATTGGGTATAAGAATTGCATAAACTTACTGGGGTTTGGTGAATTGCTATGAACAAGATCTTCTTGAGTCGATAATGATTGAAAGTTGAAACCTTTTTGGGGGTACTAAAGGGGCATTGAATGCTATTTGATAAAATGGAAGTAACGTAATTGTATGTGGTGGAAAGTGTAGTGAAATTTGGGTGAATGAAACCTGCAAGAAGAAATGACGATAACGAAGAAGAGCGCGCAAGGGTGGATAAATTCGTTAACTCTTGTTTTTAAAAAATTAATACTATAAAGTTTTTATTATTTTATTGTATTAGGTGTGATATCTATATTATTAAGCTAAGTTAAATTTGGTATTTCTTGCTAAGGTTCGATAAAAATTATAATTTTTCTTAAAATATTAAATTTTAGGATTTAAATTTTTGTTTCAACTTTAATCGAAAAGTTTAAATGGTTGTTTCAGTTTTACCTCATTTTAGTTTTAAATAATAAACTTTCTGGACTGAAATTGAAAAATGGATAAATCTTTTAAACTGAAATTGATATTTTAAACCTTTAAAGAGAAATAATTATATTTGTCAAAACTCAAATGGTAAGATAGAGTTTAACTTTTTTTAAGTTCGTAAAAGATTCATAATTTCTTAGAAATGTTTTATATTTAAAAATATTATGCATCTTGTACGAAAAAGTTATGTTCTTGGAAAATAATATCTTCTTACAAGTTGGGGACGTATGAAATTCTTGTATATATATTTGGAACTCAAAACTATAAGTAGCACACGTAAAACATACTCATAAAATTATTTTTAAAATAATGTTGAATTTTAACATATAAAATAATTATTTTCGTACACGTTTATTATTATTACAATTATAAAAGCCCTCCAACTACCAATTTGCTTGTATTTATTGCAATCAAATTTGAAACCAATAATTGTACTGCCCTCTAGAATCGATCCTAAGGCAATAAATGCGTAACGCTTTAAACATTTTATACTATTAACTATTAATCTTTAAGAAATGGATGGTTGGGTTCTTTCGACACGTTGTGTCACGTTCTATGATTAACCTTTAAAATGTCATAGGTTTTAGTTTTTTGTTTCTGCATTATGATGAACTTAATCTATATATAATTCTAATTGCTTTTAGACAAAACTTTTTTACTTATCACCAATAGATGTATTAAGATGTTCAGGTGCCAGTTTAAAATGATGAGTATTCAAATGTCGTGAACAAATGGTTTAGGAACATATGTAGTGGGTAGATGATTTCGTTGCTCAATCTTCAACATTTGTAACTTTTTTACTTCAAACATATAAAAGAAAGTAATAATCATTGTGTTTGGTAAACTATAGCTTTTTTTTCTTAATCTTTATCAGTTATACAAATAATACTTTATATTTATGGTTTGTCATGGGTTACAATCTTTACTCGAACCAAAGTTTAATATAGTCATGAGCATATAACAAATCATAAACATAAAGGATGATCTTGTGAAGGTAAAAGAAGATGATATGAAAAAGACATGTAATCTTGACTAGATAAAAAATTGACCACTATTTATCATATGGCCCTAATTAACAATTGACAACGACTCTAAAATGTGTTAAAGAAGCCAGTCCACTAGTTGCACTCTTGTGTTGGGTGTCGAATCCAGCAAATAAACTATTATAATGTGAACCTACCATCACACACACTAAGAACAGTATGAGCGGAAGTAGGGTTCGTATCCTCAAGGATACGAATTAATTGAGTTTATATTAAAACGATTCAAGTTCAAATACACTTATTATGAAAACAAAATATAATGGGGGATTTTAATAGAAATAATAAAATTACAAAAAAATTTAAAAGTATTAAATTACAGCACGCTAACACGGTCGTGTAAAACATGCAAAGAAATTCCTGTGCGGTCGGTTAAGGTTCTGTCAAAAAACTAAAGTTGTTTTTTTATGATGAAAATTTATCTAAACTAATAAAATGTGAAGAGAACTCAAATTTTATAAAATAGCTTTAACACAAGGGTTATTTCTTGACTTGATCCGGCTTACGATCATTAACGATTATGGGGCAATGATCATTTACGTAAACGATTTGTATCGATACTAGACATCACGCCGTTCGGACATCCCCTCCATCTAATGTCTAACCAAACGCAGTTCGTTGATAAGAGCCAACCCGCTACTCTAAGCTCACGCCGTTCGGATCTTAGCGTGCGGGTTGCAGTGATAAAAATATCGATTATAGTTAAACACTCATGCCGTTCGGAATGCTTAACTAGATTGAATGACTCTATAATGATTTGGGTTCATAGACAAACACGAAACATTATTTGTTCCTTGTATCGAAATTAAAACTTGATTGGGGTTTTTAAAATTGAAGAACTTTATTAAAAAAATTAATAAGTTGATCAGGTTTATTAACAATCTAATATATACCGGAGTAGATCCGGGTTTAAGATCAAGAATCATGCAAACAAAACATTCAAATAAACAATCACATAAACGTTTCACATAAGATACGAATCAAAATCAAAGAAACAAACTCAAATGTCAAAACCTGAAATTAATTAGCCGGACATACAAACTAAATCAATTGATTCAAGAGAAATGAGAAAACTTACGAATATAAAACTAAAACTAGTTTAACAAGTACTAAACTTCAATGGCTTTCTCTATTTGCTTCTTGTTATACCTGGAAGCCCCCCCCCCCCCCCCACCCCCCCCCCCCCCCCCCCCAAAAAAAAAATGCCAAATTGTTGTAATATATAGATGATTTAGATCCATAATAATTATCTCTTTTTTTTCCTTCTTTATCTCTTCAGGTAGTTAGATTTTAATTTGAAATATTAGGAGATAAAGCCAACTTTTTAGGAGATAAAATTAATTCCATCTTTCTCAAATCTTGACGAATCACCCCTCATCTTTAACATACTTTCAAAGCTTCCACTGATTTTTATTGTTTTCAACCTCGCAACTGTCTTTCACCTATAAAACAACAAAATCCATCCAAAGTAGACTCTATTCTACCAAAATAACCATTACACAAAATAAACAAAAATATACGTCTAATAAATGCATGATATGAAATAAAAATGCATATTAAAACAATGATAAATAATGTTTAAAAATATTATTAACATCTCCAAGCCCACATGTAGTCACCTAACCAGCCCAATAACAATATCAAAAGACAACAAAACAAAAAATAAGCCTAACATCAATAAAAATAATATTATAAAAAATGTTTGATATTGAATTGTAATTACTATATATTCTCAACAGATTGACGCTTAATTAAGTTATTAAAAAGATAGCATTGTTAATACATTAAATATAAATATGTAGTTTATGCATTAAAAAAAATTATATAATTAAAAGACGTATTTAAGCTTGCGAGGCCGCAGACTCAATATATACAGATTGGAATTGAGCTTGTATATTAAACGAGCAATAATATGAACTCGAGTTCGAATAAGCTCAACTCGATTCGAGTTTTTAGCAAACTGATACTGAGTAAGTTGTGGGTCGACCTTAGTCGCTTACAATCCTAACCTCCCTTGCCCTTTCTAATTCCTTTCATTTCAATTCCTTTCATTTTCTCCACTACAATCACGACTAGCAACATCTTTTAAGCAGGTCGTGACTTCGAATTTAATTAAATTGGCCCTGATCATATATTGAAGATGATGGTGCAATGAAGGAAAGTGAGTACGTTAAACATGTACTTTTGAATCACATGATTGAACATAAGGGAGTTGGCTTTAGCGTTTTTTTACTTTTAATTTCTTTTTATTGTTTGGGTGATTAAATTAGGGTGAATTCATTTTAAAAAGGGGAAATAAGAAGAGAGATAATGATTATTAACCATATGATCTTATATTAAATGCTAAAAAATTCAATATCATAATAATAAATAATTAAAACTTTAAATAATAGACCAGTGTATTTTAGTCTAAGACACATTCTCAAGTTTCATCAATTTTCATTAATCACTCATTACTTTATAAACAATACTATTTTTAAGAAAAATTACACCATAAGGCAATTGTTTTTTATCTTAAAAACACGTATAATATTGATATATAAAATAGTGAATTTTTTTCCATGTTATTTTAACTCACTATGTAATATTTTTCAGATCATTATGTAATATTAGGTTATTTGTATATCTAATGGTGATCATTGTGTTATTCTAAAATAATAATTTTTAAATAACACAATACTGAAAATATAGATTTTTATATATTTCTCAATTCATTATGTAGTCCTGATTAAGCCATCATGTAATACTCGTCAAATAGCTCATTGTGTCTGATGGTGTTTATCGACTCTAGTGTTGGTCATCGTCTTATCCATTGTGTCTAATGTTGATCATTTTGTTTTTCTAAAATGATGATTTTCGAATAAAACAGTACTAAAAAATATAAACTTTTTTAGGCTTTCAGTTCATTGTGTAAGTCTCGTCAGGTAACTGTGTAATCCTCGTCAATTCCAAAGATTACACAATGTCCTGACAAAATTCCACATTGAATTAAAATAATATAAAAAACTTTTTTTTGCCTTTTTATATCAACAATATTCACGTTTTAAAGATAAAAAATATTTATTTTTTATAATATGATTTTTTTAATGTAACATCGTATGTAAAAGTTAACGGCGTTTAAAAAAATGTAGAACTTGAGAAAGCGGAATTTACCAATTTTGCCTTCAACATACTTTTGATCGAAAAGACACGTGTCAAAATCTTAATCATTTTTACACTTCATAGTTTTCAAAGACTTTGTATATAAACATTTCTCATTAAATGGTCCAATTACTGTACAAAGTGTAATTTACATGCGAAGCGTATGAAGTCACGAAGGCGTGACACGTGTCTTTTGGGAGATGGGTAATTTCGCCCACACCACAATTACACATATAAGGTGGATAATTACACAAGTTATATTGATAAATATGCCAGTTAAAATTACACAAGTTATAAACAATAATTACGCAAGTTATATTAATGATTACGCAAATTACATGATAATGACACAAGTTCTTTTTTTTATAATTATGCAGTTAATAATCACACAAGTTATACGCACATCAAATAAACATTTTTAAAATATATTAATTTTTTAGTAAAAAGTATAGCAATACTATGCTTAAATTATAGACACTAAAATGTTTGATTTTATGGTGTATTTTTTTTAAATAATGTTGTATAATAAAGTTATATGTGTTTTAAAAAATTGAGAAAATTTGAAAAAGAAAATCAACAAGTATAGGTTATTTTCAAGTCCATCTCTCCAACTCCTTCCTTGCGTGATTATTCAAATCTCTAATCTGAACCGTTAATTCTTATATCAAAGGTTGAGATTACTTCTTACAGTTAGCACCAATGTTGTTAAGACTGGATCGGACCGGCCGGTCCGACCGGTTCGGCCGGGAATCGGGGCCTGGTCCGGTGGGCGATTCGTTTTTGGTGTTTTGAACCGGCCGGTTCGTCCCGAGCCGGCGGTCGAACCGGGAGAACCGGACCGGTTCGGGCCGGATTTTCTTTTTTTTTTTTTTGGTTTTTATTTTAATGGGTAAAAACGGGGTGTTAAACCATAAATTAAGAGCAAAAAAAACAAAAAACCGGCTTCACGCGGACCCGGTTTATTTCGAACGGCATTCGTGTCCGCATGTCGTGCATGGACGACCCAAATTTTCCAGCCAGAAACCCGTTTTTGCACCCCCCCTGCGCGCGGGTAGGTCATGGTGTAAAAGGTATCACAAAGACATTCAATACCTTTCACCTTGTTATCACATATAAACACATAATGTTTTATTTGTTACACCAATGTGGGACAAGAATGTTAGATTCTTAGAGAGACTTCCTTTACACCCTTAGTTCCAACATATATTTAATCACATATATAAATATAATTAAAATATAGTTAAATCCGGTCCGACCGGTCCGACCGGTCCGACCACCAAACCAGTAAGGCGTCCGGTTCGACGTCCGATCCGGTTCTGAAAACATTGGTTAGCACAAAAACAACACTTTGTATTCTAAATTTTTTCATCTAATCCTAATAAACCTTTACATCTATGAGACACGTGTCACTCTCTCATTCAATCTCGTTATGTTTTTCCCACCTAAATCAATTTACCTAATTTTACCTATATATGTGGATCCTTTTACCATAATGATAACGAATTTTATAATTTGAGTAAGAGTTTTTTTAGTTAAACCTTACACTATTTTCAATTACATCCTACTCTATTATATATATTAATTATTTTACTAGAAATTTATTATTATTTTTATTAATTTAACTATAACAAATACATGATAGGCATCTTCAATAGAAGATGAGTGATTAAATTTAATTCAATGTAAAAATGAATAACTAAATTCTTATTTTTTTAATTCTATTCGGTTATAATTGATTTATTATTAATAATTGGTTTCTATTTTGTTACAAGTTTCATTTCACTACATACATATTAATCTACCCATTTTCAGGTACTACAAAAAAAACATAATAATTTATCCCATATAACTTACTAATGATTCATGTATAAATAAAATATATAATTTTATATATCAAACAATTTATTAAAAATAATGCCTTTTAATGATTTGTTTTAGAAATATTGATATCGGATAATATATTAAAAACATCAAAAGTACCTAACAAAATGGAAAGATAGTAGTTAACATATAATCAAAATCTTCATAGGATATTGGTAAAAAGATATATTAGTATATATAAATACAAATTTGCTCAAGTACAACTTTTTATTTTTTTTGAAAAATTAATGTAATTTTGTTTGTTCGGCATAGATGTTAATTGATAATCATGTTTACATTAAGTAATGCATAGTCAAGTTACATTAAATTTGTTCACCATGTTAAAATGTGAAGTTCTAGATATTCGTAATAGTATTATTACTTGCTAATTGCAATAGTGTTTGTCAAAAGCTTAAGTTAGTTTCTTAAAACTTTGTTATATTTTTTTAAACATGTTTTCATTAATGTGAGATTCATTTTGTCATGATTACTAGAAACCAAATGCTATGAAAATAATATTATTTGCTTACATTTATTAATTTCATTATTACTAGATTTTTTGAGGTTGACAATTTAAAAAGTTTTTCGTTATTATATTAAACGACTTGTACTATGGACGGGTATAATGATTCAACATGTGTAATACACATTATATAGTTATATAATTTTTATTATACAAACCCGTGAATACACGAGTCTATAACCTACTATATAATAAACTATAAACGTAAATAATGATTCGTGTAATTAGTGATGATTAAGGATCTAATTTCCTACATATCTAAACTATTATAATATGTTATGTTCACTAAAGATATTAAATAACTAGGTTAGTACCCCGTGTAGTACACGGGTTGAATAAATAAAATATTAAATAGATTTTAAACAAATTGTTTCAAAACAAATCGTTTTAAAAAAGTGTCATTTCTAATAATTTATTTATTATAACTTTGAAATTTAATTACTTTTGTTTTATAAGATTTTTATTTTTAAAAGCCATATGTCTTAAAATATATTATGTTTTTTAAAACTTTGATACTTTTTTGAAAAAAATTCTTATTTTATAAAAAACTATTTCTTTACAAATTGTATTTGTAGAAAGATCTCTTTTTAAAAAATATATATTTGAATAAAAAGAATTAAATAATATCATTTATAGTTAATGTAATATTTATTAAAAGAGAGAAGCGGAAAAATAAAAGTTAGTAGCTCTAGAATTATGACAAGTGACATACAAAAATCTTCTTTTATTAGTATTGATAGATGATAGATAGATAATTAGATCAATTAATTGTACGTTTAAAAATCGATTTTGATGAGTCAAAAATTTCATAAAATAAAAATCCACTAAATCAAAGGAGTTTAAATTAGAAAGCATTGTAATTTTCAAAAAAATATAGAGATATTAGTGATTGCGAGTTGACAAAAATAAGTTTAAATGTAATTTAATGTATGATCGATAACTTATCATACTAATATTAGAAAGTATATAGTCCTTAAATATTTGATACTTTGATAATTTGATATAAATATATTATAATTGGATCAATTAATTATACAGTAAAAAATCAAAATTGGTGAGTATAATTTTCATAAAATAAAAATCCACTAAATTAAAGGAGTTTATTTTAGAAAGCAATAGAGAAACAAAGGAAAATTTATAGATTCTTAAGCCATAATATTAAATGTTAAATGGAATTTGAGGAACAATACTGTATAAGTTGAATTAATATATGGTTAGATGTAATTTTTATGACATAATATAAAAGGTTAAATGGAAGTCATAAATTGTAATTTAAATCAGTACTGAGTATCTTCCTATTCTAATAAAAGGTAAATGGGGTGACACGTGTCAGCACCACAATCATTGGGATGACACGTGTCATCACCACAATCATCCTCATCAAATTTTTCTCGCCTCTCTCTCCTATTAAATAGTTATCTTAATTACTAATAATATTATTTTAATACTTTTTAATAATTAATAAATTAAGAAAGAAATCTTTTTATTAAGGTTATATCTAAATAAATTGGTATTTTTAAATTATCAAATTTGGGAGTTGTAATAAGAAAACTTTTAAAAATGACATTTTTAATACGGTTTGTTTTAAAATAAAATATTTATTTTCAATAAAAGAAATTTAAAAACAAAATTTTAAAATGTTGATATTACCATTTTTTATTTCAGTCATATCATATCTTAGAATATCATTGTTTAATTAATAAATTTATTATATTAATATTTTATTTATTTAAACCGTGTAATACACGGGTTTACTAAAGCTAGTGGTAATATATTTAAGTAAAATGTCTATTAGTACGGTAAGCATTTAATGTATTAAAAACCTAAAAATAAAGATGGTCTAAGAGTGTGCCACGTGTCAATTTGGTAGTTTAATAGAATGACACGTGGCTTCAAAAACCTTGTTTTATTAGAGTCTATAGATCATTGACATCAAACAAATTTATTTTTACAGAATTTTTCCATTATATGATGATAAAGACAATTATAATAGTAGTTGGGATTAATATATTTTAAATCAAGTGGCTGGTGTCGAGTAATCAACTTGTTGGTTTTTTCGTCACCTCTTACTTAAATTTTTTTAAGGCCAAATATACAATCATGTTTTAATTATCTTAGAAAGAAACTCACAACTGTATAAACCCCTAGGTCGATGCTGAACATAATACTTAAAGTGATATTTGAATCCAAGACTTACTGATATTTACATATTTTAAAATTTTATTTTTAACCATCCGAGCTAAGAATCATTGGATAACAATTTGATAACATAACTTGATTTTAATAAAAAACTATATCAAGTTAACATTACTAAAAAAAGCAAATTAATTAAAGCAGAATTAATAACCAGACTAAAAAATAATTATATTTAACACGACTCGTTAAATAAACTTATATTGAAAGTACTATAAAAGCATGTGCCTCATAACAGTACAAATAAAAAGATAAGAACAGAACATATTTAAAAGTTTTTACAAATATTTAAATAATTTTTTAAAGGGTCTTAGTTTACTCCCATATATACCACTTATAGAATTTAAATGACCTGCTAGATTTTCCTTAATGGGATCTTAATTATTCCACATGTTATTCATTTTCTTCACTAGATTTCTCCGGATCTTCGCAATCACTGAATTTGTTCCACTAGAAAATAGGAAGTTGTTCCACTAGAAAATCGTTAGAGTAGTTGAAGTAAATGTAAATTTTATCATAACAAATCTTGAATTAACAAAACTCCATATTCACAAAGATTCAAAATCCTTCCAACAAAACCAAACCCATAATCCCCAAAAAAAAAAAAAAAAAAAGTGTGAACCAGCAGCGAAAATCGACTGATTGATCATCAACCGATCTGCTTCCAGATCATGATTCAGAAAACCTAAATCGAGTTCCATACAGGAAGAAACGTTGTAACTTTACTGAGGGAAAGATTCAAACTCTCTTTAGGCGGCTCACCACAGGGAAATCATAGAGTTGGCGAGCTGGCGGTTTCATATCAGGCATATTATATAAGCTTCTGCAATCATAAACAGTTAATCAGTTAGTTAAATACAGTTAACTAAATATTTGTTGGACCCTGTGGACTAGTAAGTTCAAACGCGTCAAATACCATAGTTTATTATAAAAAAAATTAAAAGTAAAGATAACAAAAAATTGAAGCAGCAAATAAAGAGTGCAACACTTACTCATACAAAAGTGCATCAATGTTATTTCTCATTTGAGAACCAAGAGCAATATTTTCATGCAGCTGCAACACAAGAAAAATTCAACCGTATTAGACGTATACCAACTTTAATTCATTCATCATGCCCACTGGTAAGGAGGCGGTTTTTATAGTATAGGAAGCCAAACGGGCGAGTTGGGTAAAGAGTTGGAAAGAGTGCAGGTTAGACGGTTTATTTTGGTACGGGTTGAAACGGGTCAGTTGGGTTGACCCGAAATACTTTTTGGTTAACACACTACTTCTTATAGACAAAAAGCGCCTAATTTATCGCAAAAATTATATGGTCTTAGACTCTTAGCATTAACAATTCACTTTTGAAATAAAATGATTTAGGAGATTGTATGCGATAAAATAGGCTTTCGACTTTTAAATTTTTTGACCCATTTAACCCGTTTCCTTTTGAGCTAACTTTCTATTTTACCAGTTTGAACTGGCAAAGATAAAAAAAAAAGCCTCAAATCAACCCATTTATAGGTAAACGCCTCGTAATTGCCACTTCTGCTTGAAAATTACCAAAAAAACTTGGTAAATGTAGTTTTACTTACCTTGAAAGCAGAAATATTTGCATAAAATTGATAAAATGCCTGCTCATTCTGCTCAAGAAGCTGCGCTGCAGCACCACCAATAGCTGCAGCAATCACAAACCTTTTTTTAACATATAGAAAGGTAATTTGCAAGACCATAACAGATATAGAAATTAGCATGAATTAAAAACCAAAAACATGGTTGCTAGGATTCATTGCTGCATATAAATTATTTACCTTTGTAAGATATTTTATCATCAATATCTTCATGATTGTCAATGGAGGCTGATAACTTGGCACAATGAAGACCATTGGAATGATTTGTAGCATGAGAAGATGGAAGCACTTGTTGATATGCAGCTTTTTCCTGAATGTAAAAAACAAAATAATTGTGAATAGTTAGTAGTGGTGGCAAAATGGACGGGTTGGGCAACAGGTTTATTTGTGTCAGGTCATCCCGCAAAGAATTTTTGTCCTTTATCTTCTTGAATATTACAGATAATTAATGTTTTGAATATAACTTATGAAACCTGTTACCATGATTGTCTAATAATTTAGATAGACAGTTTAGGAGTTTTATGTGTTGTGAATGCACTTTAGGTGAATTTTGACCGGTTTGACCAGCATGACTGGTTGACCCCTCCAAACTGTTTTTATTATAGCTGATTCTTAAAAATTTTCCCCAGTAGACATATAATACAACCAAAATTGACATGTTTATCATAAATGTGTCTAAATTGACGCCTCTAAACTAATTAGAATTCCAAGAGTTCAAAAATGTAATTTGGGTGAAAAGTCACAGTTTTTCAAGGCCTCGAAAAGAAATATTGTTTCTTTTCTTTTCTTTAAACTGTAATTTGAAGAGGAATTAATTGTAACATGAGAAAAAAATTCTTGAATTTACATAAAATTAACTGTTGATAACATGAAAGTTAAAAGAGATGGTCTAAAGCGGTAAAGCATACATTTTTTACTTTATGCCTCCTAGATGAATTACTACCGTATTTCCTTATCCTGTCATTTCCCTTTTCCTAGAAGACAATCCAAGATACAACTCAGAGCCGATATAATTAGATTCTAGGTGGTTTTAAAAGTGATTATTCATTTTCACCCGAACCCATTTTGACTTATAACTAACACACCCACACAAGAATGAATCAATGTTATTTCTCATTTGAGAATCACGATTGATGTTTTCATGTAGTTAAACAAGAAAAATTCAACCGTGTTAGGTGTACCACTTTAATCCATTCATCCCGCCAATTGGTAAGGTAGCGAGTGTTAATAGTATAGGTGGCCAAGGGCGCGAGTTGAGTAAAGGGTCAGAAAGGGTTCGGATCAGTCAAATTATTTAGTAAAGGTTGAAACAGGCCGGTTTAACTTGGCCTGAAAGTCTTTTTGTCCACATTTTTTATTCTTTATAGATCAAAAGTATGCCAGACTGGCAAACGTTATCACTAAACTTATATTATTTCGATAATAATTGATTATTTGGATATAACCATTTAAGAGGTGATATATTATATGCATTAATATAGGCTTTTGACTTATTACCTGCATGACCCATGTGACCCCTTTCCTTTTCAGCTACTTTTTTAGTTTACCATTTTGACTCATCAGAGATAAACATAACTCAAATCAACTCATTTATAAGTAAAGTTGTTGAAGATGTCATCTCCAATTAAAACTACCAAGAAAACTTAATAAATTGTAGTTTAGTTACCTTGAAAGCAGAGTCATTTGCAGAAACTTTACAACCAGTAGTTGTGCAACCACAAACTTCATCAATGCATTCCTCACCATTTTGGGGTGTTGATAACCGAGCATAAATGAGACCATTGGAATGATATGTAGCACGAGAAGACAGCTTCACTCGTTGACATGCAGCTTTTTCCTGAATGTATAAAACAAAAAATCATTAATAAATTAATAATTAGTAATAGTGGCAAAATGGGCAGGGAGTTTGACGCGCAAGTAATTAATGTTTTGAATAAGTTATAAAACCTGTCACCATGATAGTCTATTTTTATAAGCACATATTTGCAAGTGAAACAGAATACATGTGTGTTAATGTGACTCGAGTTGAAAGAGCCTTAAATTATTAAGCTTGAGTCGAGCCCATAAACAGACTTACATGGATGCATGCACGGGTCAAACTGATCCAATGCATTCAACTTCCTAAACCGCTCAATTTAAAAACTTATATAATTGTTGTCACAATATATTTCTTATAATATTTATTTAAAACATCGAGTATATAAATGTACAAAAAACATGTTTGGGCGTCAATCTGACCCAACTTTGTTTAACACGTACTTAAAATTTACTTGTTTTGACCTATAACCAACACTCCTATATGTTTTATCATGAACATAGTTATAGAGGTGATACACGACAATTTATAATTAAAATGGAACTGAAAGGCCAAATATAACTAGAACGATACATAATATTAATCATCAACATTATTTTTTTCTGTTTTGCTCATGTGATGGAAAAAACAAGCAGAAACCAGAAAGCAGCCAGTAAGGATAGAGATCATACAATCATCCATCTATGACGTAGAGCCACGTCATTTAATGTCTTGCCTTGTAACTTTAGCGCAATTGTTGCATAACGCTTTATGATATTATCTGAGGCATGTCTGCATAAAAGAAAAAAACATAGATTATCATTCAAACAAACACAATTGATGTAATGGTGTGTAAAGAATAATAATAAAACAACAATATCAAGTGGAATCACCAAAAAGATGGAATCTGATAAAACATAACAAGGTTGATAAAAAGTGAATGGATTGTAAGTTGACAGTTTCGACCCATTTACCTATAAACGGGTCGATTTTGATTATTTCCCATCCGTGGTGTGTAAAATAAGAGAATAACGTTTCAAAAGTCATCCAGATCATATTCAAAAAGAAAAACTTATAACTATTTTAATATAACAATATCATATTCACTCCTATTCAATTTGAACACCCCCTTTGACAATCAAGAACAACACATAAGCATCACTGAATCATACCCAAAAACTTTATTCACAAAAAAAACCTAAAATCCCCAATCAATAAACCCTAGTTCATAATTATCATTCAAGAATTCAAGATTCAACAAACATCAAAAACTAACAAACACCCACAAATCCCATATCATTCCCATACAAGATTCAGCAACAAGTATTCAAAAATTAACATACACCCACAGATTCCATATGGTTCTCATCAAGATTCAGCAATAAGTATTCAAAAATTAACACCCACCCACAAATTCCATATAGTTCTCATCAAGATTCAGCAACAAATATTCAAAAATTAACACACACCCACAAGTTTTAAACGGTTGTCATTCAATATTCAACAACAAGTACTCAAAAATCAACATACTTGATGAGGAGTTCTTCCAACAGATGCTGTTCATCAGGAGTCCAGCACACAGAGGACCTAATCTTTCGCTTTAAAGCAAACCCACAAACACCCACCGCAGATTTCTCAGGCTCGTTGTTATTGTCTTTATTGGCGGTGATGGTGGCGGTGGTGGTGCCATTGGTGTTTCTTGATGAACTCTTGTTGTTTGCACGTTGTTTTGCCATGATCAATCGATTAAAAAAGAACTAAGAAACACATTTGACGCAAATAACTATGAGTCCGTAACTATGAAGTAGGGATGAAGTAGGGAGGAGATATAGGAGTATTTATACTATTCTTGTTGAACTTTCTAATTTTTTTTTAATTTTTTATTTTTTAGATTAGGGTACGGACTACGGTCTCAATTATAATTTTACTAGTTTAGTATCTCGTGTAATACACGAGTTAAATAAATAAAAATATTTAATATTTTGTAAAATAAAAAAAGTTATAAAACAATATTTTCAAATAAAATATGATTGACTTATGTAAAAATAAGTATTTCAAGTAAAAAAATAATATTAATTTTAGACTTAAATACACTTTTTAAAATGTTATAATATTTAAAAACACTTTTTAAAACGTTTGTGTTTAAAAAAGTGTTTAGGAAAAGTTTAATATTTTATATTCTTTTTTAATATTTTTTTTAAATAAAACCTATACTTTTTAATTTTTACAATATCTATTTATTATTGTGTAAATGTTTTATATAATATAATTTGCCATGATCAATCGATGCAAAAAGGACTAAAGAACACACATTTGATGCAAAGAACTATGAGTTGGTAACAATGAAGTAGGGAGGAGATATTATGTTGCTCTTGTTGAACTTTCTAATTTTTTTAATTTTTTATTTTTTAGATTAAGGTACGGACTACGGTCTCAATTATAATTTTACTAGTTTAGTATCCCGTGTAATACACGAGTTAAATAAATAAAAATATTAAATATTTTGTAAAATTAAAAAAATTATAAAACAATATTTTCAAATAAAATATGATTGACTTATGTAAAAATAAGTACTTCAAGTAAAAAATAATAATATTGATTTTAGACTTAAAAACACTTTTAAAAATGTTATAATAATTAAAAACACTTTTTAAAATGTTTGCGTTTAAAAAAAGTGTTTAGGAAAATTTTAATATTTTATATTCTTTTTAATATTTCTTTTAAATAAAACCTATACTTTTTAATTTTTACAATATCTATTTATTATTGTGTAAATGTTTTATATAATATAATTTGCCATGATCAATCGATGCAAAAAGGACTAAAGAACACACATTTGACGCAAAGAACTATGAGTTGGTAACGATGAAGTAGAGAGGAGATATGGGGAGCATTTATACTATTCTTGTTAAACTTTCTAAATTTTTTTTAGTTTTTTTTTTTTAGATTAGGGTACAAACTACGGTCTCAATTATAATTTTACTAGTTTAGTATCCCGTGTGATACACGAGTTAAATAAATAAAAATATTAAATATCTTGTAAAATTAAAAAAATTATAAAACAATATTTTCAAATAAAATATGATTGACTTATGTAAAAATAAGTACTTCAAGTAAAAAATAATAATATTGATTTTAGACTTAAAAACACTTTTAAAAATGTTATAATAATTAAAAACACTTTTTAAAACGTTTGCGTTTAAAAAAGTGTTTAGGAAAAGTTTAATATTTTATATTCTTTTATAATATTTTTTTAAATAAAACCTATATTTTTTAATTTTTACAATCTATTTATTATTGTGTAAATGTTTTATATAATATAATTTGCCATGATCAATCGATGCAAAAAGTACTAAAGAACACACATTTGACGCAAAGAACTATGAGTTGGTAACGATGAAGTAGGGAGGAGATATGGGGAGCATTTATATTATTCTTGTTGAACTTTCAAACTTTTTTTAAGTTTTTTTAATTTTTAATTTTTTAGATTAGGGTAAGGACTACGGTCTCAATTATAATTTTAATAGTTTAGTATCCCGTGTGATACACGAGTTAAATAAATAAAAATATTAAATATTTTGTAAAATCAAAACAATTATAAAACAATATTTTCAAATAAAATATGATTGACTTATGTAAAAATAAATACTTCAATTAAAAAATAATAATATTGATTTTAGACTTAAAAACACTTTTGAAAATGTTATAATAATTAAAAACACTTTTTAAAACGTTTGCGTTTAAAAAAAGTGTTTAGGAAAAGTTTAATATTTTATATTCTTTTTTAATATTTTTTTTAAATAAAACCTATACTTTTTCATTTTTAATATCTATTTATTATTGTGTAAATGTTTTATATAATATAATTTGCCATGATCAATCGATGCAAAAAGGACTAAAGAACACACATTGGACGCAAAGAACTATAAGTTGGTAACGATGAAGTAAGAATGAAATATGAGGAGCATTTATACTATTCTTGTTGAACTTTCTAATTTTTTTTAAGTTTCTATTTTTTAGATTAGGGTACGAACTACGGTCTCAATTATAATTTTACTAGTTTAGTATCCCGTGTGATACACGAGTTAAATAAATAAAAATATTAAATATCTTGTAAAATTAAAAAAATTATAAAACAATATTTTCAAATAAAATATGATTGACTTATGTAAAAATAAGTACTTCAAGTAAAAAATAATAATATTGATTTTAGACTTAAAAACACTTTTAAAAATGTTATAATAATTAAAAACATTTTTTAAAACGTTTGCGTTTAAAAAAAGTGTTTAGGAAAAGTTTAATATTTTATTTCTTTTTTAATATTTTTTTTAAATAAAACCTATACTCTTTAATTTTTACAATATCTATTTATTATTGTGTAAATGTTTTATATAATATAATTTGCCATGATCAATCGATGCAAAAAGTACTAAAGAACACACATTTGACGCAAAGAACTATGAGTTGGTAACGATGAAGTAGGGAGGAGATATGGGGAGCATTTATACTATTCTTGTTGAACTTTCTAACTTTTTTTAAGTTTTTTTAATTTTTAGTTTTTAGATTAGGGTACGGACTACGGTCTCAATTATAATTTTACTAGTTTAGTATCCCGTGTGATACACGAGTTAAATAAATAAAAATATTAAATATCTTGTAAAATCAAAAAAATTATAAAATAATATTTTCAAATAAAATATGATTGACTTATGTAAAAATAAATACTTCAATTAAAAAACAATAATATTGATTTTAGACTTAAAAACACTTTTGAAAATGTTATAATAATTAAAAACACTTTTTAAAACGTTTGCGTTTAAAAAAAGTATGTAGGAAAAGTTTAATATTTTATATTCTTTTTTAATATTTTTTTTAAATAAAACCTATACTTTTTAATTTTTACAATATCTATTTATTATTGTGTAAATGTTTTATATAATATAATTTGTCATGATCAATCGATGCAAAAAGGACTAAAGAACACACATTGGACGCAAAGAACTATGAGTTGGTAACGATGAAGTAAGGAGGAGATATGAGGAGCATTTATACTATTCTTGTTGAACTTTCTAATTTTTTTTAAGTTTCTATTTTTTAGATTAGGGTACGAACTACGGTCTCAATTATAATTTTACTAGTTTAGTATCCCGTGTGATACACGAGTTAAATAAATAAAAATATTAAATATCTTGTAAAATTAAAAAAATTATAAAACAATATTTTTAAATAAAATATGACTGACTTATGTAAATAAGTACTTCAAGTAAAAAATAATAATATTGATTTTAGACTTAAAAACACTTTTAAAAATGTTATAATAATTAAAAACACTTTTTAAAACGTTTGCGTTTAAAAAAAGTGTTTAGGAAAAGTTTAATATTTTATATTCTTTTTTAATATTTTTTTTAAATAAAACCTATACTTTAAATTTTTACAATATCTATTTATTATTGTGTAAATGTTTTATATAATATAATTTGCCATGATAAATCAATGCAAAAAGTACTAAAGAACACACATTGGACGCAAAGAACTATGAGTTGGTAACGATGAAGTAGGGAGGAGATATGGGGAGCATTTATACTATTCTTGTTGAACTTTCTAACTTTTTTTTTAGTTTTTTTAATTTTTAATTTTTTAGATTAGGGTACGGACTACGGTCTCAATTATAATTTTACTAGTTTAGTATCCCGTGTGATACACGAGTTAAATAAATAAAAATATTAAATATCTTGTAAAATCAAATAAATTATAAAACAATATTTCAAATAAAATATGACTGACTTATGTAAAAATAAGTACTTCAAGTAAAAAATATTAATATTGATTTTAGACTTAAAAACCCTTTTGAAAATGTTATAATAATTAAAAACACTTTTTAAAACGTTTGCGTTTAAAAAAAGTGTTTAGGAAAAGTTTAATATTTTATATTCTTTTTTAATATTTTTTTTAAATAAAACCTATACTTTTTTATTTTTACAATATCTATTTATTATTGTGTAAATGTTTTATATAATACTAGCTTTAGTAAACCCGTGTATTACACGGTTTAAATAAATAAAATATTAATATAATAAATTTATTAATTAAACAATTATATTCTAAGATATGATATGACTGAAATAAAAAATGGTAATATCAACTTTTTAAAATTTTATTTTTAAATATCTTTTATTGAAAATAAATTTTTTGTTTTAAAACAAATCGTATTAAAATGTCATTTTTTAAAAGTTTTCTTATTACAACTCCCAAATTTGATAATTTAAAAATATCAATTTATTTAGATATAACCTTAATTAAAAGATTTCTTTCTTAATTTATTAATTATTAAAAAGTATTAAATAATATATTAGTAATTAAGGTAATTATTTAATAGGAGAGAGAGGCGGGAAAATTTTGATGAGGATGATTGTGGTGTTGACACGTGTTATCCCAATGATTGTGATGCTGACACGTGGCACCCCATTTACCCTTTTATTAGAGTAGGAAGATAATTTGCCATGATCAATCGATGCAAAAAGGACTAAAGAACACACATTTGACGCAAAGAACTATGAGTTGGTAACGATGAAGTAGGGAGGAGATATGGGGAGCATTTATACTATTCTTGTTGAACTTTCTAATTTTTTTTAAGTTTTTATTTTTTAGATTAGGGTACGAACTACGGTCTCAATTATAATTTTACTAGTTTAGTATCCCGTGTGATACACGAGTTAAATAAATAAAAATATTAAATATCTTGTAAAATTAAAAAAATTTTAAAATAATATTTTCAAATAAAATATGATTGACTTATGTAAAAATAAGTACTTCAAGTAAAAAATAATAATATTGATTTTAGACTTAAAAACACTTTTAAAAATGTTATAATAATTAAAAACACTTTTTAAAACGTTTGCGTTTAAAAAAAGTGTTTAGGAAAAGTTTAATATTTTATATTCTTTTTTAATATTTTTTTAAATAAAATTTAATCTTTTTAATTTTTACAATATTTATTTATTATTGTGTAAATGTTTTATATAATATAATTTGCCATGATCAATCGATGCAAAAAGGACTAAAGAACACACATTTGACGCAAAGAACTATGAGTTGGTAACGATGAAGTAGGGAGGATATATGAGGATCATTTATACTATTCTTGTTGAACTTTCTAATTTTTTTTAAGTTTTTTTAATTTTTAATTTTTTAGATTAGGGTACGGACTACGGTCTCAATTATAATTTTACTAGTTTAGTATCCCGTGTGATACACGAATTAAATAAATAAAAATATTAAATATCTTGTAAAATAAAAAAAATTATAAAACAATACTTTCAAATAAAATATGACTGACTTATGTAAAAATAAGTATTTCAAGTAAAAAATAATAATATTGATTTTAGACTTAAAAACATTTTTAAAAATGTTATAATAATTAAAAACAATTTTTAAAACGTTTGCGTTTAAAAAAGTGTTTTGGAAAAGTTTAAATATTTTATATTATTTTTTAATATTTTTTTTAAATAAAACCTATACTTTTTAATTTTTACAATATCTATTTATAATTGTGTAAATGTTTTATATAATATAATTTGCCATGATCAATCGACGCAAAAAGAACTAAAGAACACACATTTGACGCAAAGAACTATGAGTTGGTAACGATGAAGTAGGGAGGAGATATGTGGAGCATTTATACTATTCTTGTTGAACTTTCTAAATTTTTTTAAGTTTTTTTAATTTTTAATTTTTTAGATTTGGGTACGGACTACGGTCTCAATTATAATTTTACTAGTTTAGTATCCCGTGTGATACACGAGTTAAATAAATAAAAATATTAAATATCTTGTAAAATTAAAAAAATTATAAAACAATATTTTCAAATAAAATATGATTGACTTATGTAAAAATAAGTACTTCAAGTAAAAAATAATAATATTGATTTTAGACTTAAAAACACTTTTAAAAATGTGATAATAATTAAAAACACTTTTTAAAACGTTTGTGTTTAAAAAATGTGTTTAGGAAAAGTTTAATATTTTATATTCTTTTTTAATATTTTTTTAAATAAAAGCTATACTTTTTAATTTTTACAATATCTATTTATTATTGTGTAAATGTTTTATATAATATAATTAGTATGCACTATTATCATTTATTAGGAGATAGAGATGAGAAAACTAAGATGAGAAAGTGTAATATTTTAACAAGTGACACTTCAGAACTTTCTTTTATATATATAGATAGAAGATAAATTCCTTATATTTTAATTATTTTAAATACTTATATGTTACGCATGTTAAAATAATAAATAGTATATGCGAGATTATTAAATTGTGAATATAAAATTTTGAGTTTGTAAAACATACCTAGACTTGATAGGATAAAATCGTGATGTACATAAAATTTATGCGTTAGAAAAAAGTTAATTTTATTAATATAATAGTAATTGAAATTTTATTAAGGAAACATATAATACTCTAATTTGTAATTTTTAATATGGTAATAGCATGTGTTTAAATCTTAAGTGGAGCCTGGGTGAAAATTCTAAAAAAATATCATGTGACTTTTAATTTTTTTGATTTATTAGTATAAATTATATATGTTACTAATTAACAATTTATTTTTATATTATAAGTTGTACCTAAACTTTAGTTGGTCACATCTTTTGTTTTCTTCTTTTTTTGGTTTTAATTTTTTCTTACTTTTAAGTATTAATTTACATATTTTACAACTTAATTCTTATAATTTTTTATTTTTAATTTTAGTTACTTGTGCATTTCATCATTTATCATTTTTTTTGTTTTACGTATCGATTTAAATTTTACGAGTTAACGCGTTACAACGTGCGCGTGCGGTTAAATATTTTTACGCTTTTTTTTTCTTGTTTAATGGCTCTGTCACAATGAGCAAGTCTTGGATCGACTTAGTTACTGTTTTTAATGTTTATGTTTCATGTGCGGGATTCAACGCTTTTACGTCTACTTTTTGTTCGCTTTTTATTTTTTCAGTTGTATTATTTTAATATGATTTTTTAGTTTCAGTAGTCGTTCATTATAGTGTGAAATTGGTGTTACTTGCACGGTTTAATACCAGTTACCTTTTTAAAACTTCTTAATCTAATCCTACTCAATTATACATAAGGGTTATTTGGTAACTTCGTTATGAATTTAATAAAATGTTACATACATTTGAATATGTCAATGACGTAGTGTGTTTGGTTCATCTAAGACAAACATTTTAATGGTTTATGAAACCTTTTAATGAGTAAGTTTGAGAAACACACTGACTGACTCAAAGATTACCTATTGTTCGGTCAAGCCTCTTTTACTGTTAGCTAAATAACAAGTGTGTCCAAATATTTGTATGACAGATAGTATAGATACATGAAGAGAGAGGACGTTGATATCTTCGTTTAGAGGTGGCCAAAATAACTGGTTTGGCAACCGGTTCGTGAAAGAAAACCAAAACCGTTCCCAAACCGGTCCCCAAGCGGTTTCTAAAACTCCCGTTTTCAAACTAGTTCCAAACCGGTCTGGTTCCCAAACTAGTTTCCAAACCGGTTTTCAAACAATTATTTAAAATTTTATGTCGTTTGAATTGTTTCTATGTTTTATATATTATATATTTCATTTTGATATTAAATTGTGTACTTCATTTGAAATCATGTACTTTGTTTTAAAACACAATTATGTAATTTTCTAATTTTATATGTTTCAATTTTTACAAATGAAACTATGTAAATGCATCTTATAGGTTTATTTAATTTATACAATTAATATGTAACATTCATCTTATAAGTTTATTTAATCTTACAATTAATTGTTTATTTAATTTATAAAGCTTAAAAAAACCGAACCGATTTGGACCCGAACCGATTTCCAAACCGACCCAAATAGGTTTTATAGGTTTGGTTTTTTTAAGTCCAAACCGGTTTAGAACCCGAACCGGTTTGAGGTCAAACCGGTTGAGACCACGGTTGACCAAACCAATTTAGAAAAAAACCCGATTTGTACACCTCTATCTACGATACGAGCTTCCAGTTAGAGCACGTTTTTATCTCTGCTCTAATAAGAGAGTAATTAGGGTAGATAAGTGTCAGCACAATATTCATTCTCACCATAATTTTATCATTTTTTTTCTATTCGATAATTAGATTAATTACTAATAATATATTTAACACTTTTTTACATTAAAGATAGTTTTTTATAAATTAAGAAAAAAAATCTTTTATTAATGTTATTTTATAACGAAACAAATTTGTATAAAATAATTTTTTTCCTAAAACATCAAAATTTTAAATATTAAATATTATAAAATTGGTTTTCTTTATAAATATTTTTGTATGAACAAAAAATAATTAAAATTGAAAGGTATAAATAAAAATTTAACATGGTTTAAATATTATAAATTTGGTATTTGGATTTTTACAAGCAAGTCAAATAGTCAATAGTTCGTTTAACATGGTTTTGGATTTTTCTTTCCTTTACATCGTTGCCACACGTATAATTATTTACTTTTTACGTTTTTTTATTTATTTCAATATACGTCTCTTATATTCTTGTGAGTTGTCTTATTTCACAAAATATTAAATTTACTTTTTTTAACGACGTTTAATATACTTTTGCTTTTTAAATTTTAACTTTTAGATTTAATATTTCAAGTATATTTGTACTATTTTCTTAAATTCACTTGCATTCTATATAATGTTTATTTTCAAAAGAATTTTATTAATTGCGAACATCCCATTGTGGCGTTTTTATATTTATCTACGTTTAGTCGGGTTAGATATAATATATATAACATTTTTCAAGATATATATATATATTTTTATTATATTTTAAATATATCGTTGTAATGTGCTTATATTATCTTCCTTAACGTTTAATTTCACAATATCGTAATGTTTTCTTAAACCTTCGAGTATGTTGTTTTAAAGTGCGTTTCGATTTAGTTTTTATTTAACACCGAGTCGGCTCAAGCACTTGCATAACTCACTTTTTATAAAATTGAGAACAATTTAAGTATACTAACCATTATATATACTAATTACCAATTTTTTATGCATTATGGTCTGTACAACATGCTTTAAGAGTTGTATTCAACTTTTGTTTTATTCTTTTTATCTTTAACTTTTTCATTTTAACCCAACACTTTTACATCTTTTATAATTTAGCCCAAATATTTTGTTTACTTTTAACTTTGGCCCCTATACTTTTTATATTTGAAAAAAAAATTGTTTTACGTTTCGGTCTACATTTTGCGAGTTAACACGACGCATTGTGCGTGTGTTGTTCAACGTTTTTACGCTTATTTATCCTCCGTTTAACGGACGCGTCGCAACGCGCTGGTTCAAGATCAGCTTAGTTGTTATTTTATATGTTTTATGTTTCGCCTAACGGTGGTCATTGGTTCTACGTTTCGGTTGGTGGTCGCTAACGATGGTGTGTTTTTTGTGCTACTTTACATGATTTTACACTTTCTCGCCTCCCGCAATACTAGTTCTTTTACTATGAACCAAGAAAATTACTTTCAAACAATCAAATACTTTTCTTATTGTTTGTTATTTATTTAGTATAAAGGGAGTGTTGGTAGTCTTATATATAAACTAACTAGGGTATTTATACGATTTTTACTTTTTTTGAACGGCAAATGTACGACATGTTTCCCAGCCGGGACCGCACCCCTAACACCCTCAGGATGAAACCATTGCTAAGAAAACCCTCTGCCTCAACTCTAAGTATTTTGCTCAAAGTGAGACTTGAACTCATGACCTCTTCTTATTTACATGTCATGGATATCTCACTTAACCAGTTGGGTTAACGATCATTGGTTTATATGATTTTTACTAAATCTCACTTTTAAATACTTCGTTATTTTGAAGTGAGTTTGAATTAATTTTCTTAAATATCATTAGATTCTATCAATTATTCTTTTACAAATCACAAGATATTCGACCATCAATAGTTCTACTAGTGCTTGGGTTTGACCCATTGAAGCAAACTGGAACATGTGAGCTGATTTTTTTTTTGTTTAGATAGTGTTTTATTTATTTGATATTTTATTTTATTTTTATTTGTGGTATGTTTTGGGGCTGCTTTCATGATCTCCTCAAGTACTTTTGAAGTTTGTAGTTTTTGGTCATATTTTTAAAAAATCCATTCAGTGTTGCAGCATGCATGATTCGATGTAATGACTTAGGTTTTAGGATTCGTATGTAATAATCAACACATAGTTGATATCATTTGAAAAAGATGATTGTTGAAAAGTCCATTTTGTAAATTGTATATTCATCGGAGTGTATTGAAATGCTTCACATCTCCTTATTTGTTTTATTCAAGATTAGACTATTGATTTAATTGGATATATGAATGGAACAAATGTTGTTGAGAATGAATCCAAACTTATTTTGATTGGTCACAAAATCATTACGTGACATTCCAACTTGATACTCATCAAATCAGGCTCCCTATGAGATCTTTTTACAACAGTCTTTTATTTCTAATTTTACACAATTGTTCACTGTGGACTTGAATCTCGACTTCTTGGGGGATACATCATTTTAAACAACTGAATACCACTAGGCATGCACTTTGATGACAAATTAAAATACTTTAAAATAATACTAAGATAGATTAAATAACTTTAAAATTGTTACACGAGTAATTCATATATACGGAGGAGCTCGCGTTTGATGTCTCTCTTCGTATGCTTTACATAATATGTATATTTCGTAAGATTGTATTGTATAATGTATTGTACAACACAACATTACTATATGTCATAATCATAACTACAAATTTGAAATGAATTAGCCTAACATTCGGTGTATGGTAACAAAACCTCGATGTGATGACCCATCTTGTATAAAACAAAAAAGTTTAATAGAAGTTGAATAAAATAGCTCAATATGATTTTCTGTTTTAATCATCAACATTTTTTTATATATTATTTAGCTATGACATGATGAAAAACTATATAAGATATTTACATAGTCTACATGAACCATTTACTTTCTCTCAAGTAGAAAACACATGACATTTAGGGGTTGTTTGACAACCACTTAATCAACCTTTTAATGGTTTAGATGTCTTAATGGTTTAACACTTAATGATTCAGACTGTTTGTTTCGCGAGCAAATGTCTTAATGATTCAGAGATTTGCCTCTGAATGGTTAAACATTATACTAATGGGGAATGGTTAAGATGCTAATACTGAATGGTTAAAACCTTTTATCTGAATTGGTCAGACATTTGCATTTGAATAGTTAAACGATATACTAGCTTTTAATGGTTCAACACTTAATGATTCAGACCTCTTATTAATTCAGCATTTAATCATTCAGAAATTGTCAAACAGCCTTTTAGAAACATCACAAAAAGGTTACAAAGAATAAAACTATATAGCAAGCATAAAAAAGCATTTACCGCAAGCCACTAATGGGCCTGACCCAGTATCGTTTCATACAATATGGATTATGGGTCATCTCAATTATCAAACAACACTAAGCCCAAACAAAAGCCCACCATGATCCTTTTAGGACCCTAGGGTTTTTGCTATTTGAGCGGCTTCATCTATTCTTCACTGCCTCCGTAACCTCTATACCCTCTTCCCTCTGCAGCACCTCATCGAGGATAATCGATGGTAATGCTCTAAAAATCCGATTTTTCATTCATAAATCAATGCTCTTTATCATTTAATTGAAGATCTGTTGATGATATATGATCTTGATGTTTTGGGTTTAATCTGTTAGCATCGATGTTAAGTTACTTTCAACTGTTTTTGTGTTATCACTGGTCTACATTTTGGATAGAGGGTTGAATTCATGTTAATTTTGTTGTTTGCGTGTTCAATCTTCGTGTATGAGATGTATTGCTATTGGGGTTGATTAGGGGTTTACTGTTGGCATTATTGTACTAGATTCTTCTGATTTTGAGCTGTTTGAAAGTTTGAGCTGAATTTGGCAGTTGGAAATATGGTGATTTTAGGTTTGATGGATGTGGTTTTGCAGTATTCGTGTTTCATGACTTCATCAGTTTGTTTGATTGGATTTGATTGTATGTGTTACATATGGCCGAAATGATGTTTGTGCACATCATTTTTATGGATGATTTGTTGATCTATTTGAGTAAACTCAAAGTCGTTGTCTGTAAATTGATTGCAATGCTTTAAAAGTTATCTTCTTTAATTTGTTGACACTTGACAAAGAAATAGTGACTTTCAGCCAAATCAAGTCTTTTAGAAAACAATTTTTTGTATTTTAAATGAATTCATCTGTGTTTAACTAAACCTTTTTGTTAAGCTATAAGATGCTAAACAACCATGTGATTCTCTTGTTTTTTTAAAATTGTATTTTCATTAGTCGGTTAGCCCTTTAAATATGTTGCAAGACATGCTTAATCTTTGTTGAACTTTTTGATGTATTATATTTTGTAGTCTATTTTTTTAGTGGTTTTTTTTTATCTTGTAGGCTTTTGTCAAAGCCCAGAAGTCAAGATCTTACTTCAAGAGGTTTCAAGTAAAGTTCAAGAGAAGGAGACGTAAGAAACTTTGATTGCAATCTTGCTAGTTTTTGTTTTTGAAATTTTGTAACAGATTGTTGTTTTATTGTTTTTTACTTTTGCCGGTGATTACCTTTTGATTTTTTTTTTGTTTCTTGATGCAGAGGGTAAGACTGATTACCGTGCTAGGATCCGGTTGATTAATCAGGACAAAAACAAGTACAATACACCGAAGTATCGATATGTTGTGCGATTTGTAAGTCTTATCTCACACACAAATTTACTACAGTTTTTGTTATTGAAGTTGGTTTTATTGTTATATTAATTTAGAGGGGTTTAACATATTTTTGTTGACTTTAATGATGCCTTTAGACCAACAAGGATATAACTGCACAAATCATATCTGCAACCATTGCTGGTGATATTGTTCTGGCTTCTGCTTATGCTCATGAACTTCCTCGTTATGGCCTCAAAGTTGGTCTTACAAACTATGCTGCAGGTTTTTTTTGTTCTTTTCATCATTACTTATCATTTCATGGTGTTTTAGAAATCAAACCTCCTAACATTTTTTTCTGGTAAATTTAGCCTATTGCACTGGGCTTCTTTTGGCTCGCCGAGTTTTGAAAAAGCTAGAAATGGATGATGAGTACCAGGGAAATGTTGAGGTATTTTAATGCAAGTTTTGCTTATTAGTTTGGATCCTTTTGTTTTTATATATCCACTAAATTTTTTTATCAAATGCTGGTGTTTACAGGCAACTGGAGAAGATTTTTCTGTTGAACCTGCAGAAAGCAGGAGGCCTTTCCGTGCTCTTCTTGATGTTGGTCTCATCAGAACAACCACTGGAAACCGTGTTTTTGGTGCCCTTAAGGTATATAAATATACACTTTGTATATTCTCATAGTTGTGGCTGAATGGGTTATTGTAGTTGTTGGTCAAAACCAGTCGGATATCCTTGAAAGGGTTTTGTTGATCCTTTTCATGATCAGCTGGGGTCAATTCTTTAACATTTAATTTTTCAAGTAATAATATAGTTAATTTATGCTTTAAAATTATGTTTTGTGCCATTATAAAACTTGTTTCACCTGTAAAACCAACATGATCAGTTTTCTTTCAAAAATTTATGTTTTACTTGTTATTGGTAATAAAAGATACAATTCTCATGTTTAATTTCAAATCAACAAAATGGACATAATATTAGGGAGCTCTGGATGGTGGTCTTGATATCCCACACAGCGAGAAAAGGTTTGCTGGTTTTAACAAGGACGGAAAGAGTCTTGATGCTGATGTCCACCGCAAATACATCTATGGTGGGCATGTTGCTTCGTACATGAATGTGAGTTCGACTTTTACCATTCATAGTTATTAATTTGTTGGTGCTTTTTATGCTGTAATTTATTTGAACAATTTAATTATTTTGGTTTTGCTTGCCACAGACTTTAATGGAAGATGAACCAGAGAAGTACCAGACTCATTTTTCCGAGTACATTAAGGCTGGTGTTGAACCAGATAACCTTGAAGAGCTTTACAAAAAGGTCCATGCTGCCATTCGTGCTGACCCGACTGTGAAGAAGTCTGAGAAACAACCACCAAAGGAGCACAAGAGGTAATAATAATCTTAATTTACTCCGGATCAGGCTTGATCTTATACACTCGAAAAATTTGAATGATGGTTACAAATCAAATATTATTTTAATGCTAATTGAATATGTAAAATAAAAATTGTATCTTTGATGTATGTATATATGTTTTTGGAAAAATAATGTCAGCATAAATTCTTGATTTTTGCTTTCTTCTTTTGTTCTAGGTACAATCTTAAGAAGCTAACGTATGACGAGAGGAAGCAAAAGCTTATCGAGAGGTTGAATGCTTTGAATGCTGCTGCTGGAGCAAATGATGATGATGATTCAGATGAAGATGACGAGTGAGAAATGATCTTTGGTTTAGCTTCTTGAGAAATGAATGCTAATGTAATGTTGGAGTTTGTTTGAATATTGCTTTTGAAATCTAGTATTTTTGTTAGACCTGAATTATGTTTTTTTATAGTCACTTTTTAATGTTATTGTTATACATTTTTACTTCTGCTTTGTTTATTTTTTAGGCTAATCTTGTTATGTTTTTCTCAGTATGTTGGTTCATAAATATAAAACATTGCAGCTTTAAAGTTTATAGTTTCATATAAATAAGAAGTTTGAAAGTGATATAAATCAAAACACGCATAGTGTTCAAATGAATCTTTGAGATGAAACCCCTGTTGTCAATAGCGTATGATGCGATGCGCCCCTCCCTCGTTTGTTGTAGATAGTGATTGCATGGTGGAATTTTTTTATTTTTTTATTATATTTTTTTAGAAAAATATGAGATTTAGATGATTAGTAATAGAGCGTTTTAGTTATTTTGGGATATTATCCTACTTAATCGCTAAACACAAAATAGTAGTTGTTATTTATCGCTATTCGTTACGTAGCATATAGGTGGTTTATTGTTATTTACCGTTGTTTGCTATTGACAACTATAGATAAAACATAACTTGTTTAAGTAAAAGGCTGAAACTGCTAGAAATCTGAATAGGATTTTAATAATCCATATTATCTTTTATTGTTTGATAATCATTCATATTATTATTAATTTGAATAGTAAAACTTGTATGACATTTACCTTAGCTACCAATAACAATTCTAATAATATAAGTGTCATAAATTTGATTTTGCTAGTATATTTTTTTCTTTTGTTTATGATTATTGTAGTGTTTGTAATTGTGTATAATTTTTTTTAAAATATTTGATAATTATGTTACTTACATTGTTATTTCTAACAAAAGTGTGAGTTAAGAGTGTCACTACTCAAATTGTTAGGATATATTATTATAGAACAATAAGTAATATAATTAAATTTAATTAAAAAGACTCTTGGGTGCTGTTTGTTTTTTCTGCAGCAAAATATTTGCAGTCTGCGGACCACATCTGTAAACATCTGTAGGAGAAGAGTTGGACCAAACGTCTGCAGTCTGCAAGAAAAACACTATTTGTTTTTTAACATCCGCAGACTGCTAAATATTCTGTAGTTAAAATGAACCTATTTTTTAAACTTTAAAAAATATTTCAACATTAAAATTTAAAGAAAAGTCATACAACACTACAATAATATTCATAAAACTATAAAAATATATTTTATTTAAATCATTTATTTTCACATTTTAGTAGCTATAAAACTATAAAAATACATGTTATTCCACGCGGACGGTGGGTGGAGGCGGACGGTGGTGGAGGTCGGACGGTGGTGGTGGAGGACGGTGGTGGTGGAGGTGGACGGTGGCGAGGTGGACGGTGGTGGTGGACATGGGTGGTGGTGGGTTATGGTGTTTAATACTCTGCAGACTTTAGAAGTGGTTGTGCCAAGTCTGCACCATGCAGACCTCGCGCAGACTTTTTTTAATAAAAAGTCTTTCAAAAAACAAACACTCTGCATACCTCAACGTCTGCGCGTGACCTGCGCGGCGCAAACAAAAGAAGTCAGGAAGAGCTTTTTACTGAAAACAAACTCCCCCTTGGTGCTCAAAAGATTTAGGGCTACACTCGGACCTCTTAACATTCAAACCGGCCCCATGAACAAAAACATGTAAGAGTTATGTAACGCCATCTCACCCATTTGATATGTCGAACGCCCAATAAATTTCATGATCGCGTTAACATCGCACGACCAAGTTTCAACATTGGTCTCGTGCATATAACTAATACAGACGGGCCACACTTCTTTGATATGGGTACATAAATGAACAATCTCAATCTCATGACACCAAATCTAAGAAACTTTAATACTGCAAAATCACAATACATGTATAACAAGTCATCGACTAATCTGCATTTACCTTCGTCTTCTTTCTTGCAAGAAAACGTTTTTTTGCAGCAGCCAAAGCATCTTGGTTTCTTTTATGATGATCTGTTGGCGGTTTAACTGCCACGCCTTCGGTTCCAGATTCTTGATTCTGCAGATCACTCAAGACTTCTTGTTTATGAGAATTAGGAACAGGTTTTGGTTCAATGTTTTCAGGTTTTTTCTTGGAAGCCGCAGATGTTTCACCTATGTTTTCTTCTTGAGCACTTGCTGAGACTTTTGATGGTTGACTTTCTTCTGGCTTTTGACTCTTTGACTCCTCTGTATGCTTGTGGACCTTTGTTGACTCGCCATCTTTGGAGCAAAAGGCCACATTTTTTGACAGATTGAAGTAGAACTCGGTCATGTCACCACCTTTCTTAGTAATTTGTTGCACCAAAATATGAATTTTGACACAAATTTGAATCATGAGAATACTCGTTTTCCTTCACATGCGAAACATAAACATGAGAAACGAAACGAAACAAAATCCTAACAATCCTTATCTTTCATCAAATGGTACAGGAGTTCCATTTCACTGACAAACATTGATGGGTTGGGTAACAAGTCAAAATGTTTTTTTAAGTAAAGAATCACATAAATACTTATACCTATGACACATAAGATCATGACCGCCTCTCTTTCTCTCTCCAACTATATCTTTAAAGTACTATGTACAAGTTTTTATGCAGGTTATCTACTTAAAATATTGGTTCTGTATAGGATTGTAAACAAACAGAATGAATACGAACGAGGCATAGTTTGTGCTTGTTCATTAAGAAAAAAAACTTGTTCATGAACGGTTCACGAATGTTTATCGAACAAGATTTCTTGTTCGTGTTTGTTCATTAAGGAAATATATCTGTTCATGAACTGTTCACGAACATAAACGAACGCAAACAAGGCAATCAAACACACAAATATTTATAAACATTAATGAACACAAATGAAAATCCTAAAACAAACAAATACAAACCATCATATATTGATTTTATAATTAAAATCACAAACATTATGTATATCCACTAAATATAAATAAGTACTTAACATAATTATCTTATGAACGAACACAAACGAACGTTAACGAAGCATTATCGAACGTTAATGAACATAAATAAACGAATGCAACCTCTACTCATGTTTGTTCGTTTAACTAAATAAACAGAAATTTTTTGTTCGTGTTCGTTCGTTTAATAAATGAATACACATAAACGAACTTTCCGCCGAACAGTTCACGAACTGTTCGCTAAACGTGCAGTTCATTTACAGCCCTAGTTCTGTAATAAACATGTCCATGTATATATAACTAATGTAGTGGATACGATAACAAAAATATTTTATCTACATGGATACTTTAAATGTTTTCAATAAAGCTATAAGAAAGTAGGGGTGTGCACAGTGTATACAATTTTCGAAACCGAAATCGCGAGTTCGGTTAATACCATTTTTTTAATCGCAACCGCAACCGAAAACTTCGGTTAACCACCGGTTATGGTTAATTTACGGTTAATTTTGGTTAATTAACCAATATATTTAATATATGCTTTTAAACCAAAATATTAACTAATAATTTATTGTTAGGATAGGTTTGGACCAATTTATAAGGGTGTACACGATATGGTTTGTTTTTAGGTCTTGCCAAAACCAAAACTGAAGTCGGTGTGTGCATGCATTTTGCGTTGCTTTTGTTTGTTTATGGATGTTTTTTAATATAAAACGGAATCCATTATGTAATATATTTTTATAAATGTGAACAGAAAAGGATGAACATATGAAATTCTAGTAAAATCATAAGAAGTATTGTAAATTTATTATATATAATTGACATTCGGTTCAGTGTGGTTAATTTGCACATCAAAACCAAAACCGAACCGCAATGTGCGGTTAATTGGTTATGCCTTAACCGAACCATCAATTGCTTGTTCTGTTCGGTTAATGCGGTTAATCGGTTTTGAAAATCGGTTATTTGCTCACCCCTATCAGAAAGTTGTAGGCATTTAAAAACATGGTGGGACTTCCAACTCGCCCAACGATAATAGCACAAGAACACCGAATGAAAAGTACAACTTACATCTTCTTTTTCCTCACGAAGTTGATGCAAACGTTCTTCTTCTAACCATTTTGCTTGCTCTGCGAGTTTTTTTTCGTTGTACATAGAGCAACGAGTGGAGTGCATGAAGCTTTTGCCTCACGCTTTTTAAAACCAAGATAGAGTAACACCATGGTTCATGAATTACTCAATTATAAACGTATCATATATTCCTTTGGAAATGGTGAGTAAATATAATATGAATTACTCAATTATAAATATAAAATTCCATATATTCTAAGGTGAACAAGCCAAAAGAGAGTAACGAATGAAAACCACTAATTATTAGCCCAAAATAAGTATGAATTAAACTTCATCCGATGATTTTTGTTAGAGCACCACAAATGTTCATGACGATCGACGATTCTAATCTCTAAGAACAAATGTCTCAAGGTTTCTCACAATACAAGAGAATATGATCTCAAGCAAGTAAAATTAGGGTTCCATCAGTAAACTCAAAAGCTAAAATTTGTAAGACAAATAATCGATTAACCGAACCAAATTAGATACTAACACGAAATATCCAAATAAAGATTTTTATATAAAATTTTTAAGACTTTAGTTATATATATTCTCAGAGTCAATAAATTATTCATATATTTCACTTCTTAAAGCTTATATATATTATATATTTATCTATTTCGTTATAATTAAATTTTTTGATAGCTATTTTAACCTTATTTATATTAAGTAAATATTATTTTTCTGTTATTGAATTATTTAAAACTTTAACAATTGTTTTTTAAATTTGAAAATGAACTTTGATTTTCAATGATTGTTATTTTCAAACAAAATTTAAAACTTTATATATATTTAGAGATGTAACTTTATTGTTTATATTTCTATAGAAGTTTTGTATTTAGAAAATTAATAATCGATGGTTTTAAAATTAGAAAGATGAAAAATGGGTTAGTAAAAATAAGAATGAAATATCAATTAACTAATTTAATTTTAATAAAATGAATAAATATGTGTATACAACTAATTTTTTGGTTTAAGAAAATACGTAATTAGAAAATAGGGTAAGGTCGTAAAACTACGTTTTATGTCGACTTAACCTCCCTGGGTATATATTATTATTAGACTTAATTACATGGGTGGTCCGTGTGGTTAGACCTCATTTTACTTTTGGTCTCTGCTTCTCTGAAGTTACAAGTTTGATTCAAAACTTTGCACAAACGTAACAACTATGGTCCCTGAAACTAGGGGTGCAAACGAGCCAAGCCGAGCTCGAGCTCGTATAGGCTCGAGCTCGGCTCGTGATGACTTAGGAGAGCTCGAGCTCGGCTTGTTTCAAGCTTTATTTTTAAAGCTCGAGCTCGGCTCGTTTATTTATTTATATATTATCTTTAATATTTTTTATATTAATTTTGATATATTTTATATATAACATTATTCATATTATTTAATTTTTTTATAATAACTTAGATATTTTTATATAAACAATAAAATAAATATATATAAATAAAAACCTCGTTTAGGCTCGCGAGCTGGCTCGAGCTCGATACGTGAAGCTCGGCATCGAGCTCAATAATTAAATGAGCTTTTTTTCAAGCTCGAGCTCGGGCTCGATAAAGCTCCGCTCATTTTGAGCTTTTTATCGATCCGATATGGCGATATTGAGTAGCTCACGAGCAGCTCGACTCATTTGCTCCTCTACCTGAAACGGATGTCCGTTAAGTTTTTCAGTTAATATTTAAAAAAATGACTAAAATACCCATGTATCATTGTTTTATCCAATAGATTCCGGCAGCCCTCCAAGTCTGGCGGCCTATCGCTGCAACGAAGCCCACCATTTCTAGAAATGGAGACGTTTATGACGATAGTGGTGATGGCGATGATGGTGATGATGGCGACACAAGTTGAGCAGATTTGATTCAGATGACGTCGATGATGGATGTGGAGGTCGTTTGGAGGTGATTGAAGGTGGTGATGGTTGAAGGTTGAGGATGGTGGTGATTGAAGATTGAGGGTGGTTGTCACACCCCAACCTGACGGCGGAATCGTCGAGATGTGAGGGTTAAGATTGTTCACAGCCACATAACGCTATATTAAATTGCAAATATTATTTTTTATAAGTCTTAAAATGAAATACAATCATAAGTCTCAAACATGGAATAAGTTCAAACATGGCATAACATAATGTAATCTTTTTATTTCTTTAACTAGGTCCAAGTCCTAGATTATTGCAAGCTTTCAAAAATCACTTTAAACTTGAGGATGACCTGAAAGTCTGAAACATGATAAAAATAAAAGGTCAACTAAAAATAGTTGGTGAGTTTCCTTGCCCCTTTTTATCTTTTCATACTATTTTGGGGTGAAACATGATTGCTTATACATGATACACTTATACACATATGAGACTTGTAAATCACTTGTAATTCATCTTTATATTTTGTCATGGTTATTTGTGTTTTGTAAGTGATTATATGAGATACATAGTTTGTTTACAATCATTAACTATTGCTAGCCTGGCGACGTCTTAGATCTTTGGGTCTGACAAGTCTATTTGGTGCTAAAGCCGATGTATTGCCGGCTCCTGATCTGTAACATCTCGTATTTTTTTGTTAATTAAAAAATTATCGTCGTTTATTCTTGGAAGGGTCATTATTGTTAATTACAAAATTTATGGGTTACTTATGCTTATTTCTTGATTTGTCTTTAATTCTTTAATTTAAAGATTAATAATGTTAAATATTAAATATAATATAATAATGATGATGATGATGATAATAATAATAATAATAATAATAATAATAATAATAATAATAATAATAATAATAATAATAATAATAATAATAATAATAATAATAATAATAGTAACAAAAATAATAATAATGATAATAAAGATAATAATAATAAGTTATAAAAGTTAACAAGATAAAAACTTAATTAAGTTCAAGGGGGCCTAATTGTCAAATTAGAAACTTGAAATATTAAGTTTGGTCATAAAATAATAAGAATCCAAAGTTGAGGGACCAGAGTGTAACTTATAATGTTACAACCCAACCCCCCGCCCCTTTCTTTTCTACGGTTTTCCGGCCGCCGGCCGGCCTAGCCGGTGCGGCGCCGGTGAGTGACCAAAACCGGTCAAAATGACCGGTAACTCGCAAATAAATGGTGCCAAACGTATCGATTAAGTGTCTCGAACTTGAATATGCCACTTAATTGACTTCACAAACCGGTTACAAACCTCAAACGATGAATAACCGGTGACTTAAACCTCGCAACCGTTCGGGCATTAAACCTTAATAATACTTCAATTAAAGGAACCTAATCAATCATCTAATAACACTTAACCGTTTACAACTCTCGATCGCACCTGAAACACACAAGAATTTCACCTCCAATCCCCTTCATTTCCGCGACCTGCAACCCTACCAACACCTAATCCCCGAACGAATTGAACCAAAATCGACATAGGGCTTTGCATCGAGGGCATCACGCGAAGCTACCCACAAAATCAATTGAATTATCATCAACGATTGACACTAGAATTGGTTCTTGTATAGCCGCGACTGTAGTTCGAGTGTTCATTGTCAATTCGAAATCAATCGGGTAAGTTTAATACATCAAAGAACTCGGTTTGATGAGGGGAACAAAAGCCCCAAACTTAATTGGGTTCACAATGTCGTTTTGATCTTCAATTTGGTGCAAATCGCTCTAGGGTTCATGTGGGAGTTTGGGGGTTTGTTTGAATGGGTGTATTTGATAATTAAAAACCCAAATGAACCGCGGCTGGGAGCCTTGGTTCATTGGTTAACACATGTTTCCCCCATCCATGAGGTCCCGGGTTCGAACCCGGGCACCCTCATGCCATTTTTTTAAAGGTTTTAGCCTTTAAAAAAGCTATATAAAATTTCTAAAAAATTTATAAAAATTGGTTTCATAAATTTTGTTTATTTTAGAAACTATCTAGTTAGTTTCTGTTAATTTTATTTCTGTAATCTCCTTAATAAATTTGTTTTATATGAAATGTTACTAGGAAATGTTATAATTAGCTATTTTCATAAAAACAAACTTTAAATGGCTGAAATCACTAAATTATTATTTGGCTTATATGTTATCTTTAATTTTAGATTAATTATGTTGATAATAAAATGTAATTTACATTTGATGATTAAATCATTATAAGGGTTAATTTAAAAGGATTAAATAAGTTTCTTCGTTGTATTTAAATATATGTTTACGCGGTCAACAAATAACCTTACTTATAAAAACCCCAAATTCATATTGGAACCCTAGTTTTCGTTATATCGTTAACCTTATTATTGACCTAAATCTTATAATATATAAATATAGGTGCCTTGTGACGTTCATCTTGGAACGACGTTTATTATTGTTCTTATTAATCGTCATAATAGACTTATTGATCAAGTGAGTTTCCTTGCCCCTTTTTATCTTTTCACACTATTTTGGGGTGAAACATGATTGCTTATACATGATACACTTATACACATATGAGACTTGTAAATCACTTGCAATTCATCTTTATATTTTGTCATGGTTATTTGTGTTTTGTAAGTGATTATATGAGATACATAGTTTGTTTACAATCATTAACTATTGCTAGCCTGACGACGTCTTAGATCTTTGGGCCTGACAAGCCTATTTGGTGCTAAAGCCGAGGTATTGCCGACTCCTGATGACGTATGCTTGTTCATCATGGGAACCAAATACACTTAGCCAATCTTATATACTTGTAATCAAGTCGAGGTTTGGTTGTAACGATATGTGTTCTATAACCTTACTAACTTATGACCTATGACATGAATTGCTACTTGTAACTTTATCATATTATGTATGAAAATTGCAGGATCGGGTTTTGTCACTTAACACTTGTAATTCTCTCAAACTCACTTATAATATCACTCAAACAAGATGAAGCAATGCCTTTAACAAGAGTTGATAATAATATAATAAGTAATCAAAGGAACAAGCAGGAGTATTTTCAAGGTACTTGTATATATTATTTCTCAACTCAAGATTACAAGACACTTACAAGCATACAACATGAGTTACAATGAGAAATTAAATATACTAGATCCTACAACCGGTTATACTTGATACCAGCTGGAAACCTACGACTAAAGCATATACTACAATGCTATAGTTAAGGTATCTTAGATAAAGTATTATCTAAGATATGGTAGTCATGACATGTCCATGACTTACCTTTTGTCACCAACTAAAGATGGCAACTGTACTTAACATAAAAAGGTAAACAGTAGATTAAAGTATGGTCAACTACATGGCTTTTGAGAAAACGCCATGCAGTATCTCAGAGATTTGCAGCGGACTATCAGACGGACCATACTTATGTCTACTGGATAATAGAAGTGTCTTCCGAAGGTTAACTGGCTTCGGAAGAACAAGTTCTTCCGAAGCCTTTTATACTTCGGAAGATGCTTCTATGCTTCCGAGGCTTTAATGACTTCTTTATACTTCGGAAGTTGACTTCAGAACTTTGTCTTCAAGTCTTGATTCTTCGGAAGTAACTTCTTTACCTTCGGAAGTTGGAGTTTTCCTTTGGAAGTGTATTTTACACTTAGACTTCGGAAGAGCTCCTTCTTCCTTCGGAAGTCCCACACTTGGCTTCGGAAGTCCTTTGTATGTTGTACTCAAAATCTTCTAAATGATATGGTTTTGGTTGCAACAGCCTCTCTAGATCCAACAAACTCCCCCTAGGCTGATGCTACCAAAACTTCACCTATTTCTACTTCTCAAAGTTTTCAGCACCAGGGACAAAAGATATTTGTCTGTCTCTCTGTTCTTTCCGGAAGTGGTGCTGAGAAGCTTGTACAAGTCATTAGTGGATAGGAGATCCAGTCTATCACTTTGAATGACATGTACCCTTTGTTGTGACCCCCTGAAGAGAGTTAGTTGACGGGAGTTATAGTCATACTCCCATCTAACTATGGACTCAAGTTCAGGACCTTCAACCATTTGAAGAAAGGCTTTGCCTTTGGTTGCTGATCCTTTCCTTTCCTCCTCCTCTCTCAGTTTTGACTCCTCTTCGACCTTGCTTCTGGCAGTGAGCTCGGCCATGTGAAGGCTGCCAAGATGATTTCTGATGTGGGCAGCTACATCGGAGTTTGAGGGGTTGGAGAATGGTTTCTCTGCTAACTCAGCAATATCAAATCTGCTTAAGTGTAGCAGAGATGAGGCATTCAGCCTATTAATCTCACCATTCTCTCTCTCAACAACAAAGTTGTGAGAAGAGTCTTCGAACCTCCACTGGACTATCTTCTTTCTGGGTACAAGAGGTTGTCTTGGTACCCTATCTCCTTTCTTTGTGTCCAGCAGAGTCACCAGCCTTCTCCTCAGCTTCTTTTCTTCCTCATTCATTGTATCTGAATTGAGGCCAAGGAGTCTTGCGGCTTGGTCCAAAGTTCCTCTTGGCAGATCAAGAAACTCATCTCTTGTGAGGGAACTTGAGGATCCATCAACATAAGTCAGGTTGACTGTATCCTCCTCACAGGAGATGTCGCTCAGAGTAGTGCAGTTGATGAGCTTGGTTTTGATCGCCTTGAATTCCTCCATAGAGAGATGTTTGGAAGGCTGAGGGGATGGTTTGATTGGTTGTTGGGTAGGTTTAGGAGTTTGGGTTCTGGGTAAGGTTTTAGGTTGGATGATGGGTAGTTTAGGTGGTTGAAGTGAGGGAGTTGGTAGTTGTGATGGTGTAGGTTCAGGGGTGAAAGGTTCAGGTTCAGTTTTGATTGGGAAGGGAAAGGGTATTGGTTCAGGTTGATGTTGGGTTTGGATATTGGGCTGAGAGGTGGCTTTGAAGGTCATCCCCTGTCCCCTTCTATACATCTCCTTTCTTCTCCCCGCACGAATGTCAGCCTTGATGTCACTGACATGTCGTTGGAGAGTCTTTTCAGACATTGGACCTACTTGCCTGCCAGAGAAGCCATGAGCTTTAAGATAGTTCTTCATCCAAGCTTTCTCACCTATCTTCTTGGCGGCAGACAGTCCAGCCTCTTCTTCTTTCTTCTTCTTCTCTACCAGCTTCTCCCTTGCAGCTCTCTTTCTCTCCTTCTCCATTTGATCTTGCTCTTTGTTAAAGAGCCATAAGATCGTGTCATTATTGTGTGGAGACAACTCCTCTTGAGAGAATCCTCTGGAGAGTAGGAAAGTGATCCTTTCTCTCCTGAGCTGCAGATCAACTTCTCTTTCTTTTCTCAGCCTTTCTTCTTCCAAGGCCAACCTTGCAGCTTCTTCTTTTTGCTGTCTTTGCAGCAAGGTTGCCTTTTCAAGCTCTATCAGCTCCTCTAATGGTAGCAGGAGTACATCTTCCGAAGCAGCCCCTAGACTGACAAGTCTATCAATTACCTCCACCCTTCTTCTATTGTTGATTGCCTCTTGGTTGGCTGCAGCTGCTTTTGTACTTGCAGCTAACAGTTTCCCAGTTGGTAGTCTTCCTTTCCTTTTAAGCTTCTCCAACCTTTCTTCTTCCTGAAGCTCTTCCGAAGTCATCTTCCTTTTGCCTTTAATGTCTTCGGAAGTGCTAGACTTTGGTGGTTCTTGGGTAGAAGATTCAGGTTGGATGGTGGAGGTAGGAGCTGAGGTCAATGCAGATGTAATAGCTAGTGGTTGGCTGAGAAAGTCCTCCCTATTAACCTCAGATGCAAGTTCCAGAATTGCATCTGTGACTATTAGATCATCGGAAAGAGAGAACAGTCCTTCCGCAGCAGCAATTTCAGCTTCGGAAGTTTGTGTTGGTTCTTCCGAGGCTTCGAATTGTGCTTCGGAAGCCTGTGAAAACACACCTTCTGTCCCAACTGTTTCAGTTGCTGGGCCATCAGTCCTAGTTTCCCCTTCGAAATCATCTCAGGTTCCACTTGGGCCTTAGGTTGACCAACTTCCTCAACGGTGGTAGGAGGTGCATTCAACCTCTGAAGCTCTTGAGCTCCAAAGTAAATCACAGACATATCCGGACTGGGTTGTTCAATTAGGGACTCTAAAAGGAACTTGTTGAAGATCCTATTTAGATCCTGAAGCATCCTTTGATCCACTTGAAACACAACTGGAGGAGGCTCAGGGAAGATGGCAGCTTGTTGTCTTGAGCTCAAAGAAGTAAGAGCTTGACTGATGGTATCCTGTCTTTGGCTTTGTTCCTCAACATTCTCCCCCTTTTTGGTAGCATCATCTTGAGAGGTAGATGAGCTAGAGGAAGAGGTCAAGGAGACTTGAACTGGTACATGCCTAACAGATCTCTCAATCTGTTTCTCAGCTAGTTTGGCCTTGAGACTTTCAATCTCAAGTTGCTGAGTGGCAGACCTATCCTCTAAAGTCTTAACCTTTGATTCAAGGTTTGAGACTTTAGAAAGTAGGTCTCTTATGATGAGTTGCATTCTTCCCTCATCTTCTTTTGAAGAATCACGGGGAGATGAGGTAACATACCTAGTATGTTCATCCTCACCACCAGATGTGGTTTCTTGGCACCCTGGTTTCCCTTGCACAATGATGTCTCTTTCAGAGGCATCATAGGGCATGGTTGCCGTAGATTCAGTCTGACTATCGTTACCACTGTCCTGAGGATCCATTGAGGCTCCTTCAGTAGTGGCAGCTGAATCTACATGAGTCCCCTCCACATCAGTGGGACTCACCTCAGTAGGGCTTTGCTGGTGTGGGCTAGAGACAAGAGGTTTCTCTAGGCTCTGTTGATCCTTAATAGGGTGTTGTGGATCAACTTCATCGCCTTTGAGAGACATAGTCTCTTCACCAGCTCCGGTCAATAGGTCAGTAAAAGAAAAGGAATGAAGACCTAAGGACCCGGGACTTTGATCAATGTCAAAAGGCATTGAGCTGTCCCTTGGTGGCTGCTCAGGGGAGTATAGAGACTCACCCTGAGGGCTATCAGCTGGGATTATGGGCTCATGGGTCTGAGACTGAGGAGACTCAAGACCCATATTGAGGTCAATAGTGAAGGATTGAGGACCTCTGGCTGAGTGGGAGCCCCTTGTTCCACTCTAGCCTTTTTGGTTTGAAGAGGAGGGGCTTGTTCAATCAGAGTAGATTGAACAAGGGTTCGTTTGGTACGTCTCTGGTAGGTGACAGTGATTGGAGGAGAAGGTAGATTTGGAATGGTGAGGGTAGTTGCTGGTGTGGGTTCATCACCTGTGGGGTTAACAGGGATGTCACCAGGAGCCATTGGCTCAATCATACCTGGAAGTAGTGCGGTATCCCTTCCAGTGTAGTTGGTAGACACTCTCTTCAAGACTTTGAAGATGGTCGGCCTCATTTGGGGAGCAGACAGAGCAGCTGCACAGACAAGCTTTCCCTGATCTAGCTCGCAGTTGATTATGTGCTGTAGAAATCTGGGATACATAAAGAATGTGTCCCTTTGCAGATTTCCCATAAGGTTAGTCAGCACAAACCTTGAGTAGTTGAAGCGCAGGCCTTGTACCAACCCATGAACTAAGCACCCGAGTTCATAGGGAATTTGATCCCATCCCCCGGATTTGTTAGATAGACAGTGAAGAACCACATGTAGCAGGAACTTCCACTTGTAGGAGAAGTTGAATTTGTAGACTGTAGACCTGCTTACATCTCCACCGTATCCCATTTGGAGATAAGAGTTATCTAACTCAGATTTTGGAAATTCCGTCGGTGCGCCTTCATCATGGAGCTCAAGATGCTCCCTGATGATTTGTTCAGTAATGACCAACTCTTGGCCACAAACACTTGACCTGATAGCACGTACCCCATTTAGGGTTTCAATCCGACCATTTGCCCAAAATTCGGACATTTGGTTGGAGTAAATGGTAGGGTTTACGGTCAGTGCTGTGTAGTATGAGGATTGGGCTAAGAAAGAGATAATATCAGAGAAGTCAGCATCCCTTGTAGAGTCAAGGAGTGCGACCTGGTTGTGCTGAGGGTTTAGAGCCATTTGAGAAAGATAGCAGAGGAAAAGTTCTGAGAGAGGTAAATTTGAGAAGAAGAAAGCTTTTAGGGCAGTGAATTTGGTAAAAAGAATGTAAGTGATTAACCTGAAGTATTTAAATGGGTGAAATATGTGGCAGGGGCGGTAAGGTTAAGCCATTTAAATAATCCGACATCATTAACAAAATCTTTACTTTTTACAGAGTGGGGCCCAAAAGATTTCCGTTACACAGTAAAATCTTTCTTCCGAGTATAAGGTATTTCCGAAGGTAAAGTTCTTCCGAAGGCAAATGTACTTCCGAAGGTAAATAAATTGCTTCCGAAGATACATGTTGCTTTCAAGTGGAAAGTATTAAGTGCTTCGGAAGTAGATCTGAGATAAACTCAATCGCTTCTTCCGAGACTTAGTACACTTCCGAGAAGAAAATTATCCTATGAGAAATTTGCTTTGGAAGTTATACTAGATATCTTCCGAAGGCAAGTTTCTCTTCGGAAGAACTTATACTTAGTTAAATAAGAAAGGATCTTTTGTAACAGGGCTTAGATTGTATTGACATAAGACTTTACATATTGAAAAGGTTTTCAATTGAGATTAACTAGTCAATGTTTATCATCCCAATAGCTGTAATGAGAATTTAAATCTTTGTTCATCAAATGCTTTGGTGAACAAATCAGCATATTGTTCATTTGAATCAACTTTGATTAGTTTTATAAGATTTTTCTCATGAATATCTCTAATGAAATGATACCTGATGTCAATATGCTTTGTCTTTGAGTGCTTTACTGGATTTTCAGTGATGGATATAGCACTGTTGTTGTCAATGTGGATAGGAGTGCTCATGAAGTTGAATCCATAGTCAATCATCTGGTTTTGAATCCACAGCAGCTGAGCACAGCAACTTGCAGCAGCAATGTATTCAGCTTCAGCAGTTGATGTAGAGACACAGGATTGCTTTTTGCATTGCCATGAGATGATCCTTCCACCAAGAAATTGACATCCACCTGATGTTGATTTCTTGTTGATGTTGCAGCCACCATAATCACTATCAGAGTAACCATAGAGATTAAAATCACTATTTCTTGGATACCAGAGACCTAACTTAGGTGCTCCTTTGAGGTATCTGAGGATTCTCTTGACAGCAATTAGGTGAGACACCTTTGGAGCAGCCTGATATCTTGCACAAATGCAGGTTGCAAACATGATATCAGGTCTACTTGCTGTGAGATACATCAGAGAACCAATGATTGCTCTATACTGATGTTGATCAGTATCCTCCCCCTCAGAATCAGGGCATAAATCATGGTTTCTGGGTATGGGCGTCTTTGCTGCTTTACAATCCTTCATATCAAATCTCTCTAAGATATCATTGACATACTTAGATTGATTGATGAAAAACCCTTCCTTCAGTTGCTTTACCTGAATTCCAAGGAAAAAGTCCATTTTTCCCATAGAACTCATTTCGAACTTCTTTTTCATAATGCTCTCAAAGTCTTTGCACATTTGGTCATTTGAGGAACCAAATATGATGTCATCGACATAGACTTGAACTAGCAAAATGTCTTTCCCAGACTTTCTGATGAAGAGAGTCTTGTCAATGGTTCCTCTAGTATAACCATTCTTCAGAAGAAATTGAGACAATGTCTCATACCACAGCCTAGGTGCCTGGTGCAGCCCATATAGAGCTTTATCCAACTTGCACACATAGTTTGGGTGCTGTGGGTCTTCAAATCCTGGAGGCTGGCATACATAGACTTCCCTATCTATATCCCCATATAGAAAGGCACACTTGACATCAAGCTGGTAGACAGTGAAATTCTTGGATGCAGCATAAGCAAGGAAGATCCTAACTGCCTCAAGTCTTGCAACAGGTGCAAAGACATCAGTATAATCAATTCCTTCTCTTGAGTGTATCCTTGAACCACCAGTCTTGCCTTGTTCTTGATAATCAAGCCTCTGTCATCTCTTTTGTTTCTGAAAACCCACTTGGTGCCTATAGGTACTTGACCAGATGGTAGCGGACATAGGTTCCAAACCTTTTGTCTTTTGAATTGAAGCAGCTCCTCTTGCATTGATTCAACCCAGCTACTATCCTTCAAGGCATCTTCCACCTTCTTGGGTTCCATTTGGGATAAGAAGCATGAGTACAAGCAGACATTCCCATTGTGAGTTTGTCCCCTTGTTCTCACACCCTCAGAGACTTCCCCTATGATGTTTTCAGCTGGATGAGTATTGTGAATTCTGAGTCTTGGAATCACCCCCAGTTGCAAAGATAGGTCCAAGTTGGACATATTTTGCTCTGGAGCTTGAATACTTGGTCCAGCTGCTTTTCAATCTCATTCAATGAGGACTGATTGAATGAAAGAAAACATCATCATTTCTTTGCTGTGAAGCATCATTAACAGTTGCCTGTTCCTTCAAAATGCTGCTTCCATCAGCTTGGTGTTGTGCAGGATCACCTGAGGAGACTTGAAGATCATCAGGTGAATCCCTTGTTGAAGTTCCACTATTTCTTGAAATGGTTATACTGTCAGATCTTTCAATAGTGGGAACTTGATTTGTTGTTGCTCTTGGAGAACTTGGAGCAGGTCTGGGAAGCTCAAACAGTTGATCTTCATCAGAATTGCTTTGAGCACCTGTTCCAGCTGAAACATTCTCACAAGATGGTTTAGAATAGTTTGGAAACAATTCTAAATCAAAAATATGATCAGGGCCATTCCCCTAACACAAGGAGTGTGCTCATTAACTACAATGTTGGAGGATTCCTCAAATTGTTGGTTTTTAATATTATAAACCCTGTAAGCTTTAGAATGGGAGGAATATCCAACAAAGATAGCATCATCTGACTTTTCAGCAAATTTTGCCAAATTGTCTTTTGTGTTAAGTATGGTACACCTGCTGCCAAAGGACCTTAGAAAGCCAATGAACGGTGGCCTCTTGTTCCATAACTCATAAGGGGTCTTTCCATGTGGCTTTACTACAAGAACTCTGTTCTGCACATAGCATGCAGTGCTGACTGCCTCTGCCCAGAATGTTAGAGGCAGCTTTGAATCAGCTAACATAGTCCGAGCAGCCTCAATAAGTGTCCTATTTCTCCTCTCAGCAACACCATTTTGTTGAGGAGTTCTAGGAGCACTGTATTGTCTGGCAATCCCTTTTGAGTTACAAAATGAGTCAAGAACAAAGTTCTTAAACTCAGTCCCTTGATCACTTCTAATTATTTTAACCTTGTGATCAACTTGATTTTCTATTTTAAGAATAAAAGATTTTAAAGTTTCAGCAGTTTCATCTTTAGTTCTTAAAAAGAATACCCATGTAAATCTAGTAAATCATCAACTATCACAAGGCAATATGATTTCCTTCCAATGCTCATTATACTTGTGGGACCAAAATAGATCCATGTGCAATAAGGGTAATTGGTAGTAGTCGAAGTTAAAAAACAAAAAGAAGACCTGTGTTGTTTCCCTTTCAGGCAAGCAACACAGTTATCTTTACCAGAAAATTCCTTTTTAGGCAAACCATGTACCAAGTTATTTTAGCCAATTTATTCATTGTCTTAAAATTGACATGACACATTCGTTTATGCCATAGTGTTTACTCATCACTGTCAGCTTTGGAAAGAAAGCATGATACTTCTCCCATTGGGGAAGCATTGTTCATACAAGCTTGTACATATCCCCTCTCCTGGGAGATCTAAGAAGCACCAATTCCTGAGGAATTGTCATCCCCAGGTTTGAGGATGATGCACTCATGTTCTGTGAAAAGCATTTGATGCTTTTGATCACAGAACTGAGAAACACTTAACAGGTTGTGTTCAAGCTGTTTGACAAAATTAACTTTGTCAACCTTTAACTTTCGTTGTTATACTTCCTCTGCCAGAATTATCCTCCGGCCTCACCTCCAAACTGGACGGGACCTCCATCATAATGTTGAAATTGTTGAAGGAGAGATCTGTTCCCTGTCATGTGCCTGGAGCATCCACTATCTACAATCCAAATGTTGTTATTCTTGTCATATGGATGTCCCTGCACATAAGGTGAGATAATTAGTTTTGATTGGAAACCCAAGCCTTATTGGTCTTGGGTTCTTCCAATGAGAGTGACATGATTGAACCAAAATTTATGCATGGGGGTTCAATGGATGTCTTTGAAGAAGAGGATTGGGCTACAACATCTCCTTGATCTTCCATTCCATCCCTTGGTTGATCATAAAGATGAGCTTGATGAAGCTTTTGTAGCTTGGCATTCTTTCAGAAGCTTCTTCTTTCTTTTCGGAAGAGACCTTCACCACCTTTCTTCCGAAGCAGTCTTCTTCTGGGATGGTTTCAAGGGGACTCTTTTATGAGTCTTTGCAGCTTTCACTTCCGAAGCCTTTTTTCCTCTCGGAAGAAGAGTTTTCTTCCGAGACAAGCCTGCTTCGGAAACAAGCTTTCCCTTTTTCATCACTTGAACCATTTGATATGGTCCAAATGTGAAACCTTCCCTGACTCCTTCTCTTTTAACATTATTTGCATAATGTGTGCTAGCAGGATTGTAGTAACAATCTTTAGCCATGTGGTTTTGCAGACCACACATTATGCATGCAATGTTAATTTTTCTGGGAATTGGAGGGTTACTGTTTCTTGTTCTTTTTCTCCTCATCAGCAACTTTTCCCTTTAACTTCTGATCCTTTGTAGGATATGGAGTACTGGTACTGTACTCCTTTCCTGAATCAGAAGGTCCAACCACCTGGAATCCTGCTGATATGAATACACCCTTTTGCTTCGGGTCTATCTTCAGCTTGGATTTAGCCACCTTCTTGGCAGTTTTTCTGGCTGCTTTAGCCCTGCTTCTTCTGGCTTTGGTGGTCAGGGTTTGATCATCATTTGTCTGGGAGGGCTCAATTACCTGTTCCTTCCCTGTGATGGTCATGGTCTCCACAGTTGCATCACTCTTTGACTCTTTACAAGGTGGGTCAACAGATGGAACCTCTTGCTCTTCAGTACCACATCTTGGTTGTCTTATAGACTCATAAGAGTGGGGGGGAGCAATTTCATTGGTTCCCAACCCACTTTTGTTTTGATAGCAAAGTTTGGGAGTGAGAGGATGATGCAAGTATGGCTTGGAAGTTTTGCTCAGAAATAGCATACTTCCTGGCTTGAGCCTCAGCTGTGACAAGCTGGGCTTGAGCCTCAGTCAATTTGGATATTAAATCCTTGATTTGAGTCTTGTAGTTGGTGTGTTCATGTTTTAAAAGAGATACAGTTTTCTCTAACTCCTCAATTTTCTTTGGTAGTCAGATTCAGCTCTTTTAAAGTCAGATTTTAGCACATTTAAAGACTCAATATCGGATTTAATTTCCATATTGTAGTCCTGGTACAACTTAACCCTTAGCAATACAAGTAGGGGTACAGAGATGTTCATATACCTTATTTTCATCTGTTCCTGCCATGAGTGCTTGAGCGGGAGTCACATCTTGGACCATAAAACTCCAGTCAACTTCTTGAGCCATAGCTGCTGTTTCAGTTGACTTCCTATTGGGCTTTGGTGTAGAAGGATGTGTGGAGGCCTGTGAGATTCCCGGGTTGGACTTGGGAGCCTTGCATTCCCTTGCAAAATGGCCAAGCTGGTTACAGTTGTAACACTTAGCCCTGCTCTTGTCAAACCCAAACTTGCTAGTGATTGGGTTTTGAGGGAATTGCCTTCCAGTTCTCTTAAAGAACTTCTTCGCTCTGTAGGTAAGGAGAGCCATTTGCTGGACAATGTCCACATACTCTATGTCATCTGGACTGAAGCACTCAAGATCATCAAAGCAAAATTGATGATCATTGGAGTGTCCACTCCCTGAGACAAACGCACAACCCTCCTGAAAGGAGCTTTGCTGAGTTTGATGAGACCTTGGAGTCTCAGGGAATGTGATGTAAGGCCCAGATGAGCAAGATGGCTGCTGGGTGTATGACAGTACTGTTGAGACTGGGAGATACCTGAGCCTTCAGCAACCATTAAAGCGTTGCTAGCAGGAAGGCTCAAGGGTCTGCTTGCTTGGTGACCCTTCTTGCTTTCCATTTCCAACGGTATCCATCAAGGATCCCATAGAGTTCGGTCATGGTGAGAGTGTTTAAATTCTCTGTTCTCTTATGGAGACACAGTAGAAAGTCCACTCATTGGGTAGAGCACTCATGAACTTTCTGGTAAGGTCTCTAAGTTCTTGAGTGATTCCCACAGATTGGAGGGAGGAGATAAGATCCATATACCTGAAATATTGCTGGCTAAAGGTTTCTCCAGCAACATAGGTGAAGTTCTCAAACTGCTGCTTCAGTGAGTCCTTCTTTGAATCATTAGAGCTCGAGTACATTTGAGCAAGTGCATCAAAGAGTTCTTTGGCTGACTTACAATGCTCAAACCCCACCATGATGGAGTTTGGGATTGCAGTCATGAGAACAGTCATAGCATTGCTGTCTATGTCAAGCTTCTTCCTGTCTTCATCGGAGTAGTCTTCAACAGCCTTCTCGATCATGGCACCGTTTCCACCAGCAACTTTTGGCTTGTACGGGCCATTAACGATGGACTGCCACACATCTTGCTATCCTGGTATCTGATGAAGCCTTCCATTCTTCTGCTCCAAGACCTGAAGTTTTCAGGGTCGATGATGGGAGCTGGGTCATGTTTCCCATTTCAACTTCAGATTTGATGAGGGCCATTTTTGAGTGAGGTATAAGGAGGAGTGAAAACTGGTTGATTAGGATGGTAAGATCTCACAATCAAGAGCCTAAAAAGCTCTGATACCAATTGCAGGATCGGGTTTTGTCACTTAACACTTGTAATTCTCTCAAACTCACTTATAATATCACTCAAACAAGATGAAGCAATGCCTTTAACAAGAGTTGATAATAATATAATAAGTAATCAAAGGAACAAGCAGAAGTATTTTCAAGGTACTTGTATATATTATTTCTCAACTCAAATTACAAGACACTTACAAGCATACAACATGAGTTACAATGAGAAACTATATATACTAGATCCTACAACTGGTTATACTTGATACCAGCTGGAAAACCTACGACTAAAGCATATACTACAATGCTATAGTTAAGGTATCTTAGATAAAGTATTATCTAAGATATGGTAGTCATGACATGTCCATGACTTACCTTTTGTCACCAACTAAAGATGGCAACTGTACTTAACATAAAAAGGTAAACTAGATTAAAGTATGGTCAAACACTACATGGCTTTTGAGAAAACGCCATGCAGTATCTCAGAGAGATTGCAGCGGACTGTCAGGCGGACCATACTTATGTCTACTGGATATAGAAGTGTCTTCCGAAGGTTAACTGGCTTCGGAAGAACAAGTTCTTCCGAAGCCTTTTATACTTCGGAAGATGCTTCTATGCTTCCGAGGCTTTAATGACTTCTTTATACTTCGGAAGTTGACTTCAGAACTTTGTCTTCAAGTCTTGATTCTTCGGAAGTAAACTTCTTTACCTTATGAAGTTGGAGTTTTCCTTTGGAAGTGTTATTACACTTAGACTTCGGAAGAGCTTCTTCTTCCTTCGAAGTCCCACACTTGGCTTCGGAAGTCCTTTGTATGTTGTACTCAAAATCTTCTAAGTGATATGGTTTTGGTTGCAACAGCCTCTCTAGATCCAACAAAAATCTTGGAAACTCACCAACTATTTTTAGTTGACCTTTTATTTTTATCATGTTTCAGGTCATCCTCAGTTTAAGTGATCTTTGAAAGCTTGCAATAATCTAGGACTTGGACCTATTTAAAGAAATAAAAAGATTACATTATGTTTGTCATGTTTGAACTTATTCCATGTTTGAGACTTATGATTGTATTTCATTTTAAGACTTATAAAAAATAATATTTGCAATTTAATATAGCGTTATGTGGCTGTGAACAATCTTAACCCTCACATCTCGACGATTCCGCCGTCAAGGTTGGGGTGTGACAGTGGTGGTGGTGGTGGTTGAAGGTGGTGCTGGTAGTGGTGGTAGTTGAAGGTGGTGGGGGTGGGGGTGGTGGTTAATGGAGAAGAAAAAGGTGAAATGGGTATTTTTGTCATTACACACACACTTAACATCAATAATTAATGTCATTCGTTTCAGGAACCATCGTTGTTACGTTTGTGTAAAGTTTTGAATTAACTATGTAATTACAAAGAGCTAAGGATCAAAAATAAAATATTGCATAACCAAAGGTACCACCGATGTAATTAAGTCTTATTATTATATAGTCCATAGGAGCTTGACAGAACATCATCATCATCTTTCAAACTCTCTCTACACACGCATTAGGGTTTATTTCGTTCACAGGGGGAGATCGACGACATACCAAAAGAACACCATTGATCTCGTAATTACACCAAAATTACACCAAATTCAATCCAATTTCGACCTCTACATCATCCAATTCAGGTAACTGTAAGCTCTTTGCATTGCACAATTCCACAAATTCAATTACAGTTGCTGACGCCCATGCTTTCGATCTCAATTTCGTTCTTTTGATAGGATTAGGAAAGAAATCACCAGCTGTTGTTGTACGATTAAGTGTTTGTAGTGCTGAATCTGGTGTTGAAACTTGAAATGAGCGAATTATTGTGAGAATAGCTTCTTTGGGGGATGTGATTGGGCGCCGGATTTGAATGTTAGTTAACGAACGGTGTGAAATTGGAGGTTTGGTTAATTGGATGTTGATTTTGATTTTACTTGTTTTAGCAATGAAAAGAATATGATTTTGACTTTATGGTGGTAAGTTGATGGATCATAAGATTCGCAAAATTGAATGTTTGTGGTATTTATCTTTTCAGGTGCTTTTTCCTTATTTGGTACTTGGAAGACTGTGGCTTACTGTTTTCTCATGTTTTTTGTGTGTGACTTGTGAATTGTGAGTTATTTTTGCTTTGTTTTGCTAGCTACTATTTTAGATACACAGAATGAGTTATAAAATAGTTCCCATTTTTGCTTGCTGACCTGATATTAACTTTTGACACACATTTCTCTTGGTCACACATCTTAAGTTTACTATCTTTGTAACTGGTTTTGTTACATCAGTTAATTGCTTTTGTTTTCTAATTGTTGAGATCTATTGGTTTGTGGTTATTTGTTTTCGGTCAATATAATTGTTTCCCTTCTTTTGATTTACTAGTAGGATTAAGAGAATGAATTACTGTATGAATTCTAAAACATATGTCATTTTGCATTTTGAATGGTCCAAAAATGTCGGTCTTATACATTAAATAAGACGAATTTCAGAATCAACCATTCTGTTTTCAAAGGCTATCAACTCTCCACACTATGAAGCTTTTAGATATTTCAGGATTTCATGCTAAGTGCATGATGTTGGTCGTGTGTGTCGGTTTGTTAAATCCAAGTTGTGGCATGAATTTATGAAATCTCAAAATGAAGATAATTTATGGTTCTTCCTATAAATTCTCAGGTGATAATGGTACATCCTCACCCGTGGCACTGATTGATGGATCCTGAAAGGAAGAATTTTGGAAAAGGTAAGTCGTAAAGTTTAAAGACCTTTTTACCAGCTTAATATTTGTATTTTGTTCTCATTATTGTCAGTTGATCCATAAATCTGTACTTAGGTATAGCATTTGTGCTACTGTTTTTTATCTTGCTATGGCAGAGAGATCAAAATAGGTCAGTTCGGGTAACGGGTGATCATGCATGGTTCAGATTGGCATAGACCCAAAGCACTTTATGTACTTTTTTTTATTCTGTTGATTTCATAATAATAAATGTATTTTGAATAAAATGATTTAGGAGGTTTTATGGCTTAAGATACATAATAATAAATGTATTTTGAATATTTTGGTTTTACTTGTTTGACACCTTAGATATTGAATGTAACCCAAATTGACCCATTCTTAAATAAGCTGGTCAATTTTGTTGTCTCTAGTTTATGACTGGTTACAACTTACATGATGCATGCACTTGGAGTCTTTCACAATATTACTACTACTAGGGGTTTTCATAAACCGTCCAAACTGTTCAAAATCGGACATTCGGACCGGACCGAATAATTTTAGTCGGTTTGGCCAGTTTAATACTTAGTGGTTCGGTTTACGGTTTGCATTTTTAAAAACTGGATGGTTCGGTTTGGTTTACGGTTTGCATTTTGGACTAAACCGTATAGGCGTATAAACCGGACCGGCTGTGTGTGTGTGTATATATAATATAATTTATTTATTTAATTTTCTTTCATTTATTATTAATGTAAAGTCGAGGCCCAGCATTCTTTCATTTTTCAATGGATTATTACTTTTAAATATTATTATAATCTTATCTTTCGATCTTTGTATTATGTTATCATGGTTCACAAAGTTATGTTTTTTGCAATACGGTTTATTGTGAAGCATGAAGTTAATAGCCAAGTTCAGTGTGAACTAACAAGTATTTGCTAGTACTATGAAGCTACAAAATATGTGCTTATGTATTATTTGTATATTGCTTATATATTACTTAATAGTTATATACATGTATTGCTTATATACACTACACCAAACAACAGAAACACATCCGACACAATATCCTAAAGCCCGTGTGGAGTAAAGTTGGCTTGTTTCTTGGACTATGTATCCTTTTTTTCTTATTATTTATTTGTATTCATAATCTAGGACCAAGGGAACTCACAGGCGCTGTGGATCTTATAAGTTACTATAAATTGTTACCCCACTATGAGTTCTTCTGCAAGAAGTCACTTCCTTTGTCAATTTCAGATACACATTACCTTCATGATACTGTTGGAGACACAGATATTAGGAAAGGCGAAGGGATGCAATTGGATCAGCTTATTCACAACACATCCGTATCTAGAGATACAACAAACACACGCATACAGCCATTTGACCTTAACGCCCTCAGTGAAGCCTTTCAGCTTAAGGAGACCTCACCCATTGACCTGCCATCTGTAAGAAGTTGATTTCTGTTTGTTGCTTTCTAGTAGTGGTGGCAACATAGATGTGGCAGGCGCACCAAGATGTGTATTTCTTAGTGTGAGTCAAAATGGGCTGGTCCGGATTGACCTGCAGCCAAAAATATTTGACATTTTATTAATAAGTAATGTGTTAATTATGTTTTCACGAGAATGATATTTTTCGTGTGGGTTGAAATGAGCTTTGTTTCTTGGGTGTTAGTTGTTGCTCCCAAAATGAGTTGGTTTTCATAAGCAAAACAGGTCTTTCTAGTGTGGGTCAAATTGTCAAAACAAGCTGTGCTTGATGACCTGCAAATAATAATTTTTCTATTTTTAATTAATAATTAACGTTTTAGTTATGATCAAAAACATTTTTGTTAAATTAGCCACCAATTTTTATGGTGTTGTAGTTTTTGATCTTATATGCCTTGTGTTGTTTTATAGTCCGAGAAAGGGATGCCTACTATAGCTGGAAAATCAAGAAGTGAATCAAAGGACAAGGAAAGGAAGCATAAGAAGCACAAGGAGAAAGACAGAGAGAAGGATAAGGAGCACAAAAAACATAAACATCGACATAAAGATCGAAGTAAAGATAAGGACAAAGAAAAGAAGAAGGATAAAAGCAGCCATCATGACAAGGTTAGATGCTTTTGACATTCTTCAAGCAAAATAGGAACTATTCAACACCAATCTAGACATTTGTATTAGTTTTCCTTTCAAACTGTCTTGATGGATTGTTATTCAGACTTCAGAAGCTACCTCTTAACATTCAGAACAGATTTTTAGATTTCAGACTTTAGATCCTAAAGAACAACGGTGTCAATTGGAATATCTGCTTCGAGAAACTAACGGTGTTATTCTAAACTTTTTCAGAAAAGAAAGCATGACGGAAATGAAGATGTCACTGACATTCACAAGCAGAAGAAAAGTAAGGTAATTTGGATGGATTTTTAATGCATTAGTATAATTTTTAATTAATAACCAATGTGTTAATTTTGCAGCATACGAACTCAAAGATCGATGAGATAGGTGCAATAAAGATAGCTGCTTAAAGTCACATGTGGTTTATATTGTTTGTCCTTAGTTGCATACTGTAGTCAAACTAATTGAGGTACCACAGTTTTAGCTTTTCAATCTAATTTCATTTCATTATTTTTTGCTTCATTTTGCCTGACATATATCATTCAATCTCCAGGCTTAATGCCAAAAATATATGACAATCAAGGAACCTTAATTTGAAAAATGCTAGAGTTGAAAAAATGGGTTCGGGCCAAAACATGTAGTTTTTATGAATGCTCAGGGTTATTCTGAAATTCTGAGAATTTTGAATTTGTTATAAATAGTTTTTATAATACACTTTGGCTGATTTTCGACCCATTTGACTTGTTTTTATTTAGTTCATTTTGTTTTACTCGTTTGACCCGTATAATCTTTTTTAAAATGTCACCGAGATCGAAATATTCATATAATATTTTTGGTTGTTGCAGAATAGTCTCAGAACTAATTAAAGATGTGGAAAGAAGGTGGATTCACCTATTATATTAGTTTTATTCAAGGCACACATTAATGTAAAGCAGACTTTGTAGTTTGTATCATAGTGGGTCTTCAGATAATATGTAACACTAATTCATACCTTTGATATATCAATGCTGATTGCTTTTAGAGAATTAAAGATGTTTTGGCAAGCTTTTTAGACCATATATATCTTCTATGCCCGTGCGCGTGTGCGGACAATTATCAATGTCACTAGATTACTAAAGCTATAGATTAAATATACTTTCTTTGAACATCAATTTCTAGATTTTTTAGGCCAAACAAACCAGTACAGGTTTTAAACTTAAAATTTTAGTTGCGAGAAACATCATTTAACCCACAGAATTATGTATGTGACATATTTACAGTTTGTCAAGGTTACCTTATAATGTACAAACGCCTCTACATTGTACTTCTATATATTTCATAATCTCAACTTTCCTTGTTCACGTATGTGAAATGTTTTCGACGTTATGAATAATTTGAAGGTAGAAAGGTCAACTTTGTACCTTAAGGCAATTTTAACAAAAGGTGAAATATATAATGCATGTGAGAAGTTATATGATCTTCATGGTGTCTAGCATAATATGAATATACATAATAAATGGATATTTGTGGTTTCTAGTAAACCAGTATATGTAATCCACGCGTTGTGAAAAGGTTGTTGATGTTGTGAGGAATTTGTAAAGCTCGGCCTAAATTAAAATTTATGTCAAGACATGGATAAAATTAGAACGTCGTAACGATGTACTTAGAAGTTTATAAAATAAGAAGAATGAATTGTCACTTCTTGTAAAAATTGAAAGTGTTAAGTAGTTTTGGTTACCTTTGTGCTTGTGCTTCGATTAAAATTAAGTTTAATGCATGATAATGGTGGTTAAAACATCCTACATTCTAAGATTTAGGTAGATCACCACATATAACCACATAGGACATAAAGTGGAACGTATAGAGATATTCCTACGTTGTAGCTCCTCCAAGGTGGAGATGCAAGTCAACTTTGCCCTCAGCTAGATGTTAACCTTCAAATTTTGAAATATTGTTTAATACATGCATCAAGTTAGACCTACATGGGATTGAGAACCACACCTTGTTGCTTTGATAAATAACCATCACCATATTTTCCGGTGTGGTTCTGACTTGAAACACCACTACCGTTTAGCAAGAGATTGGTGGGTTAGATCTCACAACATGCCGAGACCTAAACCCACCATTGACATTGGGATTGGTTACTCTCTCTCTCGTTATCCAATTGATTTTTATTTTTACTTCAACTATTACCTCTCCACAAAAAGTTTTTCCTTACTTTTTTCAAAGATTCTATGTAAAAAACAAAACAGTATACAAAATGACTATCAATAACTGATCCGAGTAGACTCATTCTCCCACTAATTGAAAGGTATTTAGCCTTTCATCGAGAGAGTCAAGATTGAAATATCTCAACCACTAGACTCTAATTATAGCTAGATTCATATTAGTCCCAAACTTTAGACTCTTATTATTAGCTAGATTTATATTAGCCCTAAATCTTTAAACCCAAGTAATTAAAAGGAAAATCATCCAGTTGGCGGGGACCATTTCACACAAATAGTTTTGTTCTACTTTGACACTAAACAAATTGCATTTTGAGGCGTTAATTTGTAGCCAGAAGCTAGATGAAAACACCCCATCATGCGTTAAAAATTTAGAGAAATTCTAGTGAATTCCCATATATGTTTACAATACATATTTACTTGCATTTTAAGTTATTTTTGTTATATATTTTATTTATTTAAACACTTATTTGTGTTTATATGAATTTTGTATATGTCGTATGAAACTCGATGATTTTTATGAAAAAAAGTCAAGATTGAAGAAGGTTAAGAGGAAAAAATGCTTATGATATGACCATATCGAAGCTGAATAGCTGTCAAACTTTAAAAATCTCATTTATGAAACTGAATATGGTCATATTACTTCAGATATGGCCATATTCAGGCAAAAAACTAGTTTATAACCCCAATACAGCTCATTTAAAACCTAACTTTTTATTTTCTCTCATACCCTACTCTCACTCAAACCCTTAGGTGATTTTGAGCATTTCTCAAGAGTTTTTGGGAGATTTAAAGGCCAAATCTAACATCATCCACCCTATTTCCACTCAAAATTGGTTTGAATTCCTCTTATCTACTATGAGTTCTTTCATGTTGAGTTTGGATGTGTTTTTTGTAAGCCTTATGGGCTAAACTTTTATTATCATTTGGATTAGATGAGACTTAGCATGATTTAAGAACTTATACATGACTCTTGGTGTTATTTATGTTATTATCATGATGAAACTTGATTATTCTTCAATGATTATGTGTATTTGTTAAAGTTTGATGAAATGTTTAACATTGTGTGTGTTGTAAGCATGTTATGTTGGAAAAGCTTATGTTCTTACAAGACTTATGCATATGATTGCATCTTTGTGTGTAGTTTTGTGACATTTGACTAGGAATGGTGAATGAAGGTTGGAGGTTTAGTAAATTTGGGCAGATGTGCATCCTTATGCTTACGTTTGAGCAAACCTTGGTGTATGTCATGAATATCTCTTGTCATTGGTTATGAGTTGATTTTGTAATCGTGGTTTGATGTTCATAAGCTGCATGGTAGTTATAGTTTTGTCAAATTTAAGCAAGTTGATGTGGTTGTCATGTGTTTATCGTGTTAACATTCCAAAAAATTATGGAATTAGATAACCCTAACCGGAGTTTAGTTAATCTTTAACGTTGATATAATAGTATCATGAGGTCCTCATGACATAACTTTAGGTGCCTATTGTGTATTTATCGTTCTAGATTTCCGAATAATTATATATCTAGATATCCTTGATGGGAGTTTAGTCTACTTCCATATATCATGTGTAAAAATTGGTCTCATCTCGAGTTTATGCTAGTTGTTATTGCTATGCTAAGTGGAGTCGAAGTCCAAGTGGTATTTTTAATTGATTGTGTATCTCATCTTTATTTTCTGCTTTGTCAGTTTAATTTGCTAATTATTTTTAGTCAATTTCAATATTCACAAATCCGAATTCAATTAATCGGTTAAATAGTGATGATGATTTAGCATTGGGAGCCTTTATGTCCACAGATCATACTTGGTTCTTACCTCAAGCTATACTACTATGCTATATGCATACTTACCTATTATGTGTGTAGTTAGTCTAAAGCTGATAATCGTATTAAAAAATTGTGTAATTTTTCATATATATATATATATATATATATATATATATATATATATATATATATATATACTTTTACACACATCAATTTACGTCACCTTTGTTTTGTTGTCAGTTTTTCTATTATCTTTATTCTTAGGCAACACGGAGTGGAACTTTGGAAGTTTTAGGGAAATCCTGGTGCTTTTTTCAGCCATGCCCCTGGACCCGAGTTTTTCTTGTGCCTCTACCCGGAGAATTTTCGACAAGATCCACAAGCCTTTCCCCCCTTCAAATTGAAAACTTAAATGTGGAAAACTAAGAAACGATAAAAACTAGGGGGTCACAATGTAAAACAGGAAAAAACTAAGGAAAATGAGAAAAGTTGGTGTGATATTAATGTGTCACACGAGGAAAAACAGGATAAACGAGACGATTGCCAGTGGCCTTATTACTAAATTTACACATACTTTATTTTTCTTTTACAGTGAGGGACGAACCCAACCTTTGTGATTGGGGTTCACCCAACCCCCATGAATTTTTTTTCTAGTCGCGTAGACGGACCGAACTGTAACACTACTAAAATCTGGACCCAAGGCATTCAGAAGGCATTGGGGATTTGGGGGTGGCGGCCCCTGAAAGCAAGGTCCAAGGGGCGACGTCACTGGCTGGGGTTGAACTAGCAGGTCAGCTCAGGGAAAATTTATTTTAGAGAGTTAGTGTAATGAAGAAAAATCAAAATTTAGGAAATTAGGGTCAATGTGGGGCGTATCAGAAAGTGGATGCGGGTCGCATCGATTTGGCTAAGGAAACCATACGGAGGCGACATGTGGATGCTGGCTAATGGACGGGTGTTGGACATGTGGACACCGATGCGGGCCGCATCAGCTTTGGATGTGTGCCGCATCGCCAAAAGGGGCTCGAGGCAATGCAATGTTTATGTTGATGTGAATCGTACAATAATGCAAAGTCAAGGCTAGTGGGCCTTCGTAAAAAATCATCACCATATAAAATAGTAATAATGTTGCAAAAATAATCAAGACACTCACGTGAGTCCTAACAAACATAGCTAAATATTCGTCGTATGTGTCGGGTGAATTACCTATTGCAAGTTGACAATTACTGAAGTGCATTTTTGTATCGCCTTCAAGCTTTCTTTCCATCTCTCATCAAACCATTCTTTAAACTATGGAAAGTTATTGCGTATATTTTCAACAATCTGTAGAAATAAATCCTGAGGCAAGAGAAATCTATTTCTAAACATCCTGCCTTTGTATTTGGGTCCTCCTTAAAATAATCATTCATAAGAATGTTATTAGCCCCAATACGATGACATTTCAAGATTATTTTTCTTGAACTTTCAGCATTGTCGACGTGTTCAACAAGAAGGCTAAAAAAATCCAATTTGTCGGACTCGAAACTATCTGAAGATAAAGAGGGAATATAAAATTGGAGGGATAATTTTATAGAGTTGAAAATGAGTATAAGAAAGTTTGAGATTGTTGTATCATATTTATGGTACTTGTTTGGTATTTATAGCGTTTGAGATTTTTTTTTTGGGGGGGGGGGTGCTAGATTGCAACTGTCACAAGGGTGGAATGTCCGGCATGGGTGTGCCGTGAATCACCAAAAACGCGGCACAGGGGGACACCGTGCCCTCACGACGGATGTGCCACTCCCACCCTAAATTGTGGATTAAACATGTAGGCTCTAGCCCATAAATAGCTGATAAGCATGTAGGCTCTAGCTTATTATCTGTGGATTAAGCATATAGGTTCTAGCTTATAAATTATGGATTAAGTTTGCGGGCTAGCTCAACCTAAAACTTTATATGTGGTCTGTCCTCGAATCCACAACATGTAAAATTTCTTTTATTTTAGTGTCCAAGACGTCAACTTAGCCTGTAGCTTTTAGATTGAAAATATGCGAAATGAAAGGCTGAGATTGACTGGATCATTCATGACCACAGGACTTGTAAGCTGTAAAATCATGACCATTTTAATAAAAAGCTGGTCAGCTTTGACGATTTTGGTAAATTCCTTTTTTTATGTAGGGAATTAATGCGTGCGCTGTGACATAGTCAGTTGAAATTTGTAAGTCTTAGCTTTAAAGTATTGTATGTTAGTATTCATATTGCAGTTTGAAACCAAATTTACATCAAAAACTTGGTTCTTAAAAAACTCACATTAAAACATTATAAAAACAAGCATATGGTAGTGATATATTTAAATTTTAAGAAACTTTTTTAGGGTTTTGTGAGGTAAACAACACACAATTCATTTCATGTTCTCGCAATATGTGGCAACGTGGCATTTATATATGAAGTAGTTTATTATAGGTGAGATATATGAGTATAGATATAAAGCTTTTGATCTGCAAATTTTTGTATGAAAACGGATACCAAAACAAGTCTAAGCCATTCAGACATTTGCTCGCAAAACAAAGACAAAGCCTCTATCAAATGAGCTAGCTTCACATTGACACCCACCCGTGTCACATATGCAATTGTGAATGTCTCCAACGCATTGATTTGTTTAGACTTGTTTTGGTATCTGTTTTTCATACAAAAAATTGCAGATCAAAAGCTTCGTACTAATTAATATGTATTTATTTTTTAGTATTGCTTTGTATTAAAAACCTACTACCTATTATGTTTTCTCTGTTAAAAATAGTTGGTGGTTTAGATTAGATTCCTAATCTCATAAACATCAAGAGGCTTGAATTTCAACAAAACTTAGTAAACATGCAACAAACATAATTAACATATGAATTTATATTCTAGTTGGGTGTAAATATTTAACCTATTTATGCAAGAAGAGATCGATATAGGTTATTTTCAAAGAGATGGATGGGATGCTGCAAAAAATGTATATGGCATTCTAATTCATTTTTATTTTAAAATATAGATTATTGTGAAATTACAGTAAAAGCTGTCATCATATTTTGACATGCTAGCTGTTTATTTATTTAGAAAAAAGGTTTTGGGTTGAAACTTGAAACACACTCGATAGTTGTAAAAAGTATATTTTTAATAAATAAAATTTATTAAAAATTTAGATAATGAGTAAAATCATATAACTTGTATAATATACTTAAAACATTAATTATTTATTTGAAGTTTATTTTTGGAAAGAAAAGTCTGGGTTAATCTGGCATGACTCATTTTAAACCACACAAAAGTTGTTTGTTTTGCTAGGTTGTACATCTTTCTTGTTCTTTTGATGCTCCATGTGCATCTCTGCATCAAGATGTTCTTTTTAACAACTTTCTTATAAAAACATCATTCCATAGCTAACACAATAATAGTAGTGATAAGATAACAAGTACTACGGCTTTGAACATTCGACAATTAATAGAGATAACTCAGGGACTGTTTGTTTCAGCCAATTAATGATTCAGATGACTGAATGATTCAGCACTTAATGGTTCACACTGTTTGTTTTGCGAGCAAATGTCTGAATGGTTCAGACATTTGCCTCTTAATGGTTAAGCATTATACTAATGCTGAATGGTTAATACCTTTTATCTGAATTGATCAGACATTTGCCTTTGAATAGTTAAACGATATAATAGCTCTCAATGGTTCAGACATCTTAATGGTTCAACACTTAATGATTCAGAACTCTTATTAGTTCAACACTTAATAATTCAGAAATTGTCAAACAGTCCTTTAATCATTTAAGAGGTCTAATACGAAATATAAGGGGTAGTAAAAAATCAAGCTCCTTAACGTGGGAGTGGACTAGGATTGGGATTTTTTAGGATCAATACAAAAAACCTGAATTGGACTGTGTATTTTATTTTTATTTAATAAAATAATAAGGTCCCAATTTTTTGAGGGCTCTAAACTTATGCCTAAAAAAATAATGCATAGAGCCGACAATGACGATAACAAATAAAAACATCATCAAACAAGCTAGTCAAATGAATAACTCTTGATGGCTAGTGACACCTTTGGATGTTCGAACCATGACTCGTATGAACAATTGGACACCATCTAATGAGTCAGTGAGAGAAACAACAAGGGTTCAGTTGGAGTAGAAAGAATGACTAGACTTATTGAAACTAAATTGAAACCAAAACAAACCGTAAACATTTATAATTGATATAAATCAACCTCATACTAACGAAATTGCCTTGGTTTTAATTTCACGGCTTGAAGTATTACAATAACTAGCTTTAGTGACCCGTGTATTACACGGGTCTTAATTATTTAATTTTAGCATTATAGATATAATATCTTGATACATAAAAGGTGAAATAAAGGATTGCGTTACATAAATTCTTAAAATTACAATAAAAACAATGTAAAAATCAAAGATGACTAAAAACTTCCTTGTAAACAACATTCGTCGTAACATTAGTAGGCTTGTTGTTTTGATCTAAAACTAAGAGTTTGAGTCCATCTCTACTCTTCACTCTTGACAATGCCACGTACAATTGACCATGTGTGAAAACAGGATCCTTCAGATACAAACCAACTCTAGATAGAGATTGCCCTTGACTTTTGTTTATTGTCATTGCAAAACATACAGCTAGTGGAAACTGTCTTCTTTTGAACTTGAAAGGAATTCTTTTGTCAGATGGTGTCAAGGTGAGTCTTGGTATGAATGTGCGGATTCCAATGTTATTTCCCGATATAATCTCCGCTTCTATAACTCTTTTGTGTAATGATGTCACCTTAAGTCTTGTTCCATTACACACACCATTCTTTTGATCAATGTTTCTCAAAAGCATGACAGGGACACCGACTTTTAACAATAAAGAATGGTTTGGTAAACCGGACACCTTTAGACCGTTTAAAAAATCTGGTGAATATAAACTCTCATTAAATGTGTCAGTAACATACTCCTCTTGGCTTATAGTATCTGAACTCAAGTATTCAATTTCATTACCAGGGAAGATTGATAGCAAACGATCATTGATATCTTGAACAACTTCATTTTTGGTGCAAAAATAGCTCTCTCTTGAAAGAAATTTGGGTCATTAAAGTTGTTAAGAATACAAGGATATACAAATTCAATTAAATCTGAAATAGGATCAACTGAATCACATATAAGAAGATCATTAGGTATTTGTATATTTGCCTCCCCGTCATTAGGACCTCCAAGATTACCTTCACCTAAATCTAAAAGCCACCGTGCAAAATTGTTTATTTCTTCAATGTTACATGGTCCATGTCCAGTTGATAAACACATATTTTTAGTTAGTGTATGGACTTTGCATTGCTGCCAGATATAAGATGAACTTAAAGATGCATTGACAATATCTTGCCTACTACCATTAGAAATTTTAACGTATAAAACTAAATTTAGAAATGATATTAGGAATTTTAAATGGAAGGTATTATTAAAATAATAAGTTACGTATTTTATATTAAACGACTATGTAGTATCCATAAACTGTAATTTACGTTTTATAATATTAAATGACTATTTAGTAATTTAGTTGAATCTCTAACTATTAATGAGGTTTATAAGCCTTTATAAAAACTTATGTTTTATTTTGAGATTACATTCAATATGAAATAATGTATTATAATCAGTTACAAAAAATAATTCTTATTATATTTATAAGAAATTTTAACGTATAAAACTATATTTAGAAATGATATTAGGAATTTTAAATGGAAGGTATTATTAAAATAATAAGTTACGTATTTTTTTTATATTAAACGACTATGTAGTATCCATAAACTGTAATTTACGTTTTATAATATTAAATGACTATTTAGTAATTTAGGTTGTAATAAAGACATTGTATTATTTTTATTCCAATTTTATTAGAAATGATTTAACTGGTTTTGTTTTATTGTAGAGCTTTTTTAACTGTATTTATTTAGAATGCACTTTCATATTTTAGATGTGTAATAAAATAATTCAATGATTCAATAATAATAAATATATAAGTATTTAAGAAATTAGTATAAAAAAAGGAAAATTTCCTTGTAATCGGTCTTATTAATTATAAAATTTTTGTTTCTTTTGAATGTTAAATTTAAATTTTATAAATTTATATTGGTTGTGTATTGATTAAGTTTAGCTTTATGTATTATATTATATATTAGATTTAGGTTTAGATAATTACTTAAATTCATGATGTCCTCCATCTTAAAATATTTGACAACCACACCAATGATGTCTAAATAAAAAGAAACAAACCAGATCATTACGACAACATATTATTTATATATAACAATGTGTAGTTACATTAGACTGTTGAATTAAATATATTTTTAACTTAAAAATAGATGAAAATATAACATTACATACCTATACTACCATTATCGGTGACAGTTCGATCGAGAATGGACTGAAAGTTGGGTTCCTTATGATCGAAGTGGCATTTTCAGTTAGAAATCTCTCGAATCTAGAAAACCACTTATGCAATACACTGGCCTGGATTTTTTTGCCCTGGAAAACACACATGTAACAAATGTAACATTGTGAGTAAACATAGGGTGTAACACCGTTATCAAAAAAAGGTGATTTACTAACCTCTTCATCAATCAATATCATCTCAATAGAAAAGGTTTGAGATGGATTCTTAAACATCGGCTGCCTCCACAACCTAATGATCCGAACTTTAAAGTTGTAATCATCTCTGGATAGGTCAATGTCACTTAATGATGTAAAGTTAACAACTTCCATCTTCTATGTGGATGCTAAACTACATATTTGTTCAACACGAGATAAAATCACAAAGCACAAATGAAAAAGATTAGTACTCTTAAAATGTTATAAGTTAGGTGTAAGAAATATAAGAGACATATTACCTTGATTTTTTATCTGTGCTTGTTATGTGGAACCGGAATGCATACAATGAATGAAATAAGGATGCTAATTCTCGGTTTTTATAAGAAGGTGTTGATCTTAAACTTATTTTTGGAAAAAATATTCTAAAAATAATAACAGTAATCATTTCCCATTTACAAAAAAATAAAGTTAGGAAAAAATATTGACTTAATAAGTTACTTAAAATAAAAATAATGTAGTTTATATGTTAAAAGAAAAGTTTGAACTCTATTAATGCATATCATTTATCTTATTGACCAGATTGCTAATTCTCAAAATAAAATAACAGAGTCTATTGTTAAAACGGCAAGTATCAACATTAAATCAATATATTTAATTTAAATTGACATATTGTTTTTTTATAATTTGAAGTCAATTGTGAAAGGAATGATCTCAATAAATGATTTCATTAAATCTGTTAATATTTATAACAATACTAAATTGAAACATCTAAATCATTGACCTTATATATAAAGCAAGGATCAAATAACGGAATTTAAATTTAAATTTAAATTTGAAATTGAATCCTTGGCAAGGATTTTAATTATAAATTTAAATAATGAGCTTAAGCATTAATTAATTCGTTTTACTTGTGTTTGGGTTTTTACAACTAAAAATGTGAACATGGTGGCAAAAAGACTATTTTAGGTTAATTCATACTCAAATTCAATTTAAAAAAAAAACTAAATATAAAATTATGAATTTATCAAAGTTAATTTACTGTTTGAAAGAGAATGTAGTCACGCTTTGCATCCTCTACTTCAATGTGATCAGCACAAGAAGCTCCATCTTTTGAATGGTTTTTGCTTCAAATAAAAATCTTTATTCACAAACCTGCAAGTTCATTCATATACACAACATTAAAACCATATTTAATTTGACCCACATAGAATTCATTTAACATTTTATACGGAATCAAGAAGTTGGACCTGTAGACCAAGAATGAGGGGTAATTCAGTCTCTTCCATTTTAGATGCAATTGATAAGCAATATACATTTAGCAGTTGGTTATGTTGGATTCGTCTTTCTGTTCATTAGAAAGCAAATTACCATTGAATACATAGTCAATGAACACTGAAATTGAATGTAAAAGGAGTTAGTTTCTAAAAAATAATTGCAAATAAGTAATTTAGATACCTTTACTTACAGGGAATTAATACGAAGCAATATGCACACTTGGGCCCAAAATTGAAATGAGTTTAACTTGATTAAAGTCAAAATTAACCAGAAAAAGCATAAGCACCTTCAAAATCTCCCAACTTTACAAAAAAGAATCAACTTTTTTACAAATTTCTCAAAAATATTTAATCCCAGATCAAAAAGCCCGAAATTCACTATAAACATCATCAAATTATATTTTAAAAAGTTCATAAACAACATGAAATAGATGAACATACCTTTCTGATCCAATCAACTCCCTATTGTCTTGCAACCATATTCAACTTTCAATTTTTTAACTTCATCAAATAAACAAATCCCACAAACTCAAGACATTCTTAAGAATACCAGCATTTATATAAGTTGACGTAAACAATATAATAATTGTTTTAGAAGATAACAATCAAAATTCAAACACAATTCAAATATATATGTATTCAAGTGAGTAAAAGGAATCGATACACATGATTATAACATAATTAAAGACGTGCGGAAGAAAGATATACGCGATCAGACGCGACAAATCAAACGAAAAGATAAGGTTGGGAAGAAGGGAAGACGCCATACCTTGAAATCTAAGGTGGGAAGAAGGTAAAACGCCATACCTTGACATCGTGAACAGGATTCGAGAAAAGTTCTTCGTGAGTTGATGAAAATATAGCATGAGTTTGTGATTGAAGGTTTTGAAAACCTAGGGTTTGAAATAGAAGAACGGCAGATGAATTGATGAAGAATTAAAAAGAAAATAAAGACTTTTAGTATTTGGGTTGACTGACCCAGATAATAGATTCGCAGCCCAACAAAGCGGATGGGGGTAGATTGGGCGGGAAAAAGGAATTGAGGAGGCAGTAGAAAGATGCCATGTGTCCCCCAAAATTACACTTTTATTAGAGTAGGGGGATGATTTGAAAGTGGTTAGGTAATTAGATACCAGATATAACTTTTAAGCCTACAAAAGTTTCAAATAACAAAGCCAACACACTTTCTAAACTTACTCTTGATATACATCGTTTGTTAACAATGAGACTTGAACTCTTTACATCTAGAAGATGGCACAACAATCCAATACACCTTGGTATTATTAGACGAAGGTCCCATTAGTAAACGTTTTAAATAATTCAAAACCTAAGAAATGGCAAGTTGACATCACAAGAATAAAATGCTAGAACAAAATCAATTCTAAAGAAAAAATATTTATTTAAACAATAGGGCAATTTCTATAAAGTTTGAAAGACACTTTTAAAGAAGTCTCAAGAACAGAATATACATAAATGGAAGCTATTAACAAAACAATAATAATTTCTTAGTTACATACAAACAATAAACAATGTTCAAACATAGACACAAAGTCACAAAACAATGCATTAAAACACACAACAAAATCAAAAAACTAACCTTCTTCCAAACTACATACTACTTGCAACATACATACACAATTAGCATAATTTAACACGCAAAGATACACCAAACCAAGGAGAACAATAATGCTCTGGTAAACCTGACATGATCACTGATAGCTGAAGCTTGATAGCTTCAGATGATACTTACTTGCCAAACGGTGATAAATCTGAGCAATATTATCACATCAAGTGAGGGAATTGTCATCCCTAATATATATCACTCAAAATGTTCCACATAAATTTAACCTAAGATTCTAAAAATTCAATAGATTTTTTAGTTCATTTCTGCATTTATCTCGATCTCCAACTCATTTCGGCATTTATCTCGATCTCCAACTCACTAATTTGTTAGACTTATTTAACCAATAAAACATTCAAACTAAACTATTATGTACACACTAATAAGATCATTGATAAGTAAAAACATCACCTAAAAATTTACATTATTAAAAAATTTACAAGCTAAAATTTATTTATACTTACCGTAAACACACGCTCTTTATAAACACACACACTTTGCTGGCATAATTACTTGATTGAGAAATAGACCATTTTACTACGGAGATAAAAGTTATAGGCTATGTGTTGCCGGAGCCGCGAACCAGGGCGCGGGCCACTTGGCCGGCCAGCCTGGCCGCACATGCCGCAACCAACAGACGCAATCAGGGGCGCGATCGCGAGGGCGTGAGGGAGGTCGCGAGGCGTGAGTGAGCCCTTGATCATCTGATTCATAACAATGTTAGACTACTTGATAAGAAGCTCTATTCAATACTCAGTTAACATCCAATCAATCACATGTCATAATATTAAAGGATTAATTTACATGAGACGTTATCCCATAATACTCGTCCTTAAAAAGAAAAAAAAATATATATTTATATATAGAGACAAATCAACCACAGCCGCCAACCTAACCAGAGCTCGTGACTTAACTAGAGTTAAACAAACCTGCAATACCAATAACACAAAGCAAACTCTCACAACTCACAACCCTCCTACTTTCCCCTTTATCTTCCACACACCCAAAATGGATTGATCGGAACCACAATCCGCCGCCGTCGACCACCATCTCCACCGCCGTCAACCACCGTCTCCGCCGCCGTGACCTTCTACTTCCGTAAGTTCTATCAATTGCTTACTTTATTTGGCAAATCATACTGTAATACTCGTAATGCTAATGTTCAGTAATCAGATCCAATTGGCTTCTTCTTACTGATGAATTTGTTGTTTGTTAGTTGATCTAAGTTTCGAGGTAGCTGGTAACGCTAAGTGATGTATAATTAACACATATTTTTAGCGTTTTGTCGTATAATTCAGTTCGGATGGTGATGATGCTACGTAATTAAACATCGATTTGGCGTTTTGTTCGTGAAATTCAGTTTGGATGGTGGTGATGCTACATAATTCGTAGTATCGCAATTGTTTGGTTTTAAGGTTTGAGTTCTAAAAATTGGTTTAGTTTCAATGTTTATGAACCCTGATTTCAATAGGTGGTCATGGTGGATGTTGTAGTTCAATTGTTGGATTAATTACTTATATCAGTTTTAGGTTTTCTGCAATTTCGTTTGTTATAGTGTTTGTTTTGGCTGTATTTGAAGGTTTGTAGTGATTACTTGCGATGGAAGATACGGGTTCTGTTGCTACACTTTTGGAATCTACGAATTCGAGAATACAACAACTTCAGAAAGCGTTTGCTGAGTTAGAAAGTCACCGGGCTGTAACCTTGAACCTGAAGTGGAAGCAAATTGAGGAGCATTTTCATGGGCTTGAGAAATCGTTGAAAAGGCGTTTCACGGAGCTGGAAGAACAAGAAAGAGAGTTTGAAATGAAGACCGTTCAAGCTCAGAAAGTGTTGGAGAAACGTCGGGCTGCTGTTATGGCTAAAGAAGAAGCTTCATTGGTGAGACTTCAAGAGAAAAGAGATGCTGCAGTAATAGCAATTTCTAATGTCTTTAAGAAAAACAAAAATGCCCGTGTGGATTCTGAATCTGAATCTGGACCTGTTAATAGTGAGATTCTTATCGTAGACAAGAAACCACTTGATGCAGTTGCTTCTGAATGTGAAGTGAATGGTGTGAAAACGTTACTTGACAATGGTGATGTGAAACTGCTGTCAAATCCCCAACTTGCGAAATTATGTGAGGAGATGGATGCAGCAGGACTTCACAAATTCATATCAGATAACCGTAAGAATCTTGCTTCTATAAAAGAGGAAATGCCAATTGCGTTGAAGGCTGCAGGTGACCCTGGTGGTCTGGTTTTGGATTCACTTCACGGGTTCTACATCTCAGAGGGGTCAAATTTAGATGGGAAAAAAGATTCAAATCTTTTAGGTTTGAGGCGAACATGTATCATGTTAATGGAATGTTTTAGTGTTCTGCTTGCTAATTTAGATGTGAGTACTGTTTCTAAGGTGATCTCTGAAGATGTGAAGAACAGAGCAAAGGCTATTGCACAAGAATGGAAACCTAAGTTAGACGATCTTGATTTAGATGCCAGCAATGGAAACTCATTGGAAGCTCATGCTTTCTTACAACTTGTTGCTGCTTTTGGTATTGATTCTGATTTTGCTCATGAAGATTTATCCAAGTTGATACCAATGGTCTGTCGTCGTCACCAAACAGCCGATCTTTGCCGCTTCCTTGGGTTGTCTGACAAGATGCCAGGTTGCTATGCATTCTTGTTTCCTACTTTTAATATTAGAGGTCATTATCTCGATCCATCGACTTATAAATGGATCGTATGGGTTATGTTTTATTCTTAATGAGGAAGATTATGCAAATAATATGCATAGAAAGGGTTGAAGGTTGCCCAAAGTTAATTTTAATACATGCATTCTCTGAAATCTCTACATTTAAAGAAGACTATTGTAATAATATAATTTTTGTAACCATAGCTAACACTTCACTTTTTTAATGAAAAAATTACAAGATGGACAAAAAAGTAAAATCCAACTTGATGAATTTCAACACATACTAAAAACTAACCCCTTTTCACTTTTGTTTTTCCTGGATTTCTCAGGGGTAATTGATGTGTTGGTCAACAATGGAAGACATATTGATGCTGTTAACCTTGCATTTGCCTTTGAACTCACAGAGCAGTTTTCTCCTGTTACATTACTGAAAGCCTACTTAGCAGAGGCAGTTAAAGTTCCATCCACTGTCAAAGCTGGAAACTCTTCTCCAACCACTCAGGTTTTTCCCTTGTTCTCTACAATACCAAAACCTAGAGGAGGTAATTTGCATTTAAGGGCGAACATGATGATTCGGGTTGTATGCTGTTCTAAAATGGAAACGGTTTAACTGGTCAAAGGGGTTGAAAGTCATCCTGTCTTCAAAAAACTTAAAACCTCCAAAATAGCTTTATATCATAAATATGATCATTGTTATAAAAAATTGGTCTTAATGAATCATATACAAGTATATAACTCACTTTTATTATACACAAGAAAAGAAAAGAGAAAAGTGGCAATTGTCAAATCTGCTTGACCCATACCAAAATTATACATTTAGATCTGTTACCCTACATTTCTGTTTTGCCACCTCTGCAAAAACCCATACTATCATATTATTTGGATTTACATGTTTTAATTTTCAAATTCCAGAATGATGCCAGCGATAGAGAACTATCCGCCCTAAAGGCTGTCACCAAGTGCATCGAAGAACACAAGCTTGAAACTCAGTACCCACTAGAACCTCTTCAGAAACGGATCTTTCAGCTGGAGAAAGCCAAGGCAGATAAAAAACAAGCGACAGAAGTTGTCAAACCTCAATCCAAAAGACCCCGAGCCAATGCTGTAGTTGCAGGATGTGGTACTCGTAACACCAACATCACTGCTGACAAAAACTTCTATGCCGCCGCGTATGCACCACCAACTCAGTATGTGTATTACCCTGGACCACCTACCTACAACATGGCTCCTAACCATGGGACCTGCTTTGTGAATGGTTTTCAGTATCAAGCTCCTTATCTTCACTAAGTTTGGACTCATGATAAGAAACTGTGATCATGATTCCCTTTTAACTTCTAGGTCTTAACTTTGAGTTAAACCATGGAAAGTGATGAAAAAAAATGTGTGAATGTTAGCGAAGCCGCTAATTTCATAATTTGTTTGTATAAGTCCACACTGTAGTTCTTTAATACATGTATTATCAATGTTGTTAACTTTTAACTTCCACTGGTTCTGTCATAAGCTCTTGAAGTACATCTGTCAAACGCAAGCTGCCATTTACCTAAATGCATTGTTAGCAGGGTGTTGACTGGTCCCTTAAGTTGACCAGTAACGAATTCTTACCGGAGAAAAGTACTTCGGTCGTGTCTATGTGGTTTACAAATCACAACAGGCGCGGTTGACTAGTATTAATGGTAAATTGCACCTAATAACATTCAACTTTCACCTAATTGCATTCAATAGTATTTTGACTTTTGTTTAGTTGCACATCAAAACTATATTTTTACCTTTTATTATGTCGTTTGAAGTTATATTTGTGTTAACTAAATATGGGCTTGTATATGGTCTTCTCTCTAATCTGTCACAAGGATGTGTGTTTGTCTTGAACTCGAAAGCGTTGAGAGATGTAAGGACAAACCATGAATTACACCTAACCAATCATACACGAACCAGAAGAAGAAGAAACAAAAGGAAGGATGTTATGATGCAACTAGATATGTGATGTGGTGTGCCAACGATACGTTTTGTTTCGTTTTGGTTTTTACGATTTTTAAGTCGGACCGTTAGTTATAGATTTGACCATTAAAAATCAAAACCAATCAATTGAAAATTAAACTAAACCAAATCAAACTAATAGTAGCAGCTTGGTTTCGATTTTGTTTTGTAGTTTAGGGTTATTGAGCCTTTGTAATTGAAACAAACAACATAAAATGCAATTAAAAAAAAATGATGATGTCCAATGTTTTAACTTAAAAGACGACTACCTATGTTGTATTGTTACCTATTGCAAGCTAAATACACCGGTAGCAATGCAAAGTAATGACCCACAAAGTTTGGTCACTCATGGTGTAATCATGTTTTTTTTTTATCAGATCACAATGCATCTTGCAACTACAAGAAACACGTGAAGCTCTAGGGTCTTCTGACTCCCGATTCTCAAGTTAGTTTGTGTATTAGGTGAATCATAAGCATGCATAGAAAATTTGAATATATCTTTTAGAAGATAAAATAGTGAGAGTCGGTAGGAGGAGATAGTGGCGTACAAACCGTTTTTTTTTCAAACTTGTTCGGGTTACAAACCGGTTTGGCTCACCGGAAACTCAAACCGATTCGAACCGGTTTGAAACCGGTTTTTTAATAAACCGGTTTTAGGATCAGTTTAATCGGTTTTTAACTTTATAAACCGGTTTTGAGGGTGGGGTTACCAAACCGGCATACAAACCGGCGGTTCGGGTCGGTTTGGGACCGGTTTGGGCCAAACCGGTTGTTCTTTGAAACCGGTTCCGTTTTTTTTGCCCAAGTCTAGGAGGAGATATATAATTCCCTTGAAGGGAAATGTTCAAATTATGTTATATTGAATACTGTGAGTTTTGAAAAATACATTGATGAAATAACATACTTGCGTACTTCTAATGATAAAACACAATAATAGATAACAAAAAATTTATATAATCTATTAAAAATGATAAAAATAACACATTGTGTAATCTTTAACACTATAAGTTTTGAAAATACACTGGTGAAAGTATATCATTATGTACTTCGAATTGTAAAACAAAATGATAGATAACGAGCTTATAATATATTAAAACAATGACAAAAATAACATCAAATGGTCTAAAACGTAAAACATAATAATTAATACACATAACAAATGATGTAAAATATATGACACAATGAACTTATATTTGACATAATAAACGTATAAGACAAAATGAGTTGATATGTTTGACACAATAACTATAATGCCCTCTTCTTTAAACCAATAGAAAAACACATTTTATACCCACAATGCTTTTTAAACTTTTTAAATTAAACATCTTCTATACTATAATCTACCCTCCTTTGAAAGGGTAATTGGAACTCTCTTTTATGAATAAATAATAAGTCTAAACTTAATAGACTAATCTTTAATTGTATTTAATGTAACTAGTGATATACAACTACGCGCGTTGCGCGTGTAATGGATCGGGCTCAGATCAGGCTTTCAGCTACGGCAGCTAACCAAAACGGTTGCCACGCCAAAGCAATAACACCATTGTTAGTTATCGTCACAGCCCGCCTTTGTATCAAATGTCAGTAGAGTAATGAAGCGAACGATATCATAAAACCTGTAGGTCTCAGATGAACAAATGTTCATCATCATAGACCTGAAATGGAAATGGCATCACAAATGAGACAACAACATTGCTTACAACAGCATCACAACAATACCTCAATAGACCGATATTCGCAACAATAGTGTCTATCCAACATGGTATAACCAAATGTTATATGTGTAGCTTTGTTTCTTAATCATCATCGACACAAAAATCTCCCGACAACAAAATGAGGGCAACAACCTACTCGATCTCAAGCTCGGTCTCAGATGAGCTAGTGTCATCATCATCGACATGAACCCAACAATCTCAGATGAGGGGATTCCATCATCATTGAACAACAAAGTATTATACCTATTATCACCATCAACATAACGAAACACCCAACCACATATTCTCAGTTGCATCGTGTGACAACATGCATTCAGTAAAACCCTCGGATCTAAAAACCAAGTATTTCACCTAGAAAATAAAGGAAATCAGAGAGAGACATGGGAAGAGGGTTGTGACGGTTGTCCAACCATCACCGTCGACACCTGGCTTATGAGAATACAGCCGCAACCCTACCTCAACCTGAAACGGGAGGCCGAACTGCGAATGTCTCCAAGGCTACCTCCGTAATCACAGGCTACCCCAAGTCAACCGGAAATGGAGGAACCCGACATAGGAGGCATAAAATCGAGATCTGCTGGAGCGCAACCACCTCCATCACACCAATCTAGTGGGAAACGGAAGGGTCCCAAACGCCACCGCCATCGTCGTCGTGACAACATCGAATCAACCTAAACCGGCAGAGATGGCAGGCAACGATGACAGTAGGCGGCGATGACGGTAGGCAGCAGGCGGAGGCGATGGTGGGTCTCTCTTTTCTCTCTCTACAAACGAATCAGAGGGGATAACAGCAACCCTCCTCTCCTTTTTCTCTCTCTATAAACATGTTTGAGGAGGGGTCAAAAAGCAAAATGAAAAAACTGTTGTGGCCAAAGTACAAACTAAAGTGACATTACTGCTTCTTTATATTGCTTTTTAAACATTTAGGGTAATTGGGCAAACTTAGGTTGGGCGTAATATGTTACGTTGGGTTTAAAACATCATACTATTTACAAGTGTGTGACTCAGTTTAGTATAATGTTATGTGAACTATTAGTGTCTTAAGTAGTAATGCGACACTTTAGCCTGTACGGATCATACTTGTTTTGTAAGACCTTAAACTGTTGATGTCAATTGATCTAGTATGTGTATTGGTGCTTTTTACAAGTGTGTGACTCAGTTTAATTGTTTTTTTTCAATAATTTTTGCTTGATGGGAAAAGACAGGGCAGACTATGTAATTGTCTTTTAGAATTTTGTTTATTCATCTTTTATATTTAGGAGTTTTGTTTTCTTCTTAAACTTTTTATGTAACTAAAAGAGTCATGAGTCACTATATATAATACAATTCAAAAAGACATCTACAATGCTATAAACTTTAAGTACAACTAATAATACAAGTTAGCTGTGATTGAAGCTTCTATGCTTCTCACGTGTTCTTCCACATGATCTTTTTCTATGTCTAATTTAATTGTATACTCTAATGAGCCTTGCCTTTGTGATTATAAGTTTAGATTAAAGCCTAAGTCGTGATCTATAATCTATACTATATATAAAACATATGAGAATGATATTTTAAGATACTATAAAATTAAAAACACTTACTATATTCAATGCATAAGATACAACCACTTTTGAGGGTAAAATAGTATTTATAACATTATTTACACATTACCCCTTATAATTAGTTACATAATAACATTGCACTTAATAACACTTGCATATAATTTTATATTATCTACCTATAAACTAAAAAAACTTAATATGTTTTAAGATTTCAACTATATCTTTTAATCTATCACATTTAAAAATGTTTTGAGACTAAAACTTAACCTGTGTTTATTTTTAAATATTTTGGTGTAAACTTTTTGCTAAAATGGTCTGTATTTCGTGAGGTACAATAAGTTAATGCGTATATACAAGTCGTCATGCAGAACTCATTTATTTGATGTTTTAAATTTTAGATTAAAAAAACATAATAAACTTTTGTAGAACTACTACAAGAATAACAAAATATTAAATGCACGTGTCAAATGTAAAATGTCGCTCCGTCGCATTGCGCGGACACCCTTCTAGTATATACTAGTGTGTGAATCCGTGCTTTGTCACGTTTTGTTAAAATTTATAACACTTGATTTTCGATTGCTTGTATATTCGTATTCAATCTGTAGATATGAATAATAATTATATTGACAACTCTGTTTTAGAAAAAAAAATCATGTCAAAACATTGATATAATTTAGCATATCATAACGAGAAATTTAAATTTTATAAACCATCATATTTTTATAATTATAAGAGAAGAACGATATAAAATTCAGAACCTTAAAGCAGTTTTGAGAGCTTCTATATTTTTAGTTTGATGACTAAATTGTTTTTATTTTGTAAATAACTATTTTAATTACTTTAAATACTATTACTATTATTATTATTATTTTATATTTTTATTATTATTAAATTCAATGAATTCATATGGATTAAAAAATTAATTAAAAATACGCCATAATATTACCATACTAACCCTATAGGTGTCCTAAGGTCAAAATAAAATTATTATTTTGACATCCTAAAATATTTTATAAATAGTATAGATAATATAAATATTCATTGTTGCTTTCCATATGTTATGTATAATGACTTGGCTCGCGTACATGCGCGGGTGCTACTTAGTCTCTTTTCCGACCAGCCTTAAATACTAATTATATTATTATTATTATTATTATTATTATTATTATTATTATTATTATTATTATTATTATTATTATTATTATTATTATTATAACTATGTAAATATTTGGTAAATAGTATTTAGTTAATAAGTAGTAAAAATATAAATGGAAAATATAAATATAATAATAATTTAAATTATCATAAATAAAGTACTACTTAATATAATGAATTTAATCATATGCATTAACTCATGTTTTAATTAGAATAAGTTTATTAAATGAGAACAATTTAAGAACACTTGTACCATATGCTTAAATAGTTGTTTTAAGTGTCTTACAAAAGTAGAAAATTACTAACCTACCCATGAGTTTTGTATTATACAGTAGTTGTCCATGATTAATAGAGTTGGTCCAGCTGCCATGCTTACGATCCTAAAAGCATATATACTTTGGAACTTCTATGTGCAAAGTTTTATTTAAATTCTTATAATTTATTTTCTAGCCACCTAAAGATTAGTAAAATATAATTTTTTACCACATTGTCCCGCTCATTATCTTTGGTTTTTTCTCCCATCTCATAGTTTAAATTTTATGAATTTCTTATAAAATTCTAAATGTATCATTACTACATACCTAGTTTATTTACGTTCATTATAAATTTCACTCAAAACGAAGTTATGCGCATTATGTACATGTCGTCTTCTTTAAGGTTTTGATTTTTTTTATGGTTTATGATTTTATTTGGGATGTGCTTGGGATTATTTAGCGGTTTCAAGTTTGATAGACAACTTTGAATACTACCAAGGGCTTTGCCGTAACACTTGGATTTGCGATGGTTTCTACATTCATGTTTCATTTCTATTATAGAAAGTTAATTGTGTTATCAATGACCTCTTCAACGCACGAGTTTATGGTCCCGCCTCAACTCTGGGTCGTAATACTAGTCTTAAACAAAGTTAATTGTCTTTTTAACATAACTTAGTTTTATAACTCAGAATTGATATCTGAAAACCAAATAACTTAAATATGTAATTTTTTAAACTCAAGTCAGATGTATAATTCAAGGCAAACAAAAAGGCTATTTGAGTAATTAACTCGTAATATTGTGATTTTAATATCGTAATAGGATAATATGGTTGGGTTACACTAAGAAGACATAAATTTATAAGAAGTGCGAAAGCAACTAGGATGTGTCATGTGTTTCAATGGGTAAAGGGTAAATATGTCCAACGAAGAAGTAAAATATTGGGTGTGAGGACATATAACTCATTGTTATATGGGATAAACACATTGTATACAGGGTTGAAGCTAAAGCTAAACTTACCATCAAAGAACCTATTTATACACATCTAGTTCAAAATGTTAACTTTGAATAAAAATGTAATAGTGTCTTATTTGTTTTAAAGAGAAAAAGAAAACCTGATCATATGTTATACTCTTTTAAATTATATAATAAACTAAATAAGAGTCATGTACGTTTAAAAAAACATTGAAAGATACGTTTGTCATTAACTTCTTACACTTTTTATCAAAATCTATCATATCGGTGATCATATGACAATGCATCTAATATTAGCTATTGATTATCCTTTATAGCATATATAGCACTTTTTATATTCTTATTTATCTTTTGGATTCTTTAACGACTAATTACTTTTAACTACACCATAACTAAATCATATAAATCTGTCTTAAATAAAGTTCTAACCATTAACCTCAATAAGAATTACCCGACTCTAAATCCAATAACTTCGCCATTAAATTCAACAATAGTTTTTAGTTTCTTTTTTATAAACGGATTCATGAAATTATTATAGAAAATTAACCCTTTTTAGTTTCTATGGTTGTCTTTCCCATTATAATTATTTATCTATATAATTTGAAACATGTAGCTACAATGAATTTCTAACTATTATGTTTCGACCACAAAAGTTATTTGGTTTTCATATTTGATTCATTTGGATTTGTCATCTCTAATGACACATTTTTATGTTTATAAGTGATTTTAGTAATTAAAATTGTTTTAAATACCTATTTAATTACTTTTCATCATAAAAGACAAATGGAGGAAACAAACATAAATTATTATTTACATATATTAGTTCGCATTGATTTATTATTTTTAATCCATCAAGTTCGCATTAACGATTTGTTATTTTTAATCCATCAAGTTATTTCAAAACAATTAATCATATTATTGATATACGACCATTTATGGTAATTGTTTTTGATTGGTTAGGGTTTATTGAATGTCGATCAAAAGATATCATGTCACAACCACTTGGTACTTTCTTAAAACTTGAATTATAGAGTGAATATGAGTATTTTTGTTGCAAATCTTTAATATGTTTATCATATTAAACGTTATTTTTTTTTTGTTTTCTTGATGTCTTCGAGTTCTAAATCAGAGCGATAACCGTTACGATGTTTATTTGTATTATCTTCCTACTCTAATAAAAGAGTATCTTGGGGTGATATGTGTCAACATCACAAACATCCTTACCAAAATTTTCCCGCTTTTCTCTCCTATTAAATAATTACCTTAATTACTAATAATATTATTTAACACTTTTTTAGATTAAATAAATTAAGAAAAAGATCTATTTATTAATTTTATTTATAAATAAATAAAACTTTTTAGAAAATAAAGAATTTTTCTAAATCATAAAACTTTTTTAAAAGTTTAAAATATTTTAAATTTAGTATTTTTAAAAAGTCAAATTTTTAAAACAAAAAACAATTAAATTTGGGAGTTATAATAAGGAAACTATTAAAAATAACATTTTATACGGTTTTGTTTTAGAACAAAATTTTTATTTTTTTCTGGAAAAAAAATTAACAACAAAATTTTAAAAAATTAACATCACTATTTTATTACTTATGATCATTTCTCATACGTAATTTCAGTTAATATTATATATTAAAATATATCATTTCATAATTAATAAATTTTATTATATTAATATTTTATTTTGTTTAATCCGTATAATTCACGGGTTTACTTATTTTCATATTCAATAACGTGATGCAACTCGAGAACATTTCTAGCTTGTACAAACACAGACTCTCATCCAAAATCCAAATCAAGAGCATTCTTTTAAACAAAACAAAAACAAAAACATCTACAACAAAAAAAACAAAAACAAAAACAAAGCGAAATCCTCCGTCGTCACTTCTCCACAAGCCGATGATCGTCAGTCGTGCCGGAGATTCTTCACAAGATACCACAGCTGAATTAGGTCATTTCTTCATCTATCTCTTACTATTTTCAACTCTTTACACCTTCAATACATATATACTTCAACCCTAACACCCTACTTGAGCATATAGATTAATCCGCATCATCCTTACAGACGATTGCAATTGCATCTATAGGAGCCATTTTTTGAAGTAAAACTGAGTTATTCGAGCAGGATTTACTTTGTTTAGTTCAATTGTGTTGTATGAGCCCCAATTTGATCCAAATCGATAAGTTTCCGTTTGTTGATTGTAGTTACCAATTTTGAGTGCTTGCATGTGCTTTTATTAGAGATTATGTATGTGAATTGAACAATATCGTATCAGGTTATGACTATGATGATTTCGATCATGATTTGATGATTAAAGGAATCTCAATAACTTTACCCAAGCACTTAATAGTGGTTATTGCTGCTTTAATTCACAGTGACCAGATTATAAGTGTATGATGATGCCTATTTTTAAGGATTTGGGGAAACAATATGGCAGATAACTGTGTAAAGATTGTGTGCATTCTTCAATTGAGATGTTAGCTTCAGAGTCAAGGAAGATTATAGTGAGAGACATTTTATGTTTACAACTTGCACCAAATTAACCTTAGGACTAATTTCATTAAAAGGTAACAAAGTTATTGTAGACCAGTGAAGAACATCAAAATTTCAATAATTTTGATTTAAGATGATTATCGGTATTAAGACATCACATCAGAAGGTCAACACGATCAAAAGCTAGGACAGGTCATTTCTATTAAGTATTATCTTTTGCTTTCGAAGTTCTATATTGTATCTTTCCAGATTAGAAATCTGCTTGTTTGTAGTTAGGTCAAGAAAGAACCTTTAGATTTCGATCTAATACCAAAATGCATGCATTAGTGAGTCCAGTTATTTCATTCTTTGTTCTTTTTCTTTTATCGAATAAAATTTTATATTCTTAATTGATACACGAGGACTAGCCAATTCCTTACAAGATCAAAAAAAATTCCAACAAAAAGCACTTATACAACTATGAATAACAAACATTTATAGATCTCAATTCTACTTACAATTGCAGTAATATTATAATTAAGTTCATCATTTCATGAATCATTAGAAACTAACTTATCATATTCACATTTTACTTGATCCCTTGTTTATAGACACATCAGCTTCTGGGTCAACTATGTGTGGTTACTGGTCTGGTTGTCTTCAATAAAAATTTTAAGCACTGATGGTGTTTTCTGTCCCAGAAAAAGTTTGTTACTACTTGCTAGAAACAGAATTGTTTGTTACCGTATTATGCAATTAAACAAAAAGCTTAGAAACTTTGTTACTTTTTTTATTTTAAGTTAACGAAACCGGTAAAAATATATTAGATGACATGCCCAAAATTTTTAACAGTGGATATTAATTTAGCAGCTGGGATAACAAGAATTGGTGGTGGTAGTGAAGTTACATGTGAACAAAGGGATGTTGAAGAACCATGTGTAGGTATGGAGTTTGAGTCGGAGGATGCTGCTAAGAAATTTTATGATGAATACGCAAGACGTGTAGGGTTTAAAATGCGAATCGATCAGTGCCGTCGATCAGAAGTTGACAAAAAGATTATTTCTCGGAGGCTTTCTTGTAATAAAGAGGGTTATTATACAAAATCCAAGAACCAATTCGGGCTGATAAGGAAACAACGAACCAGTTCAAGACAAGGCTGCAATGCAATGATACTTGTTAGGGTTAATAAATTTGGCAAATGGGTTGTGACTAGATTTGTAAAAGAACATACCCATCCGCTAGTGTTTTCAGCTGGTCTCTCTCTCAATGAACAGGTAACTCGGTCATTTTAACTACCATGGGTTAGGTTTCGAATTTCGATACAGCTTATCTATTTTCTGGAGATGGCAAAGTGAGCAGGTCCAGTAGGGTGGTAACGGCTCAAAATGGGTTTGGGACAACACATGTTATTTTTTATAGAACATGTCCATTTTTTATTAAATATTTAGTGTCAGATTTGATTACAAGAATTATATAATTTCAATAATAACCTTATTTTCGAATAAAATGATTTAGGAGGTTGTATGCATTAAAGACACTTTGGATAACTTTCGACCCATTTCACCTGTTGGGCCCATTTGACCATTTACACATGCTGGGCCCATTTCTTGTTAAGCTAACTCTTTTCAACCTTTTGAGATAAAGCATAATCCGAATCCATCTATTCACAAGTGAATGAGTCAAATTTGTCACCTTAATTTCAGCATTGCACTTTTTTTAAGATAGAGCATTGCTTCAATCTACATATTTGTAAGTAAACGGGTCGAAAATGCCACCCATGCTTAGGAAAAAGTCAAGTTCTTGAGTACAATACTGCATTTTTGTTTAATTCCTGTTCAAATAAAGGAAACTCTTTGGTATATATTATCTTCTTCATAGGACTGTAAGGAACAGAGAATTCAGGCTTTGACTGCAGAGTTGAAGCATCAAGATCAACTAATTAACTTTTACAGGGGGCATTTAAGCACATTTTTGAGAGATATTGAGCAACAGACAGAAGTTTTGTCATCAAAAATACAAGTTGCTGTTAATAACATGAGAGAGGTAGAAACAAAAGTCAAAAAACAGTAGTACGAGCAACCGGCATACAAAGTGAGTATGAATTTTGTTTTTAGTTTTTACCTTTACTTCTTATGTATTAGAGGTATCAGTTTCAACCCATTTACTTGTGAATGAGTTGGTTTGAGTTTTTTTTTTATCTCATATGGGTCAAATCTAAAGTATTGAGTGTAAGTCATCTAAAGTCCATTTTTAATGGATACAACTTCCTAAATTGTTTTATCCCAAGATTGTTTTTGTTACCATAACTAACACATCTTTTTATTTATTAAGGATACAACTTCCTAGATTGTTTTTATTAACAAATAAACAAGAAAGTGCGAATGGATCAATCCAACTCCACCTAGCCCATCTCGACCAGTGCTTCAATGAGCTGATACTGACCCGCCTGTCCTGCCACCTCTAGTACATATCATCAAACATCACTTTACTGATTCTTGCCACTTACTTTACATAATATGTAAAGGAACATATACTTGCAGATGTCCGTATAGAATGCAATTGCTTGCCGCTGGATCATAGAGCAGAGAGAGACTACACAAACTGATGACAAAAGAATGAATGACAGTTGCATATTAACAATAATAAAATCTTCTGAGATCGATGTCACCGGACTGATTACTTGCCACAGAAGTTTGTGAGTTCATTTAAAGGAGCGTTCTTGGAGATGGTTTTTTGATTTTGCTTAATCTTGATGCCGGGTTTTGCCAAAAGAAAGGAAGACTATAAATGTTCTTCAAGTCTTTGATGCATAGAAGGCGAACAACAGCAGTATTATTGTAGTTATTTACCTCCTGTAATGGTGTTTAGCAGATTTTGTAATTAGTTGAAAAGCATACAGTACGCAGCATATGGAAATTGTACATCAAGAAACCATACAACTTTTGACCATTTTTCTTATGAACAAATCAATATAGAGTTATGTTATCTTAAACGGGTCAAATGAAAAAAAATAGTAGTTGATGTTTGCGGGTCAACAAAACTGGACTTTTCGACTCACCTCAACAAGAAATCCTACATAAATCCAGTCAAAAGTTCTGTTTTGCTTTCATTGCAAGGTAAAATATAAACCAAAATTGATCTTGAACGCATTTAGATTAATATTCTTGTTAAGCCAATCAACATTACAAAGGGTAAGCCTGAACATCCAAAGCAATTCATCTTCTCTTCTTTAGAAGTGAAGCGGCTCTAAGAACAACACGATCAACCTCATCAAAATCCAACCTTGAAGCTTTTTCCTTCTTTGAATTGGCGGATATTCGCCTCAAGTGTTCCTCAAAATCATCTTCAACATCATTACTTTCTACAGGAAACTTCTCGAACTCATTTAAATAAAGTGGTTTTTCATCATTATCTTCATCTGTTTCACAATCTGTCTCGAAAATATCAGACAAATCTTCGGAATCTGAAACTAGTTCTGAACCAGTCACAGAATTATCATCTTCATCATCTTGAAAGTTATCATTTTTGGCAATGGCTTCTTCGAGTTTTTCTTTAGCTTCAAGTTGTATGCTTGAAATTTCTGCAGGTTCAACAACTTCAGTGTTGGATAATTGTGTTTCCATATGTACCCCTGGTTCGTTTTCAGCTTTTGCACGAAGAAGTTCGAGATCTTGTTCAAGTCTAGGAATGTATCTCCTAACAGCACGGAGGGCGTCTTTATATTTTGATTTGTCTAATGCCTACAAAATTCAAACAAACAAAAAAATTACTACGGGGATTGTATGGATGCACACTATACAACTGATTATCTGATTATTGAGATTTGAAGTCACGAATGTTACTTATTTACAGACATTCTGTCACATTGTAAAGACTTTAACGCACAATTTTAAAAAAAAAAAAGCAAAGGTGGCAAGGTGAATACACTAGGTAACATGTCAAAATGGGTTGAAGATCAAAACTGATAATGTTTATGCATGGGTCAAGTGGATCGGGTTAGATTGAGCACATTCTGGCCACACTTTTTAACCAGTTTTCTGTTTTTGCAAAATTAACACACTAAAATGATTGAAAACTATATTATTATAAGCCGTCTCACTTTAGCTATATTTCTATATGTGACACAATTGATCAGCAACTCAACTTCTACTTAAGCATAAAGGTGATTAGAGAAATACACTTTTTTCATAGGTCAACACACTTTTACATGTTTAATTTTTAACTAAACCTCTTCAACCCAAACTGACCCATTTGCATATATATGACTTGAAAATTTTCACTATTTTATTGTAAACATGATCAAAGAAAATCAAAATTTTAACTTCTTTGAGCTAATTGACCCGTTTCAATTTTATAAATTTCTATAATTTAACCCATTATGTATAAATACATATAAAAAGGCTATATTTAACATGATCAAATGGAAATCATACCTTTTTCCTAGGTAGAGTAACCCTAGGTGACATAATCTCGGTAGGCGGTTGTGAATAATTCTTCCCTCTATACATAATGATAGTGTCATTATTGCAAATATCGAGCACAATTCCACCACTTAATCTTGCAAGCTCTACAGCCATCTCTTTGACTTCTTCTGGAGTGAAAGTTTTTATTATAACTTGTAAAGTCTCATGCTTTTTCCAATGTAAATGCATATTAAGTATTACACCTTGATATATTCCCCGTCTTCCAACAGGCACGTAATTCTTGCTTTTCTTCCCCATTTTCAAGAAATAAAAGTGTTCTTCAGGGGTTAGTATTTCTGGATCATGGGTTGTTTCTGATGATTCTTTTGGTTCAATCTTGTTTAGGGCTTCGACTAATTGTTTCTCTTTTCTTTGAGCCTGAAAATAAGATTAAATAGTTTCCAATGTTAAGTATTAATAGAACATAATGATAAAAGTAGTAATTAATTTTGTTTGTCACAAGTCACAATAATCAATTTTTAATGTTTGGATACACAAATTGTTCTGATTATTTGAATATTTGTCAATGATGTGTTCAGGATAATCAATATCATACTACCAGCAAAAAAGGAAGAAGCTTTCACCTAAAAAGGTTTTTTTTCTAGGTAATTTTATCCGTTAATCTCTTGAATATTCAGAATTTTCCAAACACTAAAACATCTAACTATTACAACTTCATGTAGCAGAAAACACATCCAAACACTAATTCTTGAGGGCCATTTATAACAACTGATTGTCTAATTGTGATTATTCAATATCACATCATCACTTTTATAACACATATCCAAACACCACCCAAAATGTCTACATCCAAACAGCAGTGAAAAATACATAATACTCTTGATACTTTGTATAAAAGCATGCATTAATCTACATGTATAACCGAAACTTTACCTTTCTCAATTTGAATAGAAGTTTCTCTTCTGCTGTCATTCTTTCATAATCTTTCTTCTTATTGTATCTAAAGCACTTTAACCACCTTACAACCGCTCTTTTTCCCTTCAACTTTTTCCTCTTTAGTTTAGCTTCACTAGGACCGCTTGCCACCGTGTCAGTCCCACAGCTCGTTTCTGGCTCTGCAACTTTGTGAACCGTGTGCATAGGAGCCGAATGATACCACAAGGTGGTACCAGGAAGGTATCTTTTAGTTCCATATGTTACAACCGATGCATCATGATCCCAAACCTTGTGCATAACATCAGAAAAACTACTACAATATGAGATTAGCAGAAAAACCCTATAAAGGTGAAAAGTAGAGGTGCAAAAACAGCTAGTGGGCAGGCGGGTAACCGGTCAGAACAGGTAAATTTTCATACTTTTTCTGCAAAAAAGTTATTTTTATATATAATTAGTGTATTTTAACAGTAATCAACTTGGTAAATGAAATGACTTAGGAGGTTTTATGTATTAAACATACACTTGGGCGACAATCGACCCTATTTGACCTGTTTCCTTTTAAGCAAATTATGTTGATTTGACCCGTTAGAAATGAAAAACAAACTGAATCAACCAGTTTTTAAGTTAATTGAAAACAAAGATACAAAAACCCAAATTCTATATTCAGAAAGATCAAACATTAAAGGATCTTGAGCTTATAACAACATGATAGATACTATATTCCCACACAAAATACAGAAATGAACACAATTACAAACTACAATCCTCAGGGTGTTGATGGAATTGAACAAGAACAGATAAGCAATTTCAACAAAATAACAATCACCAAGCACAACAGCTAGCTAAAAACGCAATCATCACCGAAATTTTTAAGCAATTAAACACAAGAAACCCGTTATTTGCTCAAATTTGAGTTCAAATCAGGCATATTCATTATCAAGATCAGCTTACAGTTCGAAATCACAAGCATAGAGAAAGTGTGTACCTGGGGTTGTGGAGAAATTGGCAGTATATGAAGGGGTTGAAGACGAGATTCTTCAGGTGTTTCGATTTGCAGAATGCCATTGAAGTAACAGCTCTCATCACCATTTCTTGATATTCTTTTTTCCTTCAAGTATGTTCTTGTAAGATCAACTAGGGTTTATGGTGTCTCGGTGTTTGGGAGCGTTTTTTTTTCCTTACTTATTAACTTAATAATTTTTAAAAAATTAAAAAGTCATTTTATAGTGTTTGGCAATATGATGGTTGTGAGTGAAATAAGTTAATAAGTCACTCCATACTAACTTATTAACTTATTAAAAAAATCAATAAATCAATAAGTTGTTTTAACATGGAAATCTAAACATGGCATTGGTATTGGGTCGAACAGTGTTATCAACCAACGCTCAAATTGTGATCAAATACCCACAAATTTAATCTGTTTAACTTAAACCCTACATCAAGCTTTATTAAGAGATCAAATTGTGATCAAATACCCACAAATTTAATCTGTGTAAATATTTTTTATATACGTTTTATGTCATACATTAAATATTTTTTATGTTTCTTAAATAAAATTAAAAATAAAAATTGAAATAAGTTTTCATATCTAAAATATAAATATTTTTATATTTATTTGTATTTTTTCTTATAAAATAATAATTTTAAGGTATTAATACTAAAATAAAAATTGAAATAAGTTTTCATATCTAAAATATAAATATTTTTATATTCATTTGCATTTTTTGTTACAAAATAATAATTTTAAGGTATTCATATGTGAAAATAATACAAAAATGTAAAAATTGGGAACAATGGGTCGTGTTCGTGTCAACATGTAGATTTTCATGTCGTGTTCGGGTTCACATGTATGACATGATATTTGGGTCTGGCACGTGTTCAGATTCGTGTAAAATTTTCGGATTCGTGTTGGGTTAGACCCGCTAACTTGCAAACAAGACATGTTTAGCACCCCAATACTCTTAATAATCTCTGAATAACTTAAATCAAATGTTTGTGATTTATTTACCTTTGGTCTCATGGTAACGTTTGTCAGTGGCGGAGGATTTAAGGGGGCGGGTGGGGGTGGGGGGGGGGGGGTTGCCGCCCCCCTCTTTTTTTCGTCGGTAGTGTTAAATTTTAGTCCGGTAGTGTAAATTTTTGGTCAGGTAGTGTAAATTTTTATATAAAACTCGAGTTCGCCCCCCCTAAAATAAATTAATTTTGCCCCCTTCCCCCTACGGATATGTTCAAGCTCCGCCACTGACGTTTGTTAAATAGTGTTGGTTTACTATTTAATTTTCATGACATTAATAATTTTCTTCTATAAGAATAATATTGGTTTAATTTGTACTAACGTAAGATTATATGATATTTAAAGGTTAAAAATTTATTGTAAAAATAGTTATTTTTAATTATTTATATATTTTTAGAGTTATTACCTCTCTAATATTTATTATTTCCTTTTTTTTATTTCATACAAGTATGCTTATGTGAAATTACGCGTTCTATATTATAAAATTATCCTTTTATATTAGCAATTGTCTTTTTGGTGTTTTCTTAATAAAGCTCGATGTTCATACTTTTGTTTAGTTTATTTTAGGGTTATTGGACATTAATAATCTCAAGTTTTATTTATTAGACGTGATTAATTTCAACTAAAGAAATGTTTGCAGACACTTTCAATTTTAAACTTATTTTTCTCCAATGATCCCTTATAACTGAGAGTCAACCCCGTTAGTTTTTTTTTAATAAAATAGGGCCAACTTTGAGCCATTTTTCAACTCTATCGCCGTCCAGCCTCCATTGGGTTTGTTTTTCGGTGTCCAGCCTCCATCTTCACTTATCATCTACCTCCAACGAGTCAAGTGGTTCTAATCAGGATGTGGAAATTGACGGACGACATGGTTGATTTCAACTTTCTGTTTAGTATGTTGGTCATATAAACAGTCCACATCATTAAAAAAAACTAACATGTTAACTCTCAATTAGTAAGGGATCGTTGAAAAAAATAAGCTCAAAGTTGGGAGTATTTGTAAATATTTTTTGAGTTTGGATTAATCACAAACATTAAATTAAAATTGGTATTATTAAAATCCAATAACCATATATTTATTTATGTTTGGTTCGAATCAAACCTTTATAGAATCAATCATATTAGATAACGACTGGTCCTGTTTGTGTATGCTCTAAATGTCAAAGAAAATTAGTTTTTTTCCACCACAATCCCAAAAAAAGGACAAATCGCCCCAAAATAACAAAACAGTCAAATAAACGCCCCAAAAATAATATACAATAACAATGTACAATCTAATATGCATAAAAAAGTTGATAATTAGTATTATTTAAATAGTTATCTTCAACTAATTTAGTATCTATTTTTTAAACCGGTTATCTGGTCTAAACATGTAATTCCATATAAAATATAAATGCATGTAACATTATTAGTTTGTAATGTTTTTAAAACATAATTTTGATTTTGTTAATGTTTATGACCAAGTCATCTGTAAAATTTGTTTTTTGTAGGTGAATTGATCACCATATAGTTTGTTCGAATCACCAAGTATCCAGTTTTCATTACGTTGAAAGTTACAATAGCACAAGCAATAAAGCAACTTAAACATCCACACATCATTAACAAGTAACACGTATACATAAATAAATACATGTTTAAGTAAAAGTAAAATATCTATATAATTTACAAATGAGTTGATAATTAAACCATATTATGAAATAAAACTATTTAGTACATAAAATCAAGTTTCTAAGCCGGCAAAACCACCCGCTTTCATCATTTGTTTAAACTCTTTATAGTTAACCATTCCATCACCGTCTTCATCCACCTTTTTGATCATGAGCCTACACTCCTCAACAGATCGACCTTGCCTCAACCCAAGCGAGCCCAAAACCGACCTAAGCTCTTCCACGGTGATAAACCCGTCCCTGTTCTGATCAAACACATTGAACGCTTCCCTCATATCCTCTTCTTCATCTCTCTCACCCAATATTGTTTGATAAAGCTCACCAAACTCCTCCATGTCCACAAATCCATCCTTATTTACATCAATTTTCTCGATCATTTGGGCGAGATCATCATCAGGAATGTATATCCCGAGGTTTTCTAGAGATTTTGCCAACTCTTGTTTTGTGATCTTGCCATCACCATTGCGATCAAACATCTGAAAAACACGACGTAGCTCTGCGGGATCCATATCGGATGGAGATAACGTGTATGTTAATCAAATTGGATCAAATGTTTTATGGTTGTTGGGTAATATAGAAAGAAAAGGAAAATGATTAATAGAGATGAACTAGGTTTAGAAGAACATAATTATGGTTGAAGGCATAATAAAAAAGAGAATAAAATATGCAAAAATAGTAATAAAGGTAAAGTTGAGGGTTTATCAAGAGGAGAAAAATAAGGAGAAAATATATGAGGGGCTATTTGTGGATGACCTTTAATTTAGTAAATTGTCATTTTGTTTGGTTGGTTAACAAATATTGACTTTTTTTTTCATACTCCATAAAGCTCTATTATTGATTTCTCTTCACAAAAAGAAACATTTTGATAAATAAAATAACATAAGTGTTAGGTATTAATGATGTGATATTAGAATAAATATATTAAGAAGTTTGAGGTTTAGAAATATTATTAGGTCGATGATAAATCACTAAAAGTAGAGTAAATTACAAATTGTGTCTTTTATTAATATATGAAATTGCATGATATGTCCTTTAATTTTAATAATTACATACGATGTCCTTTTATTAAAAGATTTGCACACATATTGTCCTTTACACTAACTATCATCTAAGTGTACAGTTAACTTAGTTATGTGCCCCTTCACATGAGTGTATTTTTATCATTTTTTTCATGTCTAATATATTTAAAATTTTATAAAAATAAAATTTTAAATAAAAAAAATTTAAAAGATGTCTGAGCGTTAGGTGAGTTGGTGAAACCAATCACTCTTGGTGTGTGTTCATTCGACTAATCATCAAAAAATTTAATGACAAAAACCTCCAATAACATTTATTAAAGTAAGAAGTCTAAGTCACAAATTATTTAAAAGGTCAGGAAATCAACAATAAACACCAAAAAAATACATATAAATACTTTATAAACTACTCACAGCAACAAATAAAAAAATCAATAAGGAACACAAACTTGGAGATTACTCGTGATTCTTTGAATTGCTTATATAATTGCAAAAGCAAGATAATAAACTATGAGTTGCTCGTTAATCACACAACAACATAAGGCAGAAATTCAAAGGTTCACAAAATACAAAAAGTGAATTAGGGATTTTAATCTTACCATCGTTGTTTGTTCGAGTTCAAGGGGTTTCAATGGTGTGTGAGATGTTGTAGGTGGTGAAAATGACCAGTACTGGGCTATCAAATAGAGGTGGATGATGGATTTAATTGTATTGAACGTAATAGGAACCCGTGTTCACCAACTTACCCTACGGTCCGATGTCTTTTAATTTTATGTTTCATAACAAAATAATTATTATTATTATTTGTTTAATATATTAGATGTGGAAAAAAAAATAACAAAAATGCACCTCATGTGAGAGATACATAACTGAGTTAACGGTGCATTTAACTGAAAATTAGTGTAAAGGACAATAGGTCTGCACTTTTTTTAAAAAAAGGACATTGGATGTAATTATTAAAACTAAAAGACATACCATGTAATTTTATGTATTAATAAAGGACACAATTTGTAATTTACGCCTAAAAGTAATAGGAACAAAAATTCGGAATCATGTTAGAATTTGTGAAATATTTTAAAATAAGTAAAAGACTTTAATCATCTAAATTTGAATAAACTTGATAAAATAAAAATAAACATGTCATAATAAACCCCTCGTTTGCACCACATACAATTCTTATAGATATTTATAAGTAATTTAAACGATATGTATCTACTTTCTTGCATTGTGCGGGTAATGCTCATTGGCCGATGTTTATAACCCAACTCGTTCTTATTTTCTTTATATAACCCTTTTTATATCATCCAAATTTCTATATCATCTTATATAAAAACATAACTTCATGCCTTCATGCATTCATGCCTAGAGGTGCACAAATCGGGTTTAACTTTAAACCAGGTCGGGTTGTAGTCAAACCGGGTTTGACCAGGTTTCGGGTCAAGTCCAACCCGGTTTCAAGAGGGCAAAATGGTAATAAAAAACAGGTTTAAACCGGGTTGCGGATGAAAGGGGGAACCCGGTTTAAGGTTGTATCGAGTTCAAACCAGGTTGAGAAACTACCGAGTTGAAACCAGGTCGGGTCATCGGGTCGGATTCTGAACCCGGGTTTAATGTGCACCTTTAATCATGCCCTTGAAGTATACAACCCAAGCCCAAGGCCTGTTTTCTTTTAACTTTTTCTTCTCATTCTTGGCCCAACAATTAACTGGCCCAAACCAGTTTTTGGACACTAAAAAAGGTTCAAATTACTTCCCGATCAAAAACATAGTTTTTAATTTTCGTTTCTTGTTTTAGCATAAGAATCAGTTACTCAATAAGACAATAACTCACAGGTACCATTAATATTTAGCTGATACAAAGAAGGTAAATCATAGTTTGTTCAAAAAGTTATGTCAGAAAAACGTAGTTTCTAAATTACAAATGCAATAATAAAATACCCTTAATAACCATTTTTGAAAACCAAGAAAAGATTTATAACTTGTCTCTTTTTATTTGTATCATAACTTTAGATTTATAGTTATCAAAGTATATAAAGTCAATCAAGGAACAAATATGAATATATTTGTAGTAGTAGATGCATCATCTCAAAGACTCAAAACGAGTAAATATGCACAATAATGATTTGACCATCTAATGATTTAATTATAAACATTAGCAAAATATAATTTTTATAATCCATGAGTAGAAAGTTTAAAGTTGCCAGAGACCTCTAGGTACTAGTAGTACCTAGTGTTTATTCTTACTAAAGTGGTGTAGGTTCAAGTCTTACAAAGTAAACAATAGATAGATTTTAAGAGTATATTTTAAATGTGTTGTTTGACTTTCGGATTGTTTTGTTTATATATACACATAATATATATATATATATATATATATATATATATATATATATATATATATATATATATATATATATATATATATATATATATATATATATATATATATATATATATATATATATATATATATATATATCTATACTTATTAATAAATGAATAACTTTAGTGTCACATGGCATTCTCTTAAGCCTCTATTTTTTTCAATTCCCGCCTAAATATGTATCTGTTCTTAGTGTTAGTCTAGGTTCATTTGACTAAAAGTTAACTTATATACAAGAGATATTTAAGAAAAATTTTAAAAACTAACCCTAAATTAAAACACATCTTTTTTTGGAAATTAAATCATACCCAGTATTTTTTTCTTTTTTTAAATAATTCATCAATAAAAACAGTACAAATCATTTATGGTTTTCTTCATCTATAAAATTGGTTCTTTGATTGTGTTTTTCCATTATATACTCGATTTATATTCAAATCTTGACAAAAGTTACGGACTTTTTTAATCGACTCATCTCCAGTTTGAAGGAATTCATAGGTATTTTTTTGGAAATGAAATCATACTCGATTTTAAAATATTTCTCAACTATCCCAAGTTTACGACCCTCGCGATTTGTCTTTATAAAGTCTGATGACATCGTATTTAACATACTTCATTTACGTTCTCATTTTGGCTTTGGTTTTATCAAGTTTTTCTTCAACAAAAGGTATTTATTTTTTGTTATATTTGAACTTTCATCATCTGCGATTATGATTTAACTTATCATTGTCTAAAATTATGTTTTTAGATTAATATTATTTTACTTTAATTTTTTTTAAAGGTGATCTACTTCAACAGTCAAACTATAAAGATGTATTACATCTTTTACTTTTTAAACTTTTTTATTTTCTTTTTATGTGCACTGCCATATTATTATTATTATGTTTGATAGGAGTTCATTTGATATGTACAAATTGTTTTGATGTATCTGGAAGTAATATTGAAAATCACATTTTTATTCAACGGTTGGCTTTGACACCTTTAGACAAAAGAATTTCTTTTAAATTTCAAAGAAGACAGTTGTTGTTATCAGTGTGTTATGCAATAACAATAAAACAAGAGCCAATGATAATCGCTATCCAAAGTTTGTTTGTTTTTAAACATGGATAATGATCAGCTCTATGTTGTATTATATCGAGTTAGAAGTAGATAGAGGTTAAAATTATTAATATTATATAATGATGGAAAAATAACCAACAAAACACCAAATGTTGTATACAAATAAATTTTTTGATGTTTATGATTTTGAAATATTGTTATTCATGTTCAATTTAATTTGTTTATTAGTTAAAGTTTTTATTTATTAATTTATTTCATTCCATATTATACACTATTTAGATGTATAAATATTAATAGAGAAAACCTACTAATGTTAGATATAACTAATGTTAAAAATTATACATAAAAGTCGATATACAAAATATTATCAACAACATTATAACTTACACACTTTTTAAACAACAATAATATTTTTTTATTGAACCCGTGTGTTACACGGGACTTTAGCCTAGTATATATATATATATATGAAGTGTGCATCCCCCCCAAATGCCCACTCGTGACCGAATTCCCTCTCTTCCACCTCTAGCCAACATGAGTTTTTTTTTCTATTTCTTTTCCTAGTTTTATAGTTAAAAAATTATTTAGTTTACACTTAAATGCTGTTAATTTTTAGTTTCAAGCTTTTTTCTTTTTATTCATATATTTTGACAGTTGCATTTATGTTTCCATTTAAATGGTGTTAAATTTCGGTTCAATGTCACAACGTAGCACGAATATAATCCACTAGTTATTATATACAATGCATTTGAACTTTGAAGAATATCCTTCGAAAAGTAACATGTCAAGCCTTTGTCTACAATTTATTTGTTTTCACCTTCTATGAACAATACAAACTTAATTTTTGCATTATTGATTTTCTTTAAACTCCGCTTGAGAATGAAAAGGTTTTTGAATCTCTATCGGAGATGAACATATATGAGTATGCAAACATATCATCCAACAGTGTGAGCGATGAAGATCTGGATAATAATAAGATTATAGATTTGAAACTCAGTAATTGTGATTTGATACCTATGAAAATCAGTCTCGTTGTAACTAGGACTCGTTCTCATATTTTATAAAGCGTAACATAAAGGATTTAAGTTGGGAAATCATCTAAGTTTAATATGTTAAATGATTATGTTGAAACTTATGAAAGAGGAATTGATTTGATGTTGAAAACGTAAGAAGAAAGCCTAGGTTGTTCATCATGTGTTTAAATCAATTGGGGAAATCGTAATTAAGGTTGCATTATAATGTTTAGCGTGCCATTCTTGCATTTAAATAAGGAAAATGCTTGTTTATTTAATTACATCATTATTAATCATTTATAACTATTAAAGTACTTTTCAATTTCATTTTAACTAATGTCAAATTTGATACCGAAAGATACAACATTTAACTACTTTTAATAGTATTTAAACTTCCATAAAAAACAATCTATTGACACTTAAATTATTAGAAGTAGAAAACAAAAAGAAAAGAGTAAAGAAGTAGTTTAAATGTACTTTCCAATCTATATTATATGGTATTAGTTGAAATTGTCGATACTTAGCTACAATATCATAAAAATGCTAACTGAGATTCGAATTCATAGCCCAATAAGTAAAAGCAAATAGTGTTTATTAAACTTATGACAAAATTTCTTTTTTAACCTTGTAAGCTATCAATAAAGGTATCATCAATAGAGAATCAGAAAAACACTAAAAATGCATCTAATCACCTGCCACATCAAAAGAATATTAGTTTTTTATAATCTCTAAAACATCTCCACTCAAAAACATCTAAAAATTTTGCTAAATCATCACTATCTTTTCTATTTTCATTTACTATTTTCTTTCTCCCTATTTATTTCATATATAAAAAGTACACTTCATCTTAGTGGCCTCACCATCATTTATTGTATCAAAAAACAAGGATTCCAACCAGAATGCTAAGAAAAAATAGTCACATAGGCATAAAAAATAACCACGAACTCCTTATTAGAGATGGTCTAATCATGTTTGTTATGTCACTGAAAACATTTCAACGTCAGCTTTCGGTTATTTTATTATTATTATTATTTTATATTTTGAAATCAAAACATAGAAGAAGATTAAAAAAACAACCTGGTAAATTTAGATCTGATTTGACTTGTAAACAAGATTAAAATAAGTATATGATTAAAAAAATGAGAAAATAAAAAATCACTTAAAAATTGATTGTCTGTAAATTGTGTGCTGGAATAAAACTTATTACCTCAAAAGTATATAAGAAATATAAAGACAGATTACTGTATCTATCATCATTCCTTTCCAACCTTCAAACCAAACATGTTCTTTCACAACAATAACAAAAGACAATAATATTTAAGTATTGTTAAGATTTGTAAAAACTAAAACTATTGTTTTTGTGACATTTTACAGAAATTGAAAATTATTTATCAATGAAATCATATAAAATCTGGATGATTAAATACTAAATTTTGATCATGCAATAGCCTTTGTGTTTTCTCATTTTAATTATTAAACCCAATTGATTTTAGAGTTAATTTTTTTTCTTATGGGTTAAAAACAGTGCTCATTTAGAATCATTAAATTGGGATAATCAGTGTAAATTTGTTTTCACAAGTTTTCCTTGGAAAGTGTATAATTGTAATCATACCATTATCTTCAACTTTCTTGCTGGGAGTTAATTTTTTTACTACAAATTGAATCTTAATAAATTTAACCATATATGACTCATTTATAGATGATATTTCGTAATGACAAATAACGCTTCTAGTTTTACTCGATTTAAAACTTATATATGTGTGATGACGAAAACTCTACGCACATGCACATGTCGCCTAGGGCTGACAATATTTGACACGAACCTGTTAACATGACACGAACCTGTTAACACGACACGAAGTTAACAGGTTTTGTGTTTGAGCTTAACAGGTTTCGTGTCATTAACAGGTCGATACATTTAAGACACGATAAAAATCGTGTCTTAACAGGTTAAACACATGTTAACCTGTTAAGATACCTGTTTAAACATGTTTATACTTATAGCTTATTTACAGATAGTTAAATATATATTTATGATACATGTCATAGTTGTTCATATTTATTTTAGAAGCTCTATCATTTGCCCAACCACTTCAACCAAATATGACTACCACAATACCACTAACTGAGTCTCTTGTGTCTTCGGACTACGCCTGTTAATGAACCTGTTTAAATTATGATATAGGTTGATTAACACTTTTATGGACTTTTGTTTCAAATATGTCAAGAATTGTCATGTATAAGTACTATGTATTATTTAAGATTTTTATGCTCTTTTGGCAACCCTTTTTTAAAAGTATGTGACTTTTATCATGTCTCTTAACAGGTCTTATCATGTAACCTGTTTCTAAACAGATTCATGTTCGTGTTTGGAAAAATAACACGATTAGTTATCGTGTCGTGTTCCTGTCAGCACTTATCGTGTTCATGTCTTATCGTGTCGTGTCTAATATGCTATGCCAGCCTATTATAGCCCATATGCTTATCGCAAGTGATGTATTTTTAAGAAATCATATAAAATTGAGTGTTAATCTTGATTATGTTATAATATATTGGGATTTGCAAATGCCCTTGACTAGAAAGTGAAAACCTCTAATTTGTAAATACTTTTCGTATACTATAAACCCATAACAAATAACTTAAATTTTTAAAATTTTAATTTGCCTTTATTTAAGTTTATCTGAGTTAATTTTTTTAAATATCAGTTCTTGTTATCAGATAATAATAACTAAAAGTGCACCCATAACCATCAACTTAACCATTTTTATTTATTTATTTTATTTAATTATATATTTTTTGAACGGCAATAACCCTTTTTATTTAAGCAATAACCCTTTTTTTTGAACGACCAACGAATAATTATTAAGTCCGGACACCCGGGTAAACACATTGACGAAAGGCCACCCACGCCCGCGAACACAGACATCGTTGGTAACCCGGCTCACCACCATTCCAAGAGAAACCCACCACCCAAAGGCCTACTGTGGTAAAACTCTTGGCCCACTTAAAGCATATTTCACCAAGTGAGACTCCAATTCATAACTTCCATTTTTAAAAGTCATTGGGTGTCTCCTACTAAACCATTTGATATAGGACTCATTAACGGCAATAACCCTTTTTTTAAAAAAAAATTGTAAAAGAAGAGTGGACAGATTACACGTGGCTACAGTTCGACCATGGTATAAAGTGGGACAGCATGTGGAGAGTGATGTACATTCTACAAAAATCTTGTTCATCTACGTTTGCAATTATTTATGTGCTGACAAAACCTCTATCCTCATGCACATGTCCCCCCATGTGCTTCAACGCACGTGACAAATTTGTGACCAAAAAATAGCATAAATTAAACATATTTTTATATCCATAATATATTAAAAAGAACTTATTATTTGTATCATTTTATTTAACACAACATTAATTTATTTAAAAAATTATTATAATTATATAGATAAGGTTATTGATTTCTCCTCTTTAATGATTATATTTTATCTTTTATGAACCGTCAATATGATATATAAGATGATTGTTCATTTGTACACAATAAAGTTTCAATATCTCACAAATGTTCGTTGGTGGCACCAATTAGATTGTAGCAAACTTGAAAAAGATAACATTGTATAGTGTGTTACGTTCTAAAGATAAATCACTATAGCATAATGATTATCCTAATTTGACAAGTGAAACCAACGTGATACATCATCCTCATCTCTATGTATAGAGATGACTACATGAGATTTCCCGATCTCTTCATCTTATGATTTTATGTGATTCGGTTCAAGTGGTTGAGGTAATTCACCTTCTATCAGATATAGAGTTCATGATGGATAATTTTGTAATGATTTGTTAGGATTTAACCATGTAATGAATGTATTGATGGTACAACAACCACACCCAAAACTATTTGTATTCTTAACCTTACTTTTATCTATAAAAACATCGAAGGAACTACATAATTATAATTGAAGGGATACTACTAAATTTTTTATTTTGTATAGTGGTTTATAGTATAGGAATTTGTTTGATCGCATGGATTCTCATAAATTGACCCCATTAATATAATTTGGATGAAAGGTTTAATAATTGATTAATTGTCCTTATGCTAAAATCTTAAAATTAATCCCTTCCACGTACTAATTTTTTTGGTTTATTTATCAATTTCATTTATTAAATTTCTTCACTTTTAAGCTCGAAAATTTCTTTTATACCAAACTCTCTGCTTTACTTGTCTTCATCATTTTGTCTTTGATCTATTCTACATAGTTTGGTGAGTTCTTTATCCATTCTATGGTTAACTAATTGTTTTGTTTTCATCAATTCTTATTCTTGTTTGATTAGAAGAACTTTTATAATGAAAATAATAGAATTAAACCTCCTCCTTTTCTGATTCTCTTTACTACTCACACCTTTCAGGTTGGTGTCTTTTTGTTCCAAACTTTTACACTTCATTTCTTTAATAATGTTTAATTAGATGTGAAACCTGATTCTTGATTGAAAAATGAAATATGAATGACAAAAACTATGATACTTTTTAGTGATAAATTTTTAGTTATAAAAACCCAACCCCAACTCAAAAATTATGAGGTTGTTTAAATAGAAATCTAGGCACCGAAAGATGAACATAATAAAAGATTCTTGATTCCGTCAATATATATATATATATATATATATATATATATATATATATATATATATATATATATATATATATATATATATATATATATATATATATATATATATATATAAAAGAAGGGTCAAATGAAAACCATGTTTATAATTAAAAACCGTAAAATCACCACTATCCAATCCAATAATTTATAATTGATTTAAATTTTTAATTGTTTAAAGTATATTTGAGTAAAATTAACCTTATTTTTTGAGATCATTATTTGTTTTTTAATTTAAACCCCAAGAAACGACGATGATGACGGAACAACTTACGTATACGTAACTTGTATGAGTTAGATGTACGTAACTCTTAGTTGTACACTTGGTAACTCGTACTTAGATATACATAACTCTTACATATATGTAACTTTTAGTTATACACTTTGTAATACATACTTTCATATATGTAACCCTTGATTTTCATGGTTTTTGTCCCTTGATTTTCATGGTTTTTATTTATAACATGGTTTTCAAGGGATATATATATATATAAGGGGTCAAATGAAAACCATGTTTATAATTGAAAACCGTAAAAACCACCACTATCCAATCAAATAATTTATAATTGATTTAAATTTTTAATTGTTTAAATAGAAAAAGGTAATTCAGACATTTTACATACCTCGCAAAAAGTCAAAGATTCAGAATCAATATGGTGGTGACAAGTGTCGCCACCTATTATCTTTTAATTGTCACACCCTCGCTAAAAGCGGAAACACGGGGATGTAACGAGACCGGGATCGTCATAACACATGGTAAGCGATAGAGAGCAATATAAATAAATGATGACATGCGTGTCATGACGACACCCGACAACAAGGGGACTTGTGTCATGTTTAGTCAATGTTCACGACACATAGCCATAAGCAACATGATAATGATAACACATAATCACATTAAGATGAAAATGTAAATGTTAATTCCCACAACCCGGGAACAAGTTTCAAAAGTTGATAATTGTTTACATGCGTTAACATTGTTCAAAAAGATTGTTTATCAAAATGAGCTAAGTCCCAAAATGCATCCTAGGGTCTCCACTAAGGCAGCACACCTAGATTCCTGGACTTGCATGATCACCTGAAAAGATATGCTTAAAACGGTCAACATAATTGTTGGTGAGTTCGCAGGTTTATGTAATAAAAATGTAAGTGATGCTGTAATAAATAAGCGCGTCGGAATACCGTGAATACAGTTATTACACAAGTAAATATCACATGACATGAGCTTTGCAACCAAACCTAGCGACGTACACAAAGAAATTGTCGGCATATATTCACCCAAGGGCCCGTTCCTGGCCACTGATGGTACCAACTAGTATACCATCGGACGAGGGTGGGGGTGTCAACCCAGTAGTACTACCAATACCTAACCGTCGGTTCCCACACTGGAATTAAATAGTTGCAAAGATAGAACCACACAGCAGACCCAAGCATGTATCAAATAGTACTTGCAACACAGTATCACGTTGATTCCTTGTATGTAAAATGTATGTAAGTTGTACAGCATAAAAATTGTGTAAGCATACTTTTTCCCCAATTTGTAAATGATTGAAATATTGTATAAGCGTAAAAAGGGGCCACGAAACTCACTTGTTAGGTGGTAAGTATGTATGAGCGATGTATCCCAAATGTTGAATGCAAATAAACAGTCAAACACCTATTGACAGTTATTGTATAGCATTAATGATATGATATATGTATAAGCGCGCAATAATGATGGGTCGGTTCGGGTCGTATCGGATGGGTCACCCACAACACACACAGACTGACACACGTACTAGATCCTATGTAGATCCAAGTACAAGACATTGTCGCCACTAATGATGATGTTTAAATAAAAGTATCGTTGTTTATTAAAGAAGTATTGAATAAGTGTCAATAGTTATAAGTCATTATGATCGTTGTAAAGCTTTAGTTCAATTTGTTCAAAATAGTTTCTGTGCCCTTTCTCGCGTTGACTTTAATATTTGTGGCCGAACAATGGCATTATTGTGTTAGTGTTACCTCGATACCACACGACATACTCACGCCACGCACAAGGGGTCAAACACAACAAATTCAGTCGCATAACAAGGTCAGACGCACGACTCAACTTCCATTCGTGCGAATCAACCCTCAATCGTGCGAATCAGCTTCATTCGTACGATTGAGCCTTCATTCGTATGATTGGCCTTCAGTCGTACCACACAACACCCAATCGCACGACTCAACTTCCATGCGCACGAATCAACCTTCAATCGTGCGAATTAGCTACTTTCGTACGACTGAACCTTCATTCGTGCGATTGGACTCCAGTCGTGCGAATCACATTCATTCGCACACATTCAATCGATCGCATGACTCAATCGCATACACTCAATCGCACGCATGACTCAATCGCACATAGACACTCAGTCACACAACTCAGTCGCACGACATGCCTAGTCGCACAACTCAGTCGCGCAATTGACTCAGACGCATGATCCAGTCGCACGACCCACTCAGTCGCACGGCTCAATCGCATGGATGACCCAGTCGCTTGATCTGCAGAATCGCGACTGTGGTCGGGGTGAGCAGCCCCCGAGCTGCTCTAAACACGGGTTTTACACCACAAGGACCTCCAGAAACACTCAACAAACATACACAAGCATGAAACACAAGCAAAGAGACTTCACACGCACCCATACGACCTTGTGTGTTCGGGTTGAACCCGAACACCCGAAACCCTAGTTTGGACAGCCGTGAAATGGCTAGAAAACGGACAACCAAAGGCAACTACCTGCTAGAAAGAAGTAGTCTAGGCTGTAGACGGTGTCAAGACGAAGAAAACGAGACCTCTCGGGTTGGATGTGCTAAAATGGAGATTTTGGTGTGTGAAGAAGATGAGGGTGAAGAAGATGGTGAAATGGGGATTAGGGCTGGTATGAGGGTATTTATACCCAGCCCATGTTTACAAAATTACAAGTTTAGTCCCTGCACTTAACCCCCGAGTTTTCCCAAATTTTGTTCGGTTGAAAAACGACTTTGTTAGGTGTTTTATATTATTTGTAAAAGTTCATTTAATGTTATTATGACTTAAGAAATGGTTATATTAAAACATTTATTATATTTATAAAATTATATATTTAACGTTTTCAAAAAATGAAAGTTTTAAAGGTCTTTTTAAGGTCATCACATGGTTTTAACGAATGCACACACAACGATAATATTGCACACATGATATCCACATAAAGAGTCAAATAAGGACGAGGAATGACCAAACATAGAATAGATGACGGACAAACACGTTAATTGACGGACCTTAAGGTGACGGATGTCACAGTCTCCCCCAGTTGAGAGAATTTCGTCCCGAAATTCAGCTAGAGTTAGGTCCAAGAGTGTCATCCTCGAAAAGATGTGGATATTTGAGTTTCATTTGATCTTCACGTTCCCATGTAAACTCTGGCCCTCGTTTTGAATTCCACCTTACGCGAACAATAGGTATCCTACTGCGCTTCAGTTGCTTGACCTTTCGATCCATGATCTCAATGGGTTCTTCAACAAAATGAAGCTTGTCATCAATCTTGATTTCCTCGATTGGCACGTGAAGGGATTCATCGGCCAAACACTTCTTGAGGTTGGACACGTGAAAAGTATCATGTACACCGCTAAGCTCTTGTGGCAACCTTAACCGGTAAGCCACTGGACCGATCCTTTCAGTGATCTCAAATGGTCCAACGTATCTCGGGGCTAACTTCCCTTTCTTTCCGAATCGAACGACTCCTTTCCAAGGGGAAACTTTGAGTAACACACGATCCCCAACATTGAATTCTAGAGGCTTCCAACGATTGTCGGCGTAGCTCTTTTGGCGATCTCGCGCGGCTTTGAGTCGATCTTTGATTTGGAAAATCTTGTCTGTTGTTTCTTGGATGATCTCAGGGCCTGTCAGTTGACTTTCACCAATTTCGGCCCAACAAACAGGAGATCTGCATTTCCTTCCATACAACGCTTCAAATGGAGCACATCCAATGCTTGTATGGTAGCTGTTGTTGTAAGAGAACTCAATCAACGGCAAATGAGCATCCCAGCTACCTCCAAAATCGATTACACATGCTCTCAACATGTCTTCTAGCGTCTGTATAGTGCGTTCACTTTGGCCATCTGTTTGAGGGTGATAGGCCGTACTCATGTCTAACCAAGTGCCCATCGCTTTCTGTAGTGTCTGCCAAAAGCGTGAAGTGAATCTGCTATCACGGTCGGATATGATTGACACCGGCACCCCGTGCCGTGTCACGACCTCTTTGATGTACAATCTTGCCAACTTATCCATCTTGTAGTCTTCTCGGATAGGCAAGAAATGCGCGGACTTCGTCATCCGGTCAATAATGACCCATATCGAGTCATGTCCGCTGTTTGTTTTAGGGAGTTTGGTAATGAAATCCATAGCTATGTTCTCCCATTTCCACTCGGGAATTTCAGGTTGCTGTAATAATCCCGATGACTTTTGATGTTCAGCTTTGACTTTCGAACACGTCAAACATTGGCTGACGTATAAGGCAATGTCTTTCTTCATGCCTGGCCACCAGTATAGATCCTTGAGATCATGATACATCTTGTCTGCACCAGGATGAATAGAATATCGCGTCTTGTGGGCTTCATCCATGACTAAGGTTCGAACACCTCCCCATTTGGGTACCCATATGCGATCCATGAAGTACTGAATACCGTCATCCTTGCGAATCATCTGTTTATCTAACCCCCGGAATTCTTCTCCCGCAAGGTTTTCTTCTTTTAATGCCTCACTCTGTGCAATTTGAATCTGAGCTTTCAAGTTGGTTTGAATGGTCAATCCCAACGCTCGTGCACGTAGTGGTTTCACACGTTCTTTACGGCTTAAGGCATCAGCCACCACGTTAGCTTTCCCCGGATGATACCGGATCTCACAATCGTAGTCGCTAAGAAGCTCTACCCAACGTCGTTGGCGCATGTTGAGTTCCTTCTGATCCAGAATGTGTTGAAGGCTCTTATGATCAGTGAAGACGATGCATTTGGTGCCATACAAGTAATGCCTCCAAATTTTGAGTGCGAATACTACAGCGCCCAACTCAAGATCATGAGTGGTGTAGTTCTTTTCGTGCACTTTAAGTTGTCGCGAAGCGTAGGCAATCACCTTATCCTTCTGCATCAATACACATCCCAATCCTTGATGTGACGCATCGAAGTAAACCACAAAATCATCTGTTCCGTCTGGGAGAGACAATATTGGCGCGTTGCACAACTTCTCTTTCAATGTTTGGAACGCTTGCTCTTGTGCAAATCCCCAGTCAAACTTCTTGTCTTTCTGAGTAAGTAGGGTCAACGGTTGCGCAATCTTTGAAAAGTTCGCGATGAAACGACGATAATAACCGGCCAATCCCAAGAATTGCCGTATCTCTGATGGCGTCTGGGGCGTATCCCATTTCTTCACCGCTTCGATTTTGCCGGGATCTACGTGAATCCCGTCCTCATTGACCACATGACCCAAAAACTTCACTTCCCGCAACCAAAACTCGCACTTTGAGAACTTGGCGAAAAGTTTCTCTTTTCGTAGCAGCTCCAGAATAGCCCGAAGATGTTCTACATGATCCTCTTTCGATCGGGAATAGATAAGTATATCGTCTATGAACACGATCACGAACTTATCCAAGTAAGGTTTGCACACCCGATTCATTAGATCCATGAACACAGCTGGTGCGTTAGTCAACCCGAACGGCATGACCAAGAACTCGTAGTGCCCTTAACGAGTTCTGAACGCAGTCTTCGGTATGTCGTCCTCGAAAACCCTTAGCTGATGATAACCAGAACGAAGATCGATCTTTGAAAAATACGAAGCTCCTTGCAGCTGATCAAATAAATCGTCGATCCTGGGGAGAGGATATCGGTTCTTCACCGTCAACTTGTTCAGTTCACGGTAATCGATGCACATACGGAACGATCCGTCCTTCTTCTTGACAAATAGTACCGGTGCTCCCCACGGTGAATGACTCGGTCGAATAAAACCCTTCTCCAGTAGTTCATGTAATTGACTAGACAACTCTTGCATCTCAGATGGTGCTAGTCGATATGGCGTTTTCGCTACCGGTGTAGCTCCAGGAACCAATTCAATACGGAATTCCACTTGTCGTGGAGGAGGTAAACCAGACAAGTCATCTGGAAATACATCAGGGTAATCCCGTACCACTGGAATATCCACCAGTTTCCTTTCTTCGTCTTTCTTTTCAACCACATGAGCCAGAAAAGCGTAGCACTGCTTTCGTAAACTCTGGCGTGCTTTCATGCAGGAAATAAGCCTTAAGTTCTTACCCGGTCGTTCTCCCTGAACCTTGAGTACTTCCCCGTTTGGCATAGGAATACGTACTACCTTGTCTCTACAGACAATTTCTGCTCCATTCTGCGACAACCAATCCATACCCACAATCACGTCGAATCTTCCTAACTCGAAGGGTATTAAATCTATCTCAAACGTATGATCCTCCAGCGTCAACGAACACTTCCTAATAATCTCATCGGACTGAACAACTCTACCATTGGCCATTTCTACAGAGTAGCTAGTTTCTAGCCTACTAGGACTCAAATCAAGTAATTGCACAAACTCAGAAGATATGAAACTATTGTCTGCTCCAGTATCAAATAATATAGATGCGAAGTGATGGTTGAGTAAGTGTGTACCCGTGACAACGTTCGGGTCTGACGAGCATCATTGGCTCCAATGACGAATGCACGTCCCCGAGCTGCGTTTCCCTGAGTAGCCGGGCCTTGATTCCCAGCAATAGCCAACACCTGCTGCTGGTTGTTCCCCTGTTGACCCGGTGCCCGATTCAGCCTGGGGCACATATTCCTGTAGTGATCGGGGCTCCCACACTCAAAGCAAGCCCTTGCATTCCCGGCGGGGTTAACCGCGTTGACGGGTGCTACAAGATTCGGCGCAGTTCTGCAATCTCTTGCCAAATGACCCGGGCGCTTACAGTTAGCGCACACCCGGCACTGTATCCCTGGGGGATGATGATAATTGCACCTGTCACATTTGGGGTGCGGCCCCACATACTCTCTTCTGGCCTGAGACACGGCCACAAAATTCCTGGTCGGCTTAGACCTCTTCTCAAACCTTCCGGCACTCGACCGGCTCGACTCCCCAACATCCTTCCTCTTCTCGGCCCCTCGGCCCAAAACCCCTGTTCTAACCATCTCATCAGTCAAAGCGCCAACTTTTAGAATTGCGCTCTGAATAGTAGGAGGAGCGGCTGCTGTAACCATCGCTCTAATTTGAGGCGCGAGTCCCCAAATGTACCTTTCGATCCTCTTTGATTCCGGCGTAACCAGATGCGGAACCAATCTTGCCAGCTCATGAAAACGATCAGTATAAGCTGCATGCCCTGCCCCCACCATAGCATGATTCCAGAACTCATGCTCCAGCTTCTGCATCTCGTTGAGAGGGCAGTATTCCTCGGTGATTAAAGCTTTGAATTCATCCCATGACATCTGCATCGCAGACTCTCTTCCTCGTGCTTGAATCTGGGTGTTCCACCAGGTTAGGGCTTTACCCTGTAGAGAACAAGTAGCATACTTGATCCTTTGGCTGTCGAGGCACTCGCTGATGTCGATCACTGCCTCCATCTTTTCCAACCACCTGGTTAGGGCTATCGCCCCACCTTTCCCGTCGAATTCCCTCGGCTTACAAGCCACGAACTCCTTGTATGAACATCCCCGACGAGCATTAACCACCCCAGTTTCGATACCGGCAGTACCACCATTCCCGGTTTCCTGGTTGCTCTCGTTTCCAGTCGGGTTTCCGTTTCCCGTCTCAGTTTCAATCCCACCTTGGGCTCCTTCATCGTTGCCACCATCCCCGTGAGGGTGGTGTTGTTGAAGTGCGTCGCTCACTTGGGCCACGATAGTAGGAATCAGCGCGACCAATTGCTGAGCGATCAGGGCTGCCATGTCGGCGTTCCCTGTTCCTTGACTGTTACTGGCAGGAGCATCGTTTGCTCTTGGTGCTCTGCCTCTGCCTCGGCCTCTACCCCTTGGGGCTTCACTCCCGCCACTACTGCTACGGGTGACTCTTCGAGGCGGCATGTTCTAATCATAAAAGAGGTAACATATCAGCTTTAGTCACCATAAGATACAAAAGTACTCCACTTACCAAGTTCCAATGTTCATGTTCCGGTCAGTCAAGACCACCATGCAGCCCATTTCAAGCATATTCTCGGTATACCGGTGATGTTTATATATAGGGTTCCCCGCAGCGTTCCCACCACACCCACGATGTACCGAGAATGATGCCCGATCCGGTTACATGACATCCGACTTTCCTTTACATCATATCCATAATAATCCATCATAACAGTTGTAAGTCCATGTATACAATCACGTTTAGTCTAGCGGAGGTTGCCTATTTCCTCATCTCTCGAGGTTTCAGACATATTCCTCCTCAGGGTAAATCTCAATGTCCAAGGTCAAGCACAATAGCATGATCTGTGATGATCTCTTCGGGTTTACTACCCGGATCTGATAAACTAACTCGGCGCGCAGAGGGAACGGAAGATTCAATAGAAGCATCCCCATAAAAGAGTGAGCACAAGGGCTCTCTCATAGGGTAGAAAGATCACATAACAAATAGATGAACAAATCAAGCAGCGAGGAACACATACACGAGATATAATATGCATACAGAGTCCTAGCATGCAAATCTACATGAAGGTTCCTAGGTTATAGTCTAGGTCAAGCGTATTGCCTAATTCTCTATAACCAATGGCTCTGATACCAATCTGTCACACCCTCGCTAAAAGCGGAAACACGGGGATGTAACGAGACCGGGATCGTCATAACACATGGTAAGCGATAGAGAGCAATATAAATAAATGATTACATGCGTGTCATGACGACACCCGACAACAAGGGGACTTGTGTCATGTTTAGTCAATGTTCACGACACATAGCCATAAGCAACATGATAATGATAACACATAATCACATTAAGATGAAAATGTAAATGTTAATTCCCACAACCCGGGAACAAGTTTCAAAAGTTGATAATTGTTTACATGCGTTAACATTGTTCAAAAAGATTGTTTATCAAAATGAGCTAAGTCCCAAAATGCATCCTAGGGTCTCCACTAAGGCAGCACACCTAGATTCCTGGACTTGCATGATCACCTGAAAAGATATGCTTAAAACGGTCAACATAATTGTTGGTGAGTTCGCAGGTTTATGTAATAAAAATGTAAGTGATGCTGTAATAAATAAGCGCGTCGGAATACCGTGAATACAGTTATTACACAAGTAAATATCACATGACATGAGCTTTGCAACCAAACCTAGCGACGTACACAAAGAAATTGTCGGCATATATTCACCCAAGGGCCCGTTCCTGGCCACTGATGGTACCAACTAGTATACCATCGGACGAGGGTGGGGGTGTCAACCCAGTAGTACTACCAATACCTAACCGTCGGTTCCCACACTGGAATTAAATAGTTGCAAAGATAGAACCACACAGCAGACCCAAGCATGTATCAAATAGTACTTGCAACACAGTATCACGTTGATTCCTTGTATGTAAAATGTATGTAAGTTGTACAGCATAAAAATTGTGTAAGCATACTTTTTCCCCAATTTGTAAATGATTGAAATATTGTATAAGCGTAAAAAGGGGCCACGAAACTCACTTGTTAGGTGGTAAGTATGTATGAGCGATGTATCCCAAATGTTGAATGCAAATAAACAGTCAAATCACCTATTGACAATTATTGTATAGCATTAATGATATGATATATGTATAAGCGCGCAATAATGATGGGTCGGTTCGGGTCGTATCGGATGGGTCACGCACAACACACACAGACTGACACACGTACTAGATCCTATGTAGATCCAAGTACAAGACATTGTCGCCACTAATGATGATGTTTAAATAAAAGTATCGTTGTTTATTGAAGAAGTATTGAATAAGTGTCAATAGTTATAAGTCATTTTGATCGTTGTAAAGCTTTAGTTCAATTTGTTCAAAATAGTTTCTGTGCCCTTTCTCGCGTTGACTTTAATATTTGTGGCCGAACAATGGCATTATTGTGTTAGTGTTACCTCGACACCACACGGCATACTCACGCCACGCACAAGGGGTCAAACACAACAAATTCAGTCGCATAACAAGGTCAGACGCACGACTCAACTTCCATTCGTGCGAATCAACCCTCAATCGTGCGAATCAGCTTCATTCGTACGATTGAGCCTTCATTCGTATGATTGGCCTTCAGTCGTACCACACAACACCCAATCGCACGACTCAACTTCCATGCGCACGAATCAACCTTCAATCGTGCGAATTAGCTACTTTCATACGACTGAACCTTCATTCGTGCGATTGGACTCCAGTCGTGCGAATCACATTCATTCGCACACATTCAGTCGATCGCATGACTCAATCGCATACACTCAATCGCACGCATGACTCAATCGCACATAGACACTCAGTCGCACAACTCAGTCGCACGACATGCCTAGTCGCACAACTCAGTCGCGCGATTGACTCAGACGCATGATCCAGTCGCATGACCCACTCAGTCGCACGGCTCAATCGCATGGATGACCCAGTCGCCTGATCTGCAGAATCGCGACTGTGGTCGGGGTGAGCAGCCCCCGAGCTGCTCTAAACACGGGTTTTACACCACAAGGACCTCCAGAAACACTCAACAAACATACACAAGCATGAAACACAAGCAAAGAGACTTCACACGCACCCATACGACCTTGTGTGTTCGGGTTGAACCCGAACACCCGAAACCCTAGTTTGGACAGCCGTGAAATGGCTAGAAAACGGACAACCAAAGGCAACTACCTGCTAGAAAGAAGTAGTCTAGGCTGTAGACGGTGTCAAGACGAAGAAAACGAGACCTCTCGGGTTGGATTTGGTGCTAAAATGGAGATTTTGGTGTGTGAAGAAGATGAGGGTGAAGAAGATGGTGAAATGGGGATTAGGGCTGGTATGAGGGTATTTATACCCAGCCCAAGTTTACAAAATTACAAGTTTAGTCCCTGCACTTAACCCCCGAGTTTTCCCAAATTTTGTTCGGTTGAAAAACGACTTTGTTAGGTGTTTTATATTATTTGTAAAAGTTCATTTAATGTTATTATGACTTAAGAAATGGTTATATTAAAACATTTATTATATTTATAAAATGATATATTTAACGTTTTCAAAAAATGAAAGTTTTAAAGGTCTTTTTAAGGTCATCACATGGTTTTAACGAATGCACACACAACGATAATATTGCACACATGATATCCACATAAAGAGCCAAATAAGGGCGAGGAATGACCAAACATAGAATAGATGACGGACAAACACGTTAGTTGACGGAACTTAAGGTGACGGATGTCACATTAATTCACCTTAATTTTTAATTTTTTTTAAAAGTTTACCCCTATATTTTTAAAACCTCCATAACTTTTTTATACATTGTAATTTTTTTAAAACAATTACACCATTAAACTTGTCTTATTTTTCTCTTTAATTCTACTATAATGTTGAAAATTTTTTAAAATTTTTTCAAATATTACAATAAATTACATAATGTTTATATGAATTCAAATCCTAATATGCTACAGTTCTTAAAAGTTACATTGATTTAACAACCACGGTTACACTAATATAACATAAGGGTTACACTACACTAATATGATGGATGTAGTCTTCTATGGTGATGCAACATAGTGCAACAGTTAGTTATAATAAATCACACAATGTTCATTCGATTACAAATCTTAATAGTTACAGTGACTTACATCATATTGTAAATTCTTGCGATAAATTACAACAAAAAACATATATAAACGTAAAAATACACATAAATATATAAACATCATAAACACAATAGTTTGTTACAATAAAGTTCATGTAACAGAAACAATAACTTACAAATAAATTTCATTATGTTTATTTTGAGTGTAAAGTTCTAATGCTTACACTAAATTACAATATATTTTTGATTACTTACAGTGAGTTACATCAAACAGTACGCTATAACAAAACATTGTAACAAAACTTCAACACTGAAATTTAACCAAAATTAAACCATGTAACTACACTACCGTAAAGAAATTAAACCATCAAAGAACAGATAACAATGTTACATCAAAGAACATGCAACTACACTACCGCAAGTCCTTACTGCGAATTACATCGAAGTACAGGTGATAATGTTACAAAATTACATCTATAAAATGGGGATTACCTCCTTCGTGTATTTATTTGAACTTTATCATTCACATCCTTCGTGTGATTGTACTGCATCACACTCCATGATTCTCCGTTCCTACAATTACATCTATGAAATGGGGATTATATTTCATTACGATGTAGTTATGAACCGTAATTACACCATTCCTATAATTACATCATTTTGTAATTACTTACAATGAATTACATCAAATCAAACAGCATATATAAAAAAACAACAATCTAACAAACAAACAACATTACGCCATGTAACTACACTAATATAACAAAACTTCAACAATGTAATTAAATAAAAAATAATTACACATTAATAATTCCGTTTACATGTAATTGTGATATAACAAAAGAGGATTACACTGTTTTACACTACTGTAGTTTTGCAAAAAAAATCTAGTTACACTATTAATATTAGCAAAGTTGTAATGAAAACATCTACTTACAATATTAATTACCTGATATTACACCACTCCAACTAATAGTGACACAATCATTACAACAACCAAACGACTTCACATCAATGTAAACCAATGTAAGCTAATGTAAATCAATACTAACCAAGGTAAATCAATTTTTAAAACAAATGACATTAAACAATGTAACTAAACCTCAATTATTTCAGAAACCTAACAGCCAAAACAACATTAAACCATGTAACTACACCACTGTAAAAAATCTCAATATTGTAATTAAAGCCATATTAATAAAACTACAACACTGTAACAAAAAATTCATCATTGTAATTAGATTATTGTAACAAGATTAACCCAATAAATATGTATACACACATCACTGTAACAACAAAACACCAAACGACTTCACACTAATGTAAACCAACAACAGAAATACCCGGAATTAAACATAAAAATGCACATAAATGTATAAACATCATAAACACAATAGTTTGTTACAATAAAGTTCATGTAACAAAAACAATAAGTTAAAATTAATTACATTATGTTTGTTTGAGTGTAAAGTTTTAATGCTTACACTGACTTGCAACATTTTGTGATTACTTACAGTGAATTACATCGAACAAACATATATGAAAACCAACAAAAATATGACCTAATGAAATGATAAATATTGTAGCAATTTTTTTATAAAAATACAATGTATAAAACAATGTAAACTAAAATAACAATACTACACCACTATAATGAAATTAAACAACGTAAAGCAATCTGTAAAACAATGTAAACCAATATATAAACTAATCTGTAAACCAATATAATGACACCACTAATGTTTTTCAGTGTAAACCACTGTAAACTCAAGAAACACAACATTTCTCTTATGAGTCTTGTGCTACTTTGTAAAAAAACACAACATAATCTTAAAATATTATTATTTTTTTGGATATTGATTATTACATACTTGTAAACATGTAGAAAAACATATGTGTTAATGTAATTTCATGGTTACCGTGATACAACATAGCGCAACACTTATTTACAATAAATTACAAAATAACAAGATCAAGAACTTATACAAGATACCATTGAGACCAATCATTAAAATTAATTATTTAAGTGAAAAAATCAAAAATTATGATTAATTAAACAAGTAAAACACAAAGAATGACACATGTATCTTATCTAATAAAATAACTATGATTAAATTTTCATTTTTAAGATTTCTTGGAAAAGTAATGATGAAAACAGATAAAAACTTCATTTTTCTACTTGAACTTGTCTAATAAGAACATACCCTAAACAATGATCAACTCTCACACATCCGGCATCCAATCTTATAGCTTCATCACATTCTTGAACTTCTTAGGTTAATCTTTTCAAACACATCAATATTATATCATGATTGCAATGGTAACCTGCCTTCATTGTAAAATGATGTTGCTTGATCGTGTAAGCTCAAACCCTTCAAAAAGTGCCTCCTTTTGTACTCCTTTTTCCCTAATTTCTTCGAATATTTAGGATCTACTATAATCTTCTTGAATTTGAAGTTGGTGGAACAGAGGTCGGCAACGGTGGATTACAAGGTGGGAACATGGGGTTGTCCTCTGATTTCATCTCTCATCTTCATCGCCCATCGATTTACCTATCTTCTTTTCGGATTTAGTGGTGGCATTTAACTCCAACTAAATTAGATCTTTAAAGTGGGTGTTGATTTTTTTGAAGAAAGATAAGTGCTTGTGTTTTCTAGAAAGAAGAAAGAGAGTGATTAATGGATTTTCTGACAAAATAATAAATATAATGTTTTCATGATTCCCAAGAAAGAAAAGTTAGAGTAACAAAATGACATAAATGCCCTTTATGTCATCCTAACCATTCAATGGGAATCTAGAATTTTTAATACTAATTAATGGTTGTGATATGGTTAAAGGGTTATCACATTTTTAAAGAGTTTTTAAAAGAACTCATCCCTACATATAGATATAGAGAGAGATAGATAGATAGAGAGATAGAGAGAGATAGAGAGAGAGAGAGATAGAGAGAGAGAGAGAGAGATATAGAGAGATAGAGATATATATATATAGATAGATAGATATATAGATATATAGATATACATATATATATATATATAGATATATATATATACATATATATATATACATATATATACATATATATATAGAGATATAGATATATACATATATATATATACATATATATATATAGATATATACATAGATATATATATATATATATATATATATATATATATATATATATATATATATATATATATATATATATTTATATATAAGGGATCAAATGAAAACCATGTTTATAATTGAAAACCGTAAAAACCACCACTATCCAATCAAATAATTTATAATTGATTTAAATTTTTAATTATTAAAAGTATATTTGAGTAAATATCAACCTTATTTTTTGAGATCATTATTTATTTTTAATTTAAACCCCAAGAAACGACGATGATGACGGAACAACTTACGTATACGTAACTTGTATGAGTTAGATGTACGTAACTCTTAGTTGTACATTTGGTAACTCGTACTTACATATACATAACTCTTACATATATGTAACTTTTAGTTATACACTTTGTAATACGTACTTACATATATGTAACCCTTGATTTTCATGGTTTTCATTTATACCATGATTTTCAAGGGATTATATATATATATATATATATATATATATATATATATATATATATATATATATATATATATATATATATATATATATATATATATATATATATATATATATAGAGAGAGAGAGAGAGAGAGAGAGAGATAGAGAAAAAAAGTTGTTTCTTCCTAGCTCCAAAACAAATTACAAACACATAGATGGTAGTAAACAAACCGCAAACTAATTGAAGATACTAAACATAGAGCAATCAAAAACTACCAACAACATAAGGAATGGTGACTGTATAATTAGCCACATATTAAAGCATTTCCAACCTATCCCATATTCTTATCCCTGTTATAACATTTAAGAAAATCATCAAGATATCCACTCCATCTTATTCTTTATCCTTATACTTCATTTTTATACTTTTTTTCCTTTAAACAAACAACCCCATCCCCTAAATATAAGAGTTCATTGTACACCCCTCATATATCTTTTAAATGTATTTCATAAATGAATGTGAGTGAAAGAAAGATAAATAATAATAGTAGTAGTAGTAGTAGTAGTAATAATAATAATAATAATAATAATAATAATAATAATAATAATAATAATAATAATAATAATAATAATAATAATAATAATAATAATAAGAATAAGAATAAGTATTATTTAATTAAAAAAGAATAGATGTGCGAGTGAAATGTAGGAGGTTAAATAGTAATAAAATTAGAAAATAGTGTTTTATTTTGTAAAATTATAAGGATAAAAATGTGAAATGAATTTTGCATACTCTTATATCATAAAATAACAGATAGAAATACATATCCTAAGACAACAAAATACAAAGTATATTTAAAGAGAAGGAAAACCTAAGCCCCTAAGATAAAGCTAAAGCATATCTTCATCTTTCCCTAAAAGTCCTTAGCTTTAGTTCTACACTTCCACAAACTTCCATCATAGACCTTGTCCTTAAATAAATGCAAGTCTATTAATGCACACCTACTATGATAATCCCAAGTCAGTTTGGATCTACCTTTACTTCTCATTCCTTTATAGTGAGCTTTTCTATTGCTCTATCAGTCTCCTCTTTCCTATCTTATTTGTTATAATAGTCGCTCTATACCAATGATCATAGGTACTTAAACTTAGTTGTTTGTGGAACTACTTGGCCTTTGATCGTAATCTGGGTGTCATCATCGTCTCCTACCCCCACTAAAGTTACATTAAAGGTACCCGGTCTTAGAGTAATTTATATTTAAACATATGTCCTCTAGATTAGGGTTATCAAAAACATATTTGAACTTGTTAAATGTGTCAGACGTGATACCCACGCGTACCACATGCACTAAACATAAACAATACACGATTAACTAATCATTTCATTTCTTCAAACACGAAAACATGCCTGTTGATAAACGTGATATGCGCTAAGGCCGTTTAACACGATTTTACATGTTCGGTAACATGCCACAATTCCACACAAGTACACAACCCCACACGCCTCATTTAACACGTTTAACAATTAACAAGATAAAATAAAGGTCACAAAATATTACAATTTTTAGTAATAATATCTTTCAAAAAGAACTCTTAACGAATTCAAAATAGAACATATAGAAGATTTAATGTGATATATATATATATATATATATATATATATATATATATATATATATATATATATATATATATATATATAAATTGTTTTAAAGAAAAATAAAATATATAGTTTTAATCGTGTCTTAAACAAGTCTTGATCCATAAACTGATTTGGTAGATTAATATCTGTTTAGACACGATTTCAAACATGTCATAAACTTGTTGATCGATTTATGACATGAACATGCTTAACTAAACTTATACCTATTAACTCAGAATTAATGATATCTAATCAAATAATCCTTTACATGTGATGTCACATGACATTTTCACAAGCTTTCTCACTTTAATTTTCCCGCCCATACTATTTATTTTATTTTAAAATTTTAAATAACTAATTTTTGATTTTTTCTCTTTCTCTTTATATATTATAAATCCAAATACTATTTAATCAATCTTTTTAAAAAATTAAAGTTTTATATAAAAGTATTTTTTACAAAAAAACCCGAAGTTTTTAAATAGTGAGATATTGATAAAAAATGAGCTTTTTTAAAAGCAATAATTTTTCAAAACAAAAGTTTTAAACATAGTAAAATTATTATATCAGCTAAGCAAAGTACTTTTATATTTAAAGTTTTACAGTTCCTAAGTCTTCGTTAATTAATATTTAATATTTTTCTTATTTAACATGTGTAATACATGTGGTTGATACACGAGGCTATAGCTTGGTGTTGTTTGTATAAGAGAAATTATAATAACATGTAATAAAAATCAAACTATAATATGCAACAAGAGAAATTACACAAAAGAATATGGATCGTATTTTGTTGAGAGCTCATAACAAACCGAAAGATCATATGATTCCCTTAATCCCATCTCACTACTAATAAACAATTACAACATGTGACATGTGTCAGCATCATATTTCATCTCACAAAAGTTTTCCCATCCAAACTTTTTATGACTAACTAAACTAAAGAAAATTATTTATATAAACATCTGATCAAGCAAAAATTACAATTATAACAGTTTACTCAAAGTTTTTAAAAATTGATCATTGACTCTACTCAATTTTTCAAAGTGGCAAGATTTACTCAAAAAATATCGTTCATACAGGCACTCTAAATTATAGTTTTATATATTAATTTTTCTTAGTTTTGAAGATTAAAAAAACAGATATACATTTTGAAAATTAATTTGTACTTATTAGTCATTTAATTATGATTTTAAAAATGATTAATGTTTATAATCCTAATATACATTTAAACCAACAGGATCGTACATTTACCGTTTAAAATATTAGTTAGTTGGATATGGATTTGACTTAATTGAGAGCTTATGATTCAATTTTTCTTTATGTGTAGTTAACTTGTGTTATCCTCTACACACTATAAAATCATAATTGCTCTTATACAAACTCGTGTAATACACAAAGGCTTAAACTCACATCTCCTGAAAATACATCAAACGCTTCACCATTATACCATATTTCATATAGATATTTTCATACCTATTTAAGGCCCTGTTTGATTCGTCTGACCACGCGTCTGACCATTGACTGGCTGACCCGGTCAGCCGGTCAGCGCGTTTGATTTGCTCGAAAAACATCGACTGACCCGGTCGCTAGGTCTGACCGAGACCTTAAATTTGGGTTCCCTGACCGAGACCACAACACCAGCCGCACCGCCCCCTCTTCTCTGAAATCCCTCCGACGCGACTCCCTCCGCCTGACCCCTCCGCCGCGACTGGACCCCCTGCGCGACCAGCCCCCCCCCCCCTGCGCGACCAGCCCCCTGCGCTGCGCGACGAGGAGATTGTGGTGTTATCCATCGGAGGATTTTGGGGTGATATGAGCCACTTATTTTGATTTTGAGCTCCCACTTTATTTCTCTTATCACTTTAGAACATAATGGAAGCTTCTCATCATGTTGTTGTAGATTCACCGATAGAGTTCGATTGACATCAATTGACCAAACGGGACAATAAGGTTATTTTTCTTATTCAGCAAAGTCAGTCAGATACTAAATCAAACAGCCAAGTTTCAGTCAGATGCAGACCCAGTCAGAACTTCTTACTGGGTCAGCTTCTGACTCAGTCAGCAGTAATCAAACAGCCCCAAAGTGTCTATACATTTTATACCCTCATCCATCTACAATTTTCACTTGGGAGAACATGTGTTGGTTAACAGGTATTGGGTATGACCTTAACAGGGCTGACAAATTTAGACACGAACACGAATACACGACACGAATCTACAGGATCTTAACAGGTATTGGGTATGACCTTAACAGGTTTCATGTACGAAACAGGTAGACACGAATATACTTGTCAAATTTCGTGTCTAAACAGGTATTTTACCTGTTTACCTGTTATGTATCCGTTAGTACCTGATAAATATTTTTTTAAAAAAATATAAATAATATAACATTAAAATACATAAGTGATAACGCTAACCCTAACTTCACATCTTCACATTTTGATTTTTGTATTATTAGTGTTGCTTGCTAAAAACTTCCTAAGGTACCCCCACTCCAAATCTTTCGAATGATTTTTGTATCACTAAAATGGTTCATAAATATGTGTTATTAATGGTTCTTATCGTGTCTTATCGTGTATACCTGGTATTAACTGGTTCGTGTTTAAGTTTGGAAATAGGTACACGATAAGTTATCGTGTTGTGTACAGGTATACAGGTTTCGTGTTCGTGTCTTATCGTGTTCGTGTCTTAACAGGTACAGGTATACATGTTATGCCAGCTCTAACATTTAAGCAAAAAACACATGCCATAAACCCAATCATTATTCTCCCTCCTTCCATTCTTCATATTCTCTTAAACCCTATCCCCACACACACAAACACACACCAAAACATGATTCTTGAACAATTCCCACCTTCAATCCTCCATCTCACACTCTTCATCTTCTCAATTTCAACCCCCATTTGGGGCTCATGCTCTCAACAACCACAATCAATTTACCAAATTCTCAAATCAAATGGATTACCCATGGGTTTATTCCCAAAGGGTGTGACCAATTTCAATATAGATGATTCAGGCAAGTTTCAGGTGTTCTTGGATCAAGATTGTAATGCTAAGTTTGAAGATGAATTGCACTATGATCGAAATGTTTCTGGGAGTTTGACTTTCGGTCGAATCAATGAATTGTCGGGGATTTCTGCTAAAGATTTGTTCTTGTGGTTCTTGGTGAAGGAAATTTGGGTTGATACACCCAATTCGGGGTTGATTCATTTTGATGTGGGTGTTGTTTCAAAGCAGTTTTCTTTGGCATCGTTTGAATATCCAAGAGATTGTTTGACTTCCTCTGTTTCTAAGGTAACTAAGGTTCTGAATTTTCAAGTGTTTGACTTTTTGTTAGTTGTTAATTTGTAGGTATTTTGATTTTATATTTGTGGTTGAGTTCATACATTGGATTCTGAACATAAATCTGCTTCAATAATTGGTTTATATTGAGATGGAATCACTTCAAGAATTGGTTAAATCCTGCAAGTAAAGTTCAATGTTTTCATATGCTTGACTTTTTGTTTTTAAATTTGTGGACTTTTGATATCAAATTCTTTAAATTTGATGCTGATCTTAAATGGGTTTCACCAATTTGAATTGAAGACTGTAAAACTGTAATACATGGTCAGTTTGAAGTGGAGTTGCTTCAGGGTCAAAGGTCAAACATCTTATTCTTGAGTTCCAAATTGCTGACTTTTGTCTGTGTATTTGTGGGCTTTTGATATCCAATTCATAAATTTGATGATGATCTTTAATACGTTTCACCAATTTCAATTGAAGACTGTATAATTACAAAATATGGTCAAGTTGAAGTAGAATTGCTTCAGGGTCAAAGGTCAAATATCTGATTCATCAGAATCTTGATTCATGATGTTTATAATCTTTTTTTCTTCTGGTATGTAATTCTTCATTAGCTTTCTTTATTGATAAAGTTGTAATCTTTTTGTTTATGGTATGTAGATCCAATCAAGAAAGCTCAGGCACAACAAACCCGATCATCAAGAACTACCAATAGCAGTTTTATAAACACAAGTTTGAAGGGCGCTTAAAGATGATACAAATGAGCAAAATTGCTCAAATCAAGTTTTGGGATTTCCATTTCTTGCATGTATATGTCTTAAAGTCGAATTTTTTTTAGTTTAGGATGTTTTATGCTTCATTGCGGGTGTGCATGCTTTACAAACTTCTTTGTGTAGTGTTTGCAAATATGTTCAAAATGAGTGAAATTAAGGCGAAGATGATACAGGAAACACAATGTAGAAGCGACTGAAATCAAGAGAATTGTAAGTTATGATATATAGGTTTGTTGTCAATTCTTGAATTCATTGGTAATATGGACATAGATCTTCTCAATTTTTGTTGCTTATGCTTTCATAAAGTTCATATAGTGTTTCTTGAATTCATTCTTGAACACTTAGACCCATGAATTTGGTTTTTGATAATTATATTGTTGTGTAGATTGTAGAATATGTTCTCGCCTGTAAAAGGTAGTTTTCATTAATAGAACACTATATGATTATATCAAACAAAATGAACGAAATTTACGGGTCTAGTTTTAGTCTAAACTAGTTCAATGTCAGTTTCATGTTGAAAACCGCGGATACATGTAGCTAAAAGAAATGATTAAATTACACGGAGCTTGCTGATCGAAAGAAAAATGTTAATACGAAGAAAATTAACACAACCTTTACATTTAGCTAAAAGAATGTTAATACAAAGAAAATTAACACAACCTTTACATATGTAAACATAAATTAATTTCTGGAATCTTAACGTAATGTATACATACAATTGGTTTAGATAAGTTGATATTTTATGATTAGTGTAGTCTATTGTATAAATTTACCAAGAGTTGTAGAAATGGTAATTCTCTATTCAATTAAATTAGTACAATAATTTTTTTATCGAAAGTAATAAATAAGTTTTGATTGTAGAATACAAGTCATAAGTTAATCAAATACACTATAGATTAAATACACGTCAGAAGCCAATGGTCTCTTGATCTAATGGTCTAAGGAGGAGGTGAGAAGCTTTGCTTCTCTTGGAGGTTCTCGGTTCATTCCAGACATGGACGAATGATTACAACTTGGTGTTACTAACATTTAACATGCCGTTCAAAAAGAAAATACAAAATACATATCAGAAAAGATCTTTATGGTTAATGTTGAAGATCGAGCCATCCGATTCATATTAAGAGTCTTGTTTTCTTGATTTGATGGATTTATTTTCTTGTAGTATTAGCATTTCCTGCTTCTGATTATTCTTAGGGTGTTTACATTAGGAAGAAGAGAAAAATAAAGTGTGTTACGCTATGAACAAATAAATCACTATACCATAAATTTTTTTGCACCATTCGACAAGTGAGGCCGAAGTGATACCTTTTCTTTGCCCTCCATATATAAAGAGATGGCAACATTATTATCATATGCATACTGGATTTGTTGACCTCTCCCCTCTTATGATTTATTATGATAGAGTTCAAGTGGTTGAGATGGTTTATTGTTGTTTGATATAGAGTGCATGATGAAGTATTCCATAATGATTTGTTAGGTTTTAGCCATGCTATGTATAGATTGATTATTAAATTTGTAATCTGTACTCAGGAATTATTGTTTGGTATAAACACGTAGTGAAATGTCAGGTTTTGTAGACCATGTGTTAGTAAGCTTAAGCCTTTTCACTAATGAAGCTTTTAGAGTTAACAGGTATAGATAAAAACACTGGATGGTGTTCAGCATTAACTTTACAAGTTGATCAAAATTGCTACAACTTCAATCAAGTCACAGAGGACGTTAACTGTACATCGATAAGTGAAATGTAAAACACTATTGGTTGTAGTACTACGATATGTGTGGAGGGGGTTGATGCGCAAAATGTGAAAATGGTTCATAAACAATTAAATTGAAATTTAGGTGTTTTTATCAAAAATGTGAAAGGCACATATCTGTCTTAATGACATTACATTTTGTTTATCGTGATTTACAAATAATAACTTAGTTTAAATAAAAAGTCATTAAATAATTAAGATTAAAGGAATCATATTCTGACATCTAATCGTCCAACCGATGAAAGGATAATCATATGATTCATGAAGCTAAAGAAATAATGGTCTTAAATGTTTGTAAATGCTTACAAACGTATCAAATAAAAAACACAACACAAACATTAGATAATTAATAACACACAATGTTAGTTATATCATACAAAACTAGGGGTCAGTTGCACAAATGTTGGTATAACTAGAAAAACTAACACTCATAAAATAGAATAAACAATACTTACAATGTCTAATTACGATGCTTGTAAAGCCCTAACTCTTGCTGTTAATTCCCTTACTTGGTTTCGCAAACGATCGGGATTGCAGAAAAAATCCACAAAAACCTGCCTTTGAAGCGCCATTTCTTGAGAGTGATGCTTTACAATCTGTCCCAAAGTGTATAAACGCTTAGACAACAAGTGTGTTCAGTTATGAGACTCGAAATGCAAAAATCTCCTAAAACAATCTTATTTATTAGGAAAAAAATAACTAGATTATTGTTGGCACACTAAGTGTTTTGGGTCAGCCCAACCGTACAAAAGTTACCTCATTCTTTTTGCAGTGCTCGCGTGTGACTTCTTCGACTGCAGCAGACAATTTGGCATTCATTTTTTCCATCTCATCTAGCTCTTTCATTAGAATCTGCAACATGTAAGACAGTTTGGGTTTCATTTTGTAAACTTAGAAGGCTAATTACCTCTAAAAGCAAATATCTAAGAGTTGACGGATTATGTACCCGAGGTGTCAAAATTGGCTGTGCAGTGGTAGAGGATGCAAATAATAGCTGTTGCAAACTTTGGATAAGAGTGCACCTGTAATAACATAGAACATAAACACAACATTCAATCTTTAACTTTAAGAAGAGCCTATTCAGGTTGTATTTTATCTACAACAGGTTAAAATGGGTCAAATAAAAAGCTAAAAGGAAAGCGAGTAGTTCGAGTGCTTACAACTTGTTTCGTAGAATAATTTAGATTAATATTTTGATAATATGGTTTTCTAAACGTACTTGACACATTAACTATTTATATACATTTTTCTTACAAGAACAAAGATGCGGTTTGGAACTTTGTGTTATCAATTTTGACCTGACCTATAAAATACCCCTTTTAACCCAAAATTGTTTCAAGTTTTGACATGCGACTCAGCCAGCCCATGTGATAACTTACAACTCATTAATGCATCTACTTCTGTCTTCTGGAAGGGCATTATCCAAGTCAGATTGTAGGGCCATAAGGTCTGATTGAAGGCTAGATATCTGTTGAACCAGCCCTGGTGCTGATACATATGTTGACAAAGCAGATTGTGCATCTAAAAAATAGCAAATACAAATGTACTAAAGATGTTATGCTTGGTAGTTGAAAATATTGAATTAGGTGTTAAAAAGAGTGTTAAATTACTTGAATGGATGCTTAAAAGATCTCTGACACCATGCAAAAATGTATCCCGGTCATCAACAGCTCCTTGTTCTTGTACTTCTGATGCTGCTTGAATTAATGCCAAACAACGGCCCTACAAGACAGAAAAAATTATATGTTATATAACAAACTTCCAATATACCTCATGAGCTGGTAATCTATGGATCAGGATGAAAGAAGTTGCATCCAAAACACTTTGTCAAAGATCATGTGTTTTTAATTCATAACTGGTGCTTATATGATAATAAAAACTAGACTAATTAAATAATAATTTAGCCTTTTGAATAAGATGATATTGGAGGTTTTATGCATTAGCAATGGTAAAATATACTCTACTCAACTTTCTACAAGTTTGACCCATTTGACCCGCTTGCTTTATAGTTATTTTAGTTTTACCAATCGTTAGAGGTACAACATAATCCAAATGGTGTTGTACATACCACTCGTCCCTTAGTTGCTGATAGGTAACCTTGGAGCTCTGACTCAATAACCTTGAGTAATGAGAAAGCTCCAAGCATCGTTTTCTTTTCAAACTGGCATGCTAATTTCAAAAACTGATGCCTTGCAAGCTGGTTAATCAGATGACTCATGAACTGTCAAATAAAATAAGAGAAATAAAACCATGAATTAGTTCCCGTTTTGGTTAACTGAAAGCTACTAACATTAAATTAAGTATTATATGATTTTGTCAGTTCATATTGTTTTCAATTGAATTTGTCAATAAAGATATTAAGTGCTCACGGTATAGGTTTGAATAGTATACCATTTTCTGACGTTGAATATAATGTTCTTGCCGCATGACCTTTAAATCATAATCACCTGCATTATACATTTAAAAAGTACAAATATACCTTTCATCACTTGGAAAGTAAATCAAACTTCAAAAGCAAGTTCAAAGCTTTATTCAACTATATACCTTGCAGAATGTATGTGTCTTGTAGCTGAGCCAGCTCCCAACATAAATCAGGAATAGTCTGGGAATAAGAGAAGTGAACCTTTACCATTAAAAGACAATACAGTTCATAGTTCACACCAGGTTAAAGTGTGTATGTGGGCCAAAATGATCTAGTTGGGTTGACTAACAAACACTTTTTTTGTCCATTTATTATCATTTTCTCTTATAAATAGTAAACGCATTGAAGAAGATAATAGAAAATATTTTATTACAATAACAATCTAAAATACTTGAATAAAGAAGATTAGGAAGACGTAAGCACTAAAAATATACTTTGGGCAACTTTCAACCCGTTTAACCCATCTGTTTCATTTGATCATGTTTCAATGTTAGCTAATTATTTGACATGTTTGGGATAAACCATAACCCAAATTTGGGCAATACAAGCAAGTGCAAACCTCAGACAACAATTTATCTTCTTTGTTTTGTAGATTTGAGAGCTCTCCAACCAAATCAACATGTTTTCTCCTAATTGACAAATGCAAATCATCAACCACCATGATGCAATGTAGGTTATTATAAAATTTTGTTTTTTTCAGAGAAATGCATAATTTTATGCATATAGGTTACTAAAACATAAAAGAATGATGATTTTATACCTAAGTGAATGAAGATCCAGGTGAATATGAGCTTCATCTGAATTTACTTGACCTTTAAGTGTCAAAAGAATAGCTTGCTGTTTTGCATTCTCAACTTTAGCTTCTACCCACTGCCTTTCACTGGTTCCAAATCTGCATAATTAACATTTACAATATCATCTATCTATGATATATGACGACTGGAAACCAATAAATACAGCCAAAACTCAAGGTTATTGACACACACATACATGGACCGAAGCCTTTGCAATTCTGAAACACGATGATGTGATTTTTGGGTATCCGCTGCATCATGAAACAGCCATAAAAGAACGAATTAAAGTCTCGTTAATTAAAAATTATAGATGCTGGAATAAAGATTGAAAGCCATATTAAATGCTGGAATCCCTAGAACAAGTGAAACTACAACAAAAAGAAGTAAAAGATTTTAACAAATATGGTGAAATTAACAAATACCTCGCACCAAGGGATTGGACACATCATCAAGATTGACCCATGAACATTTGGATTTTCCCTCCTCTGCCACCAAACGGTAAGGACCCTAATTCGAAGTGTCATTTTGTATCATCATTAACAATGACCGAAAAACACCATCTTTTTTAAAAAAACATTATTTGGTTCACCCACATGTTAGAAAAAAGGTAAAACATATATAGATTGAAGTATATTGTGTACCGTGTCAAGTTGCTTAACAAACCATTGATTTAATTCCTTCATACATGATGTATCAGCAAGCAAGTATGGATGAAAGTCAGAGTATGCCAAATAGATGCCATATTCTGCATATCAGGAAATCAAAACCCATGTGAGACACTAAATAATATAAATAGTAATCAAGGTTTATCATTGGTCCGTTTAGGTCACTCAAACTTTTTTTCAATTGTTTTCAATATTGTTCTAATGAAGTGAACATTTGTAAAAGTTTAACTTGCAATCTAGTATTACAAGTTAAAAAGACATTTTTTTTCTCATCAACACTTTATTATCCTTCTACTATTATTATGTAACTTTTATGTGTCTTGTTTTTATATCTAATACTTTGTTTAATTTAACCTCAAATAGCCAGTTTCCAGTAAATCTTTCAAAGAAAAGTGATACGAGCCTAGTGGGTCTAGTGGGTCAGGTAAACCCTGCTGAACCCATGGAGCAGACCCATTTACCCAGTTCAGGACCTGGTCAACAGCAGTACATGACCTGGTCAACAATAGTAGGCTGAGAGGGCTTAGTGGGGAAAGTGGAGCAGTTATCAACGTAGTGCAGTACCTCTTGTTTAGTAGTATTTATTAGACTGAGTTCCTTAATGTTTAGGAGTCTTGTGTTTTTTAGTACTTTGATTAAGGTTAATTCCTTGTTATCGGAGATCAACCCATCTCGAATTGGGTCTACTTGTATTTCTTTCCAGTTTGATTCAATCTTACTGTTTTGGGTTCTATCATTTGGTTCCATTGTCGGGAATTTCGAATGGAGATTACAACCCGGAATTCGGTTATTGCTGCCCAGTTATCAGCCATTGTTGCACGATTAGATGCCATCTTGGCCCCCCTGAAGGATGATATTGCAGCAATCAAGACTCAGATGATGGGAGATGGCAGTTCCTATGAAAAAGCAGATGAGGATTGGAAGAACACGGTGGTGGAGGACAGTTTAATGGCAGAAAAAAGAGACGAGATGGTCAACTCTGATAACAAGAAGGGTTGCTATCAGAATTTGGATATTAAATCTAATAAGCCTAATTCACCAGCCATCCCTCAGTCATCACAATCCACCTCTAAAATCCTTCCATGCATATCTGAGTCTGAGAAGTACATGCGATTCCAAACATGCAAACTGTTGGAATCGGGGGAAGAGGAAGAGACTACCGACTCTGAACAACCACCTACGATTGCAGAGGACGCACATGATGAGGAGGGAATCGCTGAAATCAAACGTGCTATCAAATTGTCTTCTTGGTAGAGTCCAGATGTAAAAGACAAGGAAATTGCAAGGCATTCACAATCCACTTTAGCTTATGGAGGGGTCTATAAACCCGGTCAGCCTGCATTTGAATGGCTTATTGCTTGGCACCAACTCCCTTCTTTTCGACTTGAGGACGAGCCCAGTGGGTCTAGTGGGTCAGGTAAACCCTGCTGAACCCATGGAGCAGACCCATTTACCCACTTCAGGACCTGGTCAACAGCAGTACATGACCTGGTCAACAATAGTAGGCTGAGAGGGCTTAGTGGGGAAAGTGGAGCAGTTATCAACGTAGTGCAGTACCTCTTGTTTAGTAGTATTTATTAGACTGAGTTCCTTAATGATTAGGAGTCTTGTGTTTTTTAGTACTTTGATTAAGGTTAATTCCTTGTTATCGGAGATCAACCCATCCCGAATTGGGTCTACTTGTATTTCTTTCCAGTTTGATTCAATCTTACTGTTTTGGGTTCTATCAAAAAGTCACTAAATGCTAGCTCTGTTTTATAACTATTTCACTTAGGTCACTCAGTCAGTTTAACCAGTTAAGAATATGTCACAACAGTAGAACAAATTGAACAATATACTTAAGCCATCTGAATGGAAGAGTAATGAATCTTGGTTACTATTTAGTGGCATTTTCCCTATAATATATGAAGACCACTTAACTAAAAATGGTTTATATATGGCCTTCACATAAGTATGAAAGGAAAAAACAGTACCGTCCCCTGAATGGAAGTGAGCCAGCTCTTGTGCTGTAGAAGCAATTCTTTCAAGAACTGCATTCATCTTGAGTAACAAAAACCAAGCTTTAAGATTCATATGTAGGCATTAAACTATATCAAATTATCCTTTAGGAAGTATATTAGGAGTGAATCTTTATTTATTTGTGTGTGTAGTATGTACCTCTAAGTTTCTTGCTGATAGACTATCATCTATAGTAGTTAGTAGTCCGTTAACGGTTGATGTTGATGCAACTCTTGCCCTTTTCCCTTGTATTAAAGTTGAGGCCTGTGTACTGAGCATATCATATTGAGACTGTAGATGCCCAAGTTGTCTCTGCAGCTCAGCAGCTTCTGCTTTAAAGGCTAAAGTTGCGTCCCTTGGGAGAAAAAAGCAATGTTCAAAAAAGAGATGAAAAGAAATAAAAATTAACTCTTAAACATCATTTGATTTGGTCAAGTTCTTATGCATCTGTCCACTGACAAGGTGGAAAAGAAAATAGCTTAAGAGGCCTAAACTCTAGACATTAGATCAGGCTTCACCAGAAATGTGGTTTGCAGGTAGCAGTGTGATGCTCTAATAATTTTGCACACCTCTAACAAAAGGTGTCACATGATTAAAAAGCTAACGATCCACCAGCAAATCAAGGCTTAGGCAGAAAAAGTATCATGCATTGTTGTCGCACTTTAAAAATGGCATGTTGAGCAAATAAGTGACAATTAAGAATGATGATAGAAGTAGAAAAGGCAAACCTATTCATACTTGCGCTTTATATGTGTTTAGTTACAACTTAAGATCCCTTGACTTTCTACTCTAATAAGGAACAATGAAAAGCAAATGTTGAAAAGTCTACCTTATGTCTTTGAGACCTTCTTCAGCTCCAAAAACTGCCTCTTGATTGTCTCTCCTAGTTGAAAAAGCTGAAATGCTTTCATAGGCAAAATCAAGGTCATCTCCCTGTGAATACATTAGATAAAAGAAGGTGATTTTAAGAGACTATACAGGATTGAACTGCTTATTTGTTAAATAGAAAATCATTGATCAGCAAATCACAATTGAGCAAATGCAGCACATTGAACATGTTTCTCCAACTTAAACCTGATTTAATAATGCTAATTGTGATTCACATCCAGAATTTTGCAACCTAGTTCCATAATTTCATATGACTTCCTCAGTTCATCCTAACTTACAGATAATCCTAAGCAACTAAACTGTAGCCTATAGTTGTGTGTGCTTGAAGTTCCCGCAAATATAACAATAAGTATTAACATATTGTGGTATATGAGTTCTTTGTTTCACTGTTAATCTGTTATTAAGGATATAAATACTTAATTTATCAACAATCAAAACAACTAAAACCTTCAAATAGAGGCCCTCCAACTTTCACCAATACCTTTGGACTGTCAGATTTAAATGATTGGCGGCTAAAGATAAACATTACAGTTGACTATTCCCAACATTCCTCCAGCAAGCAAACACATGAACCTTAATAGGCTATACGACAGTTTTTTGACCTTAATGTAGTTCACCAACTCCATATTGAATTATATGAGTTTAACTTTATCGTCATGATAAACTAAATATGATACGAAATTATTTTATTTTCATCTAGTAATTGAAAGATTCTTTAAGAGGTGGGGGGTTGGGTCCAAAGGCAAAGCCATTTGGAGTTAAAGTGGTGAAGCTCCCCTTGAGGTCAAGGGTTCTAGCCCCTATGGCGGGTTGATGTAAATTAGTTGTAGTGTAAAATTAGGAGTAGGTTAGAATGTTAGATGGTTGTGTACTTGTGTAAAATGCCTTTCTAAAAAAAGGAAAAGAAAATTGACAGTTACTTTAGCAGTAGTCCTGTTTCTACAATTTAACCCTTGTTTGTTTTCTTGTTCCAAGTAAACCTACATCAATTATGAACCCTAATAGTCTCTCTTTTCACCATACCCAATTTCAAAGTGGTACTAACATCAACCACAACCACCAAAAACAAGCATGCTGCTCACCTCCAAAAGCTTTCCATCTTGTATAAACTGTTCATACCTGGATAACAATACAATACACAATATCAGATCCTAGAAATCTAAGAAGAAACTTTACAAAACATATGACTATAAGACCACAAGTATCATCATCAAAACACACTCTATCCAACATGTTTCCCGTTAAAAGAAATTAAAAAAAAAACTGTAAAAACCCATGCCCGTGCAAATTCACACGATACATTCCCAAACTCCATAACCCTAAGTAATAAACCAGAGCAAAGTACATTGTAGAATTGCAGCCCTAACAACAAAATTAATCTTTCCACATTCTATAAATCCATCAGAGAACGATAACAAGCTAATATGCCCAAATGCAGATACATAAACGCATAGAAACAAACATATTATTGCAGTATAGAGATAGAGAATGAAGAGGGTATAACTGAGAAAGTTCAGAGGCGGAGATGACGTTGGATGGACGTAGGCTGGAGCAAATCCAATCGAGTATGGGACGTGCATCTTCGTACTGAAAGGGCCATTCGAAGCTGTCGGGATCAAGTGAGTCGTGACCTTCGAACCCTAATTCGCCCAATAATGCACACAGTTTCGCCCCGCTCATCTGCTGCTTATGGTTTTATGTGGATTAGACGATGATGATGATGATGATGATGATGTATGATGTGTTTGCAATTGGAGTAGTGGAGATGATGAAGGATGCAGATCGGAAGATGGATGATGTCGTCGGAGAGTGAAAATGGTTCCGTTTGAAGGGGAGTTTGGCGCCGGACGGAGGTTCGGATTTCTGAATCTGTAATTGACGGAGGGACTCCTGTATTATTGTTTTCTTTCAAATCTTAGGGCATGTTTGGATGGACTTCTCAAAAGTCCTTTTTGACTTTTTGGATGGGTAAAAAGACAAAAATACCCATCCAGAAGTTAAAAATTATAACTTCTAGTGACTTCTAGAGGGGTATTTTTGTCTTTTTACCCCTCCAAGAAGTCAAAAGGAGCTTTTTTAAGCTCATCCAAACATGCACTTATATACTTTTTGGAAAATTAAACTAGTAAAAGGATCTGTTTGGTAACAATCATCCTCTTAATAGTTTAAATGTATTAATAGTTTGGCACGTAATGTTTGTTTCGCGAGCAAATGTCTGTATGGTTAAGATATTTGCTTCTGAATGATTTAGTATTATACTAATGCTGAATGGTTAAGATGTTTATTACTGAATAGTTAATATCTTATCTTAATTGATCAGACATTTGTCTTTAATAGTTAAAAATATACTAGGTATTAATGGTTCAGACTTTTATTGTTCAGCAATTAATAATTTAGAAATCATCAAACAACCCCTAACTAATTAAGTAATACTCAAAATCAAAGTTACACTATTTTCGAGTTCATTTAAGCAAAGAAAAAAAGGAAAGTAAAAGAAAAAAAAAAAACAATTATGTTTTAGACTTTTTATTAGAAAGAAATAAAAGAAAAGTAAGAAAATTGTATTTTAAAATTCACTTAAGAAGGGAAAAAAGTAAAATCATTTTAAATTGGAAGGAAATGAAAAGAAGAGAAAAAGAAAACGAAAGAAAAAGAGAAGAAAAGAAATAGTTTTTTTCTATTACTTTGTTAAGTAGACTCGGAAACATAACGTTATAATTGATGTGAAAGGCCATGTGGCGTGCCACTGTGTCCTAGGGCGTTAAGTTTGATGTAGGTTGAAACAAATTCCCATGGCACTAATGATTTTGAGTAAATGTTTTATAGGTATGGGTGAGACTTGTAACATCCGCCATTTTCAAGTTATATATCCGAACCCGAACTAAAATCGAACTTTTTTACGATATGAATTTCTTTATTTAACTTATTTTATTTATATTAATGAATTATATAGATTAGACGTCTAGTTTAAATTGATTTATTCAATTTATCATTTAAACAACTTATAATAACTTGTTGATTTATAAATAATTCTTTTCATAATATTATAAAGTTTATTAATCATGTTACAACAGATAACTAAATGTAAAAGACTTATTAAAACTTATAAAGTTATAAAATGAATTTTATTGAACTTATAAAGTTTTATAAGTAATTATGAATTTTAAATATTAAAAATAAATAATCAAATTATAAAGTTTACAAGTTTTATAAAAGTTAAAAAGATTAACAAATAAATAATTTGATTGATTATTCAAATTGGTTTTATAAAGTCTATAAAGATTTTATAAAAGAATAAGTTGTTATAATTAGAGTCTTCATAAATTTAAAATTTAAATTGTAAGTATTCTTTTATTTATTTAAATTATTTAATTTTATATTTATTTCAAATTCCAATCATAACCCCCTTTTAAAAGACTTATAACTCACCATTAACACCATTCATAACCTACTCCTAACCTCAACTATAAAAGCAAGTCTTAGGCCTCACTTTTCATTTGCTCATTCTCTAAAAATCTCACTCTCATATCTTTCTTTATCCATTGGTTATGATGAATTTGAAGAATTTTATTTTACAAGAAATTTCAAGAATTCTTAATACTAAGGTAATCATTTATTGTTTTTATATTATACATTTTAATCATTCTAACATCCAATTGTTCTCATGACTTTATGTTCTTACTATTATTCTTTCTTCTACCAAATCTTTTTTTATTTTAATCATTATCATTTGATCATTAACATTTAATAATCACTAATCTTATAACAATCACTAACATTTCTAAATCAAGATAACAACACACTAACATAAACAAAGAATCTCGTTTGCATATGGACGGCTATGCCGCCGCATTCGGTTATTTCACAAGATTATTTTTCTAAATGATGACTATGCCAAAGACTTAGAATATTTTTATAACTCAAATAAAGACTAATATACCATATATTGACATAATAAATTGATCTAACACATTTCATGCTTTAACGATTTTAAAAGTGCACATAAGTGCCTTACTACAATTCTGGCAGAATATAATCTTACTTCAACCGACCATAACTTGATCATAACAAACTAAATTTGAGTAAAATCAGACTTCAATATTAAGTTCATTGAATTACCTTTTCAACGACAGTTTATACGTCTTCAAACTCAATCGGACGACTCAACAATAGCCTTCACAAGATAAGTGCGCATTTCAGCACCTTCTGTCTTGTGCTGCTTGTTTGACCTATTTAAAGATATTTTCATAAAATTGTTTCTAAATGAAAGTTGTCCAGGAGACTTTGAACTAGTCAAGTATAAATTTTTACAATTTTATGAAACCGTTTTCTATTTTTAATACCTGTTCAAACACATACCAAATATTCTGTCCAGAATCTAGAATTGATGCAATAATCCTTTCTCAATCTACCTTTCGCTTTTTAGCATTCTCTAAACGTCCTAACTTCTTGTAATGAATTCCAACCTCAAGTTATTGTTTTTTTATCATTTAGGACATCACATTTGACTCTTGACATCCAAGCTTTCTTATGTACTCTACAACCATCACTGTACTTGTGAGTTTTCCATGTGAGTTTTCCATGTGAGTTCTCCATGCCCCTTTTTACTTTATTTCACACCTTTTGGGGTGAAACATATTAACCTTATAAACTTACACTTGTAAACATCTTGATACTTGTAAATGCACATGCAATTCATCTTTACTTTTGTCATGGTTATTTGTGTTATTGTAAGTCTTATATGAGATACATATTTTGTTTACAATCATTAACTATTGCTAGCCTGGCGACGTCTTAGATCTTTGAGCCTGACAAGCCTATTTGGTGCTAAAGTCGATGTATTGCCGACTCCTGATGACGTATGCTTGTTCGTCATGGGAACCAAGTACACTTAACCAATCTTGTATACTTGTAATCAAGTCGAGGTTTGGTTGTAACTGTATGTGTTCTATAAGCTTGCTAACTCGTAACCATGGACATGAATTGCTACTTGTAACCCTTTTTACATATATATATGTATGCGTGTGTTTAAACCTTGGGAACTCACCAACTTTATAGTTGACCCTTTATTTTTAACATGTTTCAGGTTTCCTACTTGAAGATCTTCTTGTGCTCATATAGGACTTGGACCTAGTTTAAATTGAAAGTCTTACGTTATTGGTTGTATTTTGATTGTTTTGTAATTACTTATTTGTCTTGTATTGTTTAATGAATAATGTTATTTAATATTATTCCAATTAATTTAGTTCCAATTTCTATGAACAATCGTTTCACATTCGTCCGCCCTAATGATTCCGCCGTCGGTCGGGGTGTGACAAGACTCATCTGGTTCGGGTTCATCTCGTTGTGTGTAGGCTCATTCTTATTCTCTACAACCATAAAAAAACATGTTAGAGGGTCTAGGGGCTTTAAGCCATGTGTACACCCCAACACTCAATTCAAGTCAGGGTTATCATGAGAGAATACAATGTTTATGTTTACATAAATAAAGAAGTAAAATTTGATAGTATGTTTTAGAGTTGTTCACGAGCCAAACCAAACCAGTCAGGGCAAGCTCAAACTCGACTCGAATTTAAACTGAGCCAGCTCGGCCGTATTTAAAACCAAGCTGGAATCTAAGCTCGAGCTGGCTCGACTCGGATCGGCTCGTTTTGGCTGGGTTAAATTCATAAACCCAACTAAAAAAATAAGATGCAAAACAAATTCAACATAATACATAACTCATAGCCAGTTTATATCAAGTTTCACAATATATAAACTAATTCAAATGAACTAAGTTCAACTCCAAAAAATTACAAATAATTCTATCACCATCTAAATCGAACGAACCAAACCAAAAAACCAGATAACATCTAGTAGTCTGTTTTAAGTAAATAAATTAAAAGTATGCTTAAAAAATTCATTCTAATATACTAAAATATAGAAGCAACACATGAAGCGATACAATACAAATATTATAGTTTAATACTTTGATGTTAGAAATAGCTAAAAATATATATAGATATTATACTCTTAACAAATGAGCAAATGTAATGGTATATTTATATACATAACAACAATATATAATACAAGTAAAATAGTCCGAGCCATACCGAGTCGAGCTAACAAACGATCTAAACCAAGCGGCTCGGCTCGTCACGAACCAAGCCAAGTTCAGCTCATTTTTCATACCGAACCAGCTCGACTTAGCTCAATTTAAAACCGAGCTATTTCGAACGAGCTTCGAGACACGAGCTATTTGGACAGCCCTAGTATGTTTACCTTTCCAAAGTTCTTTTAGTAGTTAGAAACATGTAATGGAGGAGTGGATAAAGCCCCCCTAAAATAGGTTCTCTGTTCATTATAAGGAGTTAGTGAGGTGATGGGTTGAGCAACTCATGATAAGCTTGATCGGTGCGGGTTTGACTAGTCGGGTCAGGTATAAAGGTAGGGTAGACTTCACATGTCCCATTAAGGTGTGCCACACCGCTCCCTAGGCAGCTTAGTAGGCGAGATGAAGACCACTTGGGTGGATTGATATTTTGTTTATAGTTTGCTCCATTCAAACTTACATAGAACCCTCTAAATCAGCTCAAACCCCTTCTATGATTTTTAGTCATCACACACCTCCAAACTCATGTCACGCTCCTCTCAGGTCATGGTTGTTGTAGGTGTTATGTCTCGTAAGTAATGTTAGTGTCACGCGGTAAGTGCAGCTGTTATTATATCTTTGGTTTTAAAAAGCGAGAAGCGCACCGAGGCGACAAGGTCTAAAACTGAAGCGCGAAGCGCAAAAGCGGAGGGCTTTTCGTACGCAAAGCGCTAAGTGTTTATATAAATTTTTAATATAATCCTATAGGTTTTTAGCATCCCCACCCAAAATATAACTATAAATAATGTTTATATATGTTTTAATGTATAAATTACATGTATGTATAACTTCTTTAGCAACATTCATAGCACTTTGAAGCAAAAAAACACCCCCTGTACAAGAAGCGTGCGCCTCAGAGGGATTTTTCCCAAACAAATCGCGCTTTTCTTGCGCTTCTTGTACAGCGTGCGCCTTGTTTCAAAAAGCCCCAACCCTCGCCTCAAGAGTCGCCTTGCGCCTAGACGTGCCTCTGGCGCGCTTTTTAAAACCAAGATTATATCCTCGAATGCAAAATGTTGTGAATATTGTGTTTCAGGCAGGTAGATTCAGCATCAATGATTTCATTTGTAACATGAAATGTCCGTCAAGGTAATGCAATTGATCATTCGAGACCCCTAATCCCACTTCCCGCTTTCTTCAATTCTAACAGTGCTGTATGCATGCATCCATAATCTTTTATGCCCTATAAAACATTGTAAACTCATTTCTTGGCCATGTTCGTGTTTCCACCCCAAACGAGTGATTCAATAAGACCAAAACAAGAATTTGTGAGGGCTACTTTTGGTGTAACAAAGGATCATATGCTTCTTTTATCCAATATTGTTGAATATTTTCAAAAGATTCGTGATTATGTGCGGTTGGTGTGACGGAGATGATCCAAGAGACCAAGAGTGGTGGCAACACTAGAGTTCTTATATGGTGGTAGCAGCAAATGATGACAACTGGTGGTGTGTCATAGTTGGTAGTATAAGTTTGATTTGTAGTGGAATTTGGTTTAGACATGGAGAAGGGGTAAAACCTTACCTTTATATGATATCTGGAGGGCTTTAATAATTTCATAAACAAAAAGTTGTGGGTTTCAATCTATCAGACAAAATCACATAACATTTTAAAGGGTAAGACCATATTTTACATTTCTATTTCATGACCCAAAAGCAATGACAATATCCCATGCTCCCAGAATCAAAGCCACAACCTTTCCAGATGTGATCGGTCAGAGGCGGTCAGAACGTTTTCGGATATCCATCTAGTCCTTCCATGCATCTATACAGAACAAAATTATTAAAATAAACTTATTTACCCACAGACCAACGTTAAGTATTTAACTGAAAATTTATAGTTGACTACCTTTGACTTAATCGCTGTCACTGGATGAAAGGTATTTGTTTCCATCAAAAGATTGATTCCTTGATGAAGAATCAGGTTCTGTGAATCGCATAGGTGCAAAGGCTGTGCAAGCAATCACATATCAGTTGTTGAGTATGGCGCAAGTAGAGATTTTTAAAAGAAATTATAAGAGATAAAAAGAAAATAAAAGGATTTGCATTCTGGAACTGATTGTCTGATATTAATATGCTTATGATTATCAGATTATTTAGCCAATGTGGAATAGTTGGTTCCATACCAGCTGCAACAAACCGACTGTCCAAATATATAATACTTACTATTACCCCTCGTTGCAGCCTAACTTGGGTAAGTTTTACACTTAATACATAAGACATCCCTCGTTTTTTTTCCCCACTAAAAAGTCATCTTGTTCATTTTATCTGTTAAATCCTTTAATAATCAAAATTTGTCACATTTAACGATTTGATTATGTCATTATTACAACCTCAATGAATATATTCACATCCAAACACTATCTTCTACAACCCGTTTTACTGCAGCTGATTATCTAACCATATGATTTATTTAAAATCACAATTAACAATCACTTTCAAATCATACAATTTCATGCCCCCTGAGTAATCTCACTTATCAGACAATTGTATGCCATTCTACAATACATGGCTTACAATATGAGTGTCATAACAAGAGCTCATAGAACTATAAGACTAGAACCATAAATCTACCAACGCACGTCCTGTGAGTAAATCATCCAACATAGTGCAAAATAAAACATGCAAATGCGTACATTATAAACAGACAAACCGTAACTGACCTTTATCTCTCATTCTTCTCTCTCGGTCAAATTCAAACTTATCCCTGATTGCGCCTACCTTATCCATTGGATCTCCCTGCCTATTTCTCCCAAAAGCATGATTCTGCTTTCAAAAGTCAACTCAGTTTTAGTAAAATTATATACAACTCACTGGGTTAGCAAAATAATGCAACCGGGAAATTCGAGCATCGTGTACCTTTGTTTCCTCCGCATGAGGTTGTCTTCTTCTGCAAAACAGAACCAAAGAATTTAAGCAGTCAGTCTAATAATCAGATAGCAAACAACACAAATTCTTGAATCAGTACATAGCTTTAACAACAGATTTTGTTTGACAAAGATCCAAAACTGAAACAATCAAAAGAAATCCGATGTTCATAAACGGATTCAACCAACTGCTATTTAAACTCATAATTACAGTAACCTGTAAGGTGAGAAGTCCTCATTGTCATCTTCAGCGGAATCATAACTTGCACGCTCTTGACCATGCTTCTTTGAAAAACCCTCGTCCCAGTATAGCTTCTCCCAATTCTCCCTAAGCTCCTGATAAAGCTCCATGTACTTCTTGCACCAGATCTCATGCTCCTTCAATAAGCAAACATAGGTAAATTAAACTTAGCAAATCATAGCACATAATGATGTTTTCGATTGCAAATTGGAATTTAATATCATAAACTATGACCCATTGGTCGATAATAATTCATACTAACAGTTTTGCCAAAGGCAATCATAATAGCATAATCATCATAGATTTGCACTTGATTTCCGCTCAATTCAACTTGTATTTCCTCGTTTCGTTCACAATCATCAGAAATCAAATATTAGCTTAACCTTAACCAGTGATACTCCTAACTTGATTTCCACTAAATTTCACTTGTATTTCCTCATTTCGTTCACAATCATCTGACAGCTTAACCTTAACCAGTGATACTCCTAACTTAATTTCCACTCAATTTCACTTATATTTCCTCGTTTTGTTCATAATCATCTAAAATCAAATATTAGCTTAAGCTTAACCAATGATACTCCTAACTTTCATCATGTAGGTAGCTTAATCATCATAGATTTACATTTACTTAACATTTTTTATTTCAGATGAGTGTGAACAATATGACAAAATACAAGTGAAATTGAGTGGAAATCATGTGTAAGTCTATGGTAATTAAGCTAACTACATCATGAAAGTTAGAAGCATCATCGGTTAAGGTCAAGCTGTTATCATCCACCAACAACCACTTTACCAACTCTAAACCCTAAATCGGATCACCAAACGAAACTACACACAACATCAACCTAATAAAACTCACTACCGTTACAAACAACGAATCTATCACAAAATCAAACTCATGAGAAAGAAACCAACAGATTCTTTGAGAACAAGGCGAGTCCGTCGCATAAACTGTTCACGTAACTGCTTCCGTCGTTTGTTGGGAATATTATCCCTAGGGATAACAAATCTCTCTCTCGGCGGCACATTTTCTCCGATTTCGTGCATTTCTCCGTCGACTACCCACCATTCCGACTTGTCGTCGGTTTTTCTCAAGGCGGCCGGAGTATATTTGGAGCTCCGGCGGCGGGATGGACGGGAGGCGGTGGAAAGAGGTGTCGTTGATTGTAGTTGAGAGGTGATCGGAAGGAGACGTTGAAGGTGTCTCCGGCACCGGTGTGAGAGTGAAAGCATTTGAGTGGTGGATTGAAGGCACGAGGCTCAGGGTCGAATACTCGAATACAAGTATACAGGTATACAGCTAACAGCAGCGCCACATATGCCGGTTTGCGGCATGCTATAAGTTTATTAGGGCACTCCGTCTCGGGGTCCGACTCCCGGGTTTTCTCGGTTTTTCTTAAAATGGGAGAAGGATGTTCTCGAGTTTCTTCGGGTCAAAAACCCCGGACACTGCTTAATTTTTTTTTTGTTCAACCAGTGAAACGATGAAATATACTCTTTTATTTCATCGGGTCCGGAGACGATACTTCTGTTTTTCCCAGGAGTCGCCTTATTTCCCGGGTAACCTTTCCCGGCTTCACTTGAAGTGACCTTAGAGGTGGTATTGAATTAAGATAATAGATCTTTTAATACAATACGGTTAGGGCTCTTTAGTGAACGGTCTTTGTATACTGTCTTGAAAACTTATGATATTTATGATGTGTTAATCGTAGCGATTAATATATGATGTCATGTTGACATCACATATGCTATGGTTTCCATCATATTTAAAGGTAGTGTGTGTTAATACGAGGTTTAAAATTAAAATAAACGATGGCGTATGGTGTTGTAGTTGATGAGGATGAAGATCAAAAGTTTAAACTTATTTATGTTATAGCCATCATCAAAGGCGTCATCATAGTTAGGAGGTGGTGTCTAAGGCTTGATAGTGGTCTGTTAGAATGACATTTTACGATACCGATGTCTTAGACTTTTATCATCAAGGTAATAAAAACTACTAATATTCATTGTTTAGTAATACTAAGATATGTTTTCTTTTAATATGCTTACTTTTCAAGTGAATACGATGCCTAGAAAACTATTTATATAAAAACGTTCGATATAAATTTGACCCGACCCGATTTTAAATAAAATTAATGTCGTCATGTAAATGAAAATTAGTAGGTCACAACGGCATGTTTGGAATCTTATAAAAACATTATATTTTGAGACTTATAAGATAATAACAATATATAAGTAAAACTAATTAAATTATTATAATAATTATAACTTAGCACTTCACCAATTTTTTTAAAGTTTCATGGATCTTTTTCATACAGACAACCTTATAATACAGACAATCCATTCGTATTCTTACACATGATATTATTTTGACCTTGATAGATAAGTCCAGATATCCCTGACTTAAGGGGCTGTTTGGCAGCCTCTTAATCAGACTTTTAATGGTTCAGATGTCTGAATGGTTCAGCACTTAATGGTTCAGACTGTTTGTTTCGCGAGCACATGTCTGAATGGTTAAGAGATTTACCTCTGAATGGTTAAGCATCATACTGATGCTGAATGGTTAAGAGGTCTAATGCTGAATGGTTAAAACATATTATCTAAATTGATCAGACATTTGTCTTTGAATAGTTAAATTATATACTAGCTCTTAATGGTTCAGACCTCTTAATGATTCAGCACTTAATGATTCAGACCTCTTATTGATTCAGCACTTAATCATTCAGAAGTTGCCAAACAGCCCCTTATTTAACGAAAACATAATGAAAAAATAATATTTTAAAGAAACATTTTGAGAAAGTTTTTGGATGAACTATTAGTTCTTAAGATAGTTTTTAAGTCATTCGGGAATTTTTGTTTTCTTCAATCTACATGTCATGTTTTTGAGTTAACAACAGTTTATATATATGTATAGATTTTATGGTGGGGTGTTCCCGCGAAAAATGACGAGAAGCCCTTTGAAGAATACCAAACCTTTATCTCCACATCTCCTTTTCTCTGTTTTCTTCCACTTGAAAATCGCAAGTTTTAGATACAAAAAAACATCCCCTTTCTTCATCGTCAATCATCTTTATAGTATGCATTCTCAAGAAAAGAATCAAATCTTCAATATCAAATCAGTTTTGTTTGTTCATAAAACCCACCATCAAACAGTTCAATCCAACTACAACCCCATCTTTCTCCATCATCATAAGCTGAATTCCAAAACCCCATCAAAACCCTCTTGTAATTTCATCTTTATTTGTTGAAAATGTCTTCTGAACACCAACTGTTTGATGAAATGCCTAAGCCAATTTCAGCACCAACTCCGGTGGATCTTTCAAATTCAAGGTACTCCAAAAGGGTGGCCTTGAAAAGGATAGTGGGTCGTGGAGACGGTGGGTTGGGGTTGATTGATCAGAGGGTTGTGGTTGGAGGGTGGGTTAAGTCTTCAAGAGTAATGAGGAAGGATCCTCTGCCTACAACACAACCAAGAGTTCCTTTTCTTCGAACCGTTATGCAAGTGTTTGGTGGGAACAATGCTCATACCAAAGAGAAACTTGAATCCATCGTGCGAAATCCACCTCTTTCGTTTTCAGTCTTGCAAATAAGTGATGGTTCTTCTGTGACCAGCCTTCAGGTAAAACAAGTCTTCAACTTCATGTTGTTTTAATGAATTTTCATAGCTATAATGTATAATTAGAGAACACATGTTTCTTTTAGCTTATCAGAAAGCTATGAAATGAACATTTTACCCTCGAAATAGGATAGTTTAAATATATGCGATTTTATACAATTTTGATGACAACACATTTGTACTGTAGGTCATTGTGGATTCTTCCATAGCTCCTGCAAGTCAACTCATGCCTTTAGGAACTTGTATACTAGCAGAAGGTGTTTTGCAGAAATCTTCAATCCAGGGAAAACATGCAATCGAGCTGAAAGCTGAAAAAATGTTGCATATTGGGATGGTTGATCAGAATAATTATCCTTTGTCAAAGAAAAAGTTGTCCTTGGCTAGCTTGAGAGATTGTGCTCACTTTAGACCTCGAACAACCACTGTAAAAACTTGCTCATTTTTTCTCCGCATTTTGCTTTTTCCCCTAAAATAAGTGGGGGGTTGGGGCGGTCAGGTAACAGGTTAAAAGGAAATTTTTACTGTTTGAAACAGGCACTTTTTGACCACTAAATCACAACTTACGCGGGGCATGCACCTTCAAGGGGTTATTCAGGAAATGAGTGGTAGCTGGTTTCGGACCTGAGGGGAATTAGGTGCTTACTCGCTACACCACCCCTTGAAGGTTGACGTGTTTCCTTTTTAGCTATACTATGTTACTCATTTGACATGTTGGAGAATAAACTTAACCCGGATCAATCCATTCATAAGTAAATGAGCCTAACAAACGCATCAGTTAAATAGACATAAATGTCAAATTTTCCTGTTTTGTAGGTGGCATCTGTATTTAGGGTGCGTAATGGGCTGAATCAAGCCAGTCATGCCTTTTTTAATAACCACGGGTTTGTTCATGTGGATGTCCCGATTATAACTGCCACCAATACCGATGGACTTTCTGAAAATTTCCAAGTTTCAACTTCCATTTCTTCTGCTAAAGTACTGGAAAGTGAAGAGCCCGTTTCAGTAGATGATATTATTAGTCTTAAAACCATAAAGCTGCTGATTGCTGAACAAAGCAAGAAGGTTGAAGAACTCAAAGGAAGTGATAGCAATAAAGAATCACTTGCTGCAGCAGTTCAAGATCTTCATAAAGCAAACTTATTGGCTGCTGAACTAGAAGCAAGATCAAAGTCAAAGTCAAAGACTGTGGGTCACTTAGAGACCGAAAAATTGTTCTTTTCTAATCAAGCCTTTCTTACTTCCTCTGGAAGTCTTCATCTTGAAAGCTTTGCATCAGCTCTTGGAAATGTATATGCATTAGGGCCAAGATTTCAAGCAGACAAATCAGAATCGAAAAAATCTTTAGCCGAAAATTGGATTGTAGAAGCAGAGATGGCATTTTCAGAACTTGAGGTTTGTTTTATAGTTCTTGTTCAGAAAAGGTTAATTTTTAAACACTAAAATCATTTGTTTGTGATTTCAGGAGGCGATGAAGTGTGCTGAGGATTTTGTGAAGTTTGTATCCAATTGGGTTTCTAAAAACTGTTATGAAGATCTTCAATTTCTTTCAAAAAGGGGTGACAAAAATGTTATCAATCGCCTTAATTCAATGGCATTAGCGCCATTTGAAAAGATCACATATGCCGCAGCCGTAGAAGTTTTAAACAAGGTAACTTCAGGACTTCACATGAGTAAGCAACTAAAGGTGGCAAAATGGGTTCGGGTGAGAAAGGCATATTTTTTGTACAGCTCAATATTAGTTGACCCGAAACACTTTTTCGTGCAAATATAAAGAGTTAATGTGTCCGATACGATTACTATAGTTATGTTATATCAACATTAACCTAATTTTCAATAAAATGATTTGGGATGTTTTATTTGATAGAAGTTACACTTTGGACAACTTTCTAACGTTTTTGACCCATCAGGCCAGTTCCTTTTAAGCTAATTTTTTCCCACTTGACGTATTAGAAGTAATACATAACCTGAATAAATGAGTTAAAAATACTTTAAACGTAAAAGTGCACCTCTACAAACAGTGACAGTGTGGTTATACTCAAGTCCACCATTTTAATGGATTGTTTACTTCAGGCGACGGACAAAACCTTTGAAACCAAGATCCAATTGGGTGTTGCTCTAACAGAAGAACACGAAAGGTTTGGCCCAAATGAACAAATCTCTTCTCAGTTTTGTATATTTTCTTGATTATGAAGTTTTACTCAGTTTCCTAATGCAGTTATCTGGTTAATGAGTTTTACAAGAAGCCTTTAATTATCTTTGATTATCCTAAAGAACTAAAACCCTTCAACGTGAGATTAAACGATGACGGGAAGACTGTTGCAGCATTTGATGTGATTGTACCAAAGGTAAGTTTCATAAAACGGGTGTGTTGGGTAACGGGCCAAAAGATAACCCCGAACCAACCATTGAGTCAAAATTATCACCTCTACTAACCGTTATCATGCCACATGAACACTTTAAAGTCTTGTTGATAATTGTGGTTAAACTTATTCTATTATTCTATAGGTTGGAGCTCTAGTAAGGGGCAGTCAGAAGGAGGAACGCCTAAACCATTTGAGTAAAAGGTAAAATATTTGAACTAGTTTATTCTATGCATAATTAGGAAAATTCTTAAGCACGTAGCTGTGCGTAGCAAAATGAATGGGTCGGGTCGGGCCAACTAACAAACACTTTTCATCACAAAAGATAATTTTATATATAACTCTTAATTAACATGTTAAGCATAATTACATAAACTATATCAATACCAGGACAAGTTAATGTATGAAGTAGAGCGGTTGAAGAGGTTTTATGCATTTGAATACACTCAGAACAACTTTCAACTTGTTCGACCTATTGACCCGATTATGAATAAAATGTAACCATATCGACCCATCTTAAAGTTGGTGGGCTGAAATTGCCAAGTTTTGACTATAAGATACAAGTGTGACCCAGATGACACCGTTTAACCCTTATTAAGTTTTGTGTTCTAGTGTTAATTTTGTATGGGCGTTCGTGTATGTTTCAGGATTTTGGAACTCGGGTTGACAAAAGATCTATATGAATGGTACTTGGATCTTTGCAAGCAAGGAACGGTCAAGCATTCAGGGTTTAATGTCATGTTTGATGTTATGGTTCTTTTTGCCACTGGTCTTACTGATGTTAGAGATGTTGTCCCGTTTCCTCGACACCACGCACAACTCCATAATTAATCGAGTTTTAAGCTAAAAATTGTATCAACATTGTTTAGCACAAAAGTCATGTTATTGACACTTCGGGCTTGAATATTCATGTTTATAATTTATACTTTGTAAAAGATCTAGTATTAAGGTCCCCGCATTGCGATGGGAGCGTGAAAATGTGAAAAAACTAACGTCAAAACGTTGTTGAACCACATCAAAACTTAATATAACAAAATAAACTTGGAAACGTTGTTCAATTTTTCTTATAACTTTTAAGTATAACGTTTAACAAAATTATATATAAACTCATTTAGTAATATCGGTGTCCGACCACCAAATGTATTTATTTTGGCTATCATTCTTCTAGAAATGTGAATTTACATTTGTGGTCCTTGTAGTTTCTTTTATCTTCAAAAAGCAAGCAACTTGTATGCTAATGTCTTTTTGGTCCATTGCAGTTTCGTTGGAGATTATGGGGTACTGTGGGATGCAAGTTTAATGCCAAAATTATAATATATCATGTGTACGTGTAAGTGTGTAACTTAAAAAGACAAGACACATACACATAGTTCCAATAGCATTAAAGCATACATTTATTTAAAGAAATAGAGCACCGTGAATCAATGGATTTTTGTATAAATTTTGACGGTAACGTGCTAGCATAATGAACTCGTGAAGATTGAAACCGATACCGACCGAAGAATATCAGTACCGGTTATATAATTGTTTTTTAATCTACGTTTCAATCTCTAGAACCGATTCACTGCAAACTCATACGTTTTTTTTATTATTTAATCATGTTGATGTTATTTCCGTAACACGTAGACTTTTACTTTGTGTTCCCGAGTCCTTTTTAAAGAGAAATGCAAGAAAATGAACGGAAAGTGAAAAAAATTGTATTCTTGAGTTTTTTAAAGAACAAAAATGGAAGGAAACACCGAAACAACAAAGCTTCATGTTCCCGAGTTTTTTAAAGGAAAGAAATGAAAAGATTTGAAAGTAAAATCTCCATTAATTTTCCTTTTTACTTTTCTTCCAAAATAAAGGAAATGAAAAGAAAAATAACACACATAAAATTCTTACTTTATTTTTATTTTCTTCAAACGTTGAAACACGAAAATTTAATATATATTTTCCTCTCTTCACTTCTTCTCTCCTTACTTTTCACTCTTCTTAACTTTTTATCTCGTTAATTTCCTGACGTTCTTTTTTCTTTCGTCTATTAAACGCGTTAACTAGTGGTTAACTATAGCAAAGAAAGTTAACAAGGACGATATGGGCCTTACATACATTCAAAAACATGATTGGGCTCAGTGTTCATATTTTACACACCAATAGCCCAATACACGAGCGTATGTGATGGTATAAACCCTAGGGCTTCGTCTTCTTTGTTCTTCTCACGGCTCCCATCTGCAGGCTCATATTTTCCGCCGTTTCGTCTCCATCAACAGGTTTCACTCTTTTCAAACCTCTTACATTCAATTAATGCATATGCATCTGTTGTTCTTCAATACAGTAGCAACATTTAAATCAGTTTTTAGCTTGTTTCACTTGTCGAATTCATATGTATAAAGCTAATTGTAGACGATTTAAGTGAACATAAAAGTAGCTTATAGTTTCTTACCTATGTTGTTGTAATGGGAACGAATTTGTGTATTGGTTTACGATTGATTGATTGATTGTTCGTAATTATCGATTTGAAAATGGTTAAATTTAGGGTTTATTGTGGATTTTGATTTCGTAGATGATGTAGGTTGTTTTGGGTGTTTAAAAGGTTTCTTTTTTGTTTGAATTAGAAGTTGCTTACTGGTTATATGAAGGTACAAGTTGTGTAGATATCATTTTTGGTTGCAATGTTATATGTTTCGGTTATTAGTTGAGTTTTTCTTATTGAATCTGATTCCATACAGCTATTGTGTATAGAAAGCACTCGTGATTATGAATCATGAAATGATAGTCAAGTTTTGTTATATGTTCCAATAATGTAACTAATGTTTTTTTAACTACAAACTATAATAACTACACATGTTTTATTTTTTGTTTCTATATATATGGAACTTGATAACTATCTAGTGATTGTTTTTTTAGGTTGATTTATATATAACAGTTATAACATTTGGTTGGTATCTAGTGATCTTTTTTTTCTCATAATTATTTCTAACCTCATGTTAAATTTCAAAAAAATTACTCATTAAATAGTAAGCAAGTTTTCTTTTTATATTTTTTTCATTTATTTTGGTTATTTTTAAATAAATGTTAACATGTGTAAAAATATTTTACTAGTGGTTTTTGTTTAAAAAAGCGAGTGAATTTTGTTATTAAAGGGTGGAATATTTCGTCATATGAATCTTGAAGTTCTTATGATTGTTTACGTTTTCTTTTCTACTTATGATTATGTTTATATTTTCCATTTTGTTGCCTATATTAAGTAGTATGTTGATTACATTTATTTCCTCTTGACCTGGTTTTATTATATAACTCGTTTTCAGTAACCAATGGCGGTCCCTAAGCTTGATAAGAAGATCATCAAGAAGCGCGTAAAGAAGTTCAAGAGGCCCCAGAGCGATTGGAAAATATGTGTCAAGGTACTTTTACCCTCTCCTATGGTTGTTGAGTTTAAGAATCAAAATTCATGATAGCTGTTTTTATGGTTCTTTTTTTTACATTCCTCTTATCTTGTGTCAGGAAAACTGGCGCAGGCCCAAGGGTATTGACTCTCGTGTTAGAAGGAAGTTCAAAGGTGTGACTCTTATGCCAAATATTGGATACGGGTCAGACAAGAAGACCCGCCACTACTTGCCAAACGGGTTCAAGAAGTTTGTTGTGCACAATGCCAAGGAGCTTGAGGTTCTTATGATGCACAACAGGTAAGTACATGAGATTATTTCATCCTGTTTAGGTTACAGATCGGTTTGAGTCATGTTTTAACTAGTTAATTATGTTTTCAGAACTTATTGTGCTGAGATTGCACACAATGTATCAACCCGCAAAAGGAAGGAGATAGTCGAGCGTGCAGCACAGTTGGATGTTGTTGTGACCAACAAGTTAGCCAGGTTGCGCAGCCAGGAAGACGAGTAAGCTTGGTACCTTCACCTGTTTTGTTTTTTGAAGCATTTAAGATTTTGATGTGCTTTCGGATGGTTTATTTTTAATATTACGTAGTTTGTTACGAGAAACCTATTATGTTATGTATAATTTGAATACCTTATTTGAACTCTTTTGTCACGGTCTAGTTTAAACGGTTTAGAAAACTATGCTAGGCTGAATTGGTAATTACTGTTTTAGGAAACGACAAATTTGAATGTCCGATTTGAAACGAAGGTTTTTTTTATTATAAGTCACTAGTTTGTATTAGAACCTTTAAAAAGTTAAGTTGTTTCATGATTAAACAATAACTAAGCAAAGTCAATATAACCTTTGATACTTGGTTCAAAACAGATTCTTGATGTTGGCATCATATGTCAAGGATTGTTTTAGGGGTGTTCTTGACCTCTTCCTTTAGTTTTAAACAGTACGAATAAACGTCACATGCAAGATCTAATCTTGTTCATCTCGTCCCTATGATCTATGCTACAATGCACAAAAATCTTTAGCAAAGGGAGTCGTATGATAAGAATGAAACCCAGCATTCTACAAAAGAAGTTGAAATGAAGTGTCAATCACCATGTAAATCGATGGTTATGCATTCCTAGGAGACACCACGGTTTTGATCTGTTCAAAGGTGCGGTATGCTCTCCACACATCCCTCGACAAGTTGCGCTACACGCTCGGAGGCGCTTAAAATATCTAGATGAATAAATAAATATAAAATACATGCCAGATGCAGAAAATAAAAAAGGAAAAATAAAGTTTAAGATATAATTTAAACACTTTAGATCGCTACCTCATATTCATACCTAAATGCCCTTCCCCTTTGTTCACTCTTAGTAATCTTTCCTTTTTAGGTGTTCTTTGTGTATAAAAAAAACCATTAGCCCAAAAAACTGCATGATGAATACCTTTGTCAACTTCTGGTTCTTGATTGCTACGTCAAACATATGACGTATCTTTAGAAGTTGTCGTAAATGTTGGGTGAGAAGTAATGTGGTGTCCACGGAGATGCAAAGGTTGCTTCAGGTAGGGGCGGCGGTGAATCCACCCGACATCATCTATTATTTTGTCGGCCAACCATCCTCTCCTTCACCCTACCGAACCGCTTCAGAAGCATTTGATCTCTATGGATGCCCCAGTTACCTCTCCCTCTCAAACATTAACACTCAAAGGATCACCTCTAACAAAAGAATGTAAAACCGGAAACATATGTAGATTTGTTTATATGCCTATACATTTTTAAGGAAAATATAGCCCATGTATGATCACTTGTATGCCACTATCTTCTTGATGAACTTCTTAAGTGATGAGGATACCTTTTATTAAATACTAGCAATTTTAACCACTTTTTTAATTTGAAATACAAATAGCATGAATTAAAAGATTCTCTCTTAAGATGTGTTATTTTAAGATAAAACTCTTACTATTATTGACGAATACCTACTCATGTTAAGAACACAAATTCTTTTAAAACACATTGTAAATTAAAATCGTTTATTTATAATCTTTATACCCAAGTTAATATTGATTGTCTGTTATTCGATAATTTTCTATAGATGTATTTCATATATACCAGTAAATGACATTGTATAATCTATTAAAAAATGACATTATATTATATAAAATTAAGAATACCGTTTAGAAAAAAACATTGTATAAAGTAATCCAATAATTTTTACGAAAAATATATAAAAATAATTTAAATGCTGATTATTAAATTTTAATCACTTACTTAATTTCAAAATATTATCCCCAAAATTCAGGTAGTTTCTAGTTCACGTGATTTTAACATAAAATAGCTATTAATCGTTTGTTATTAGTATGAAAGAAAAATGATGTTTCGTGTTTATATACATCAATATTGTTTCTTAAAACATAAAACAAGTAATTACTATTTCTATAGTAAAAATTATCATGTTATCTGATTTATGCTTACAAAAATTAGGTTAAGAGGTTGATCGCGTCACATACTTCAAGTAAAAGTGTTTATTCGAATTGAATTTGGGTTATTCGAATCAAATTAGTAGATTTGTAATTTTTAAAATTGGATATGAATTTTAATAAACTTATTTGAATTCGAATAAAATTTCAAATTTATTCAAATAAACATATTAAAAAAAACTGCAAAGAACTAAATCACTACATTAGTAAAATTTTAACAATCTAATATCATATGTCAATACAAAATAATCATAAAGCACATGAATACATAATCAAAATAATATCAAAATATTCCACAAAGAGGCAAATATAATACAAACAACATCAAAGTACTAATATCATATGTCAATACAAAATAAACATAAAGCACATGAATACATAACCAAATCCATATTTAAAAACAATACAAATATAACACTCACATGCTATAATATTACTATATATTAAAAGTAATAGTGGAAATGCCCGTACGTTGCGGCAGTACAGCTAATGTGTGATTTTTTGGGGAATTTCGATTTTAGTCAGTATCGACTCGGTGCATTATGACGTAAATTAAAAAAATTAAAATATAATTGTTGAAAATTTTGAATGAAATAAAACAATTATGTATATTACAAAAGTTTTTAAGACAGGTATATTATCCCAGCAAAATTAGTGAAAGCATGAGTGATATTTGTGGTCGAAAATCACTTATTACCTATATTTTAGGGGGGATTTCGTTTCATGAATGTAGGTTAGAGTTTTATAATCATCGGGGGTAGTTTTTCGGTGGTGATTTGCATAGATCGAAGAAAGTTAATGGAGAAATTGTCACCACAAATGACCATCTTGATTGTTATTAAGCTGTTAACAACCGACAAGAGAAAGGGAAAGATGGATTAGTGCTCAATCGCAATGAATGAGCGGCATCAAAGTAAATGACGGTTTTGTTTGGCCACGTGTATATGCTTTAGCATTTGTATTATAAGCATCATATGTTATAAATTATTATAAGGCATAATTGGAATAAAATGGTTAATTTTTTAAAATTTAAGCATGACTTTTCATATGGGTGTCTTAATCCATATGTAAAATTATTTTTATATCCTCCTTTCAATTTTATTATAAAAGATATAAAGAAATATTTAAATTATTAAACTCACAATATGCCTTCAAAAAATTAGTATTATAGTTATTATAAATATGAAGATATATATATATATATATATATATATATATATATATAACTTATATACTTAAATATTTAAATAAAGTAATACTGAATTTAAATAGTATTATAGTTATAAAATTATAATTAGTACATATAAATTTAAATATCAATTTATAATATCATAAAATTTAATAAAGTAAATTAAATAATAATTGTTATTAAATAATATATTAATAATGTTTATTAAATACATGAAAAAGACAGGACAAAAATGTCAAGGTATATAAAATTTATTGGATAAATTACCATATTGTCTTTAAAATATCTTAAAATCTTACTCAATTTTCTATTCTACCCTTTCTAAATGCTTTGCACTCTTTTATACACGTTGCTTCAAGACTTTTTATGTTTGACAAAATTACATCTTTATCCAAAAAGAGATATATTATATAGTAGTATAGATATAAATATTTAAATAAAACAATACTTATTGTAAATAGTATTTAGTTATAAAAATATGATTAATAACTATAATTGTAAATGTCAATTTATATTAATATAGATAAATAACATTTAGTGAAGTGAATTAAATAATATCACATTATTAAATAAGGTATTAATAATATGAATTAAATAATACAATAATTAGAAAAAGTTAATCAAATGTGGGCAAAAATAAAACTATTACATAAAACACTTGTACTCTATGTTTAAAATGTTGTATTGATGTCTGATATTTTGAATAAAATTGTCATGTCATCCTTCTAATATGTATTATATAGTAGTATATATACATATATGCATATTTTTCTTATTCGAATCTTGAAATGATATTATATTTCGATTTGTGTTTGACTTAATTAATTGTTTTCAAATCCAATAAACCAAAAGTCGAGTTCAAATTTAATTCAAATATATTCAAACATCTCTAATTACAAGTGAAAAAACATTATTGATTTGTGTGAAAGGCCCAAACCCGGATAGCTTAAAGTTGGCAATTCATAACTCAACAGTTAGATATACTAAAATTCATAAACCAATCACTGTAGAAACACCAAACATCCAATTTTCTGATTCATTCTATTTAAAATAAAAGTCTTTAAAACTTTAATAATAGGATGCAAGTCCTTAAAGTACGGGTAAGTTTTAATCTATGTCAAAGCAAACCTCTATCATCCTTAGTACCTAAAGCAATCTGGCTGCATGCTAAAAAATTAAATTACACTAAGTGAATTATATCTTTATGAATGTTTAAAAGACACATTGAATTGAAATAATATTAATTATCAATTTATTTTTGCTTTAAGGTCTTTTATTATATGCTTTACTTACGCTTCTAATTTTCACTTAACTATTTTCTTTCAAAATGTAAAGTCGACAAAAAAGGCACCGTTAGTTTTAATAGTGATATGATATTACCAATTTTAATTTACTCTTATATCAAACAACCACAGGATGAACACTTAAAATTCCCATATCACTTTTGATGCATGTGATGCAAGACGCTGGTGCATCTTTCTCTCCCTTACCTCATATCATAGTCTCATTCCCACCTTAATGATGGCTTCATGTACTTCGTGGTTGCCGTTGACTGGTTGATGATAATGAGAACATCCTTATCTGATACTTGCTGTTGGTTCCATGTTCATCATTGCTTTTGTGGTTTTTTTTTCGATGTACGTTAGGTATATTGTTTTCTCGATGCTACGGATGTTAGTGATGATGAGCGATCGCTTATTTGAGAGAAATGGTTATTTGAATATTAGTTGCATTGTGGTCTAATGTTTCTATCGAGCATGTTGTTGTTTCCTTGTTTAGTTATGGATAGCGAAATCTATGAGCAGTGATGATAATATCAGAGTGGTTTCGGTTGCTTTGGCGTGCCTAACATTTATGGTTAGCAGCCGCAAACGAACATAGAAATCCATGAGTAGTGATGATAATATCGGAGCGCGAATGTGATTGTTTATATGTTTCAAGTTGTTTTAGTTTGCTCATCATGCGCGCAACACGTGCCATAGAAAAAAAATTAGTTTCTTAAATTATGTAAACTTAACTTAAATAAACCCTTCAATAAATCAATTACATAAATATCGTAATAGTTTAGTTTTTGGTTTTTATTTTTGCCACAAACGACTTCTATGACGAAGAGCACTTTTGAGGTTAATTCTAGCTTAAACATATTTTATAAAATAAAACTTGCTGTAACATTTAACTTAAACAACTTCATCTATGTCCTTTATAATTGACACTAATTCTATTTAACTATAAGCTTAATATATCCAAACATGTAAGTCTCCAAGAGCCATGTGACAGTGTGTGCAAGTTAGTCGTTACGTATTATCGTCACTACTCTCCACATGACATAACATTGGGGTCAGCCGTTTCGTATCATCGTCACTGCCCACTACATAGCATACCAGTTGTTGGAGCCATTCGTTTCGTATTGCCGTCATTGCTCACAACATTAACGATATATAAACGTTCACCCTTTAAGTAATCGTGACCACTCCCATCACATAAGCTGTAGAACCATCCATTGACAAGTCACAAAGATACTGCCCATGTTATTCTTATAACATTCATGGCCATGACACCATCGTAAGGCTTATACTAGACTTGGTTACTTGAACTAAACATTAATACAACCCATATTATGATCCATAGTAAATTGTCTGCTTTTAACTGTGATTCATAAGCTCACCAACATTAGTTGATAATATGTATGTACATCGTTAGGAAGACTGGTCGTTATTCCCCTTTCGGTCTAGTTAATAGCTCTAGGCAACTACCTAACGGACTAAGAAGAAGCCCCAAGAAAGAGTCTTCTTACAGGTTAGTTGATAGCTTTCCAGTGTGACCTCTGATCTTCCTGAGATGGTTAAAAGATGTGCAAATTGAAAGAATAGTTATCCTCAATGAATTTTTATAAGCTTACTATTTTGTAATATAAGTTTTTATAAAACAATGGTTTGAAATGAAATGAAAATTACTTATTGATGCTTTCCTTGTTATCAATTATGTATTTCATTTAGTCCTGCAAGTAAGTTGTAATAATTTTCTGCCTTTTCATTATTAGTTAATAAAAAAAGATTGAGATTGAACAACAAAGCGAACCTCGCCTCAATGGTTTGCGCCTTGAAGATGAAGCACCCACCTATATATATGCCCATAAATATAATTTTTAAGATTAGATACTGATATATTTTTTCTTATTAATCTTCTATACTTATTTTGCAATATTGCACAGGTTTAAATATTGCTAGTATGTAATCACATTATATGTGTTTTCATATTGTGGTTCTTCTAAAAGTACTTTTGTCTTAAAATTCATTAAATGTATTACTTTTATTATTATTCTAGATTAAAATTTTCTTAATCTACTTCATATTTTTACTTTGATCAAACGTAATGGGGCATTAAAAGACATTATAGCACCTTAAAACGCCCTTACACCACCCCAGTGGACATTATAGGGCGTTATAGGTGGAGTCGTTTCCACCATAACACGATAACTTCTTGTATATATCATAATTAGGTAATGATTAAGGGGTATTAAAGAGCGTTAACCATTACTCATTTTTTTACCTAAAAGAACGATGATGAGTGGCAGAAAATGCCTCTTAAGAGACATTTATAATTTATATATGATCTTTGGATTTAAATGACACCTTCCTTGTATAGATTAATCTATTAAAATTTAAAACACACGCATAACTACAAACCTTACCGGCAAGTCAAGAGTATTACGAGCTAGTAGGTTTCTTTTTGAAATGGTTGGCGCCATCTTCAAACGTAAAACTAATAGTTAACGGTTAGTATTCCGTCGGAGGTGTGGTTCATACCCGGACCATGAAGAGTCATGTTATTGAGCTTGTTTCCGCTACCGTTAAAATAAAATAAAACAAAATACAAACCTTCACCGTACTCTTTCTATGGTCACACACACAATCGTTGACGGAAAATATTCATATTCAATGGCGATCTAGAACCATCTTCTCGCCTCCGATATAACCCTCCGCCACCGCTACCGCCACCGCCACCTGCCGTCGCCACCGTGCTCTCTCTCATTCACGATCATCTTCTACACTCTTAACGATTCAAACGAGAGAGAGAAAAACCCTCGCAAAAACAACCATCGGTAATGGTGAACGGCGTTAGTTCGGCGGCCGAGCAAGCAGAACAACTCAAACAAGACGGAAACCTCTATTTCAAGAAGAACAGGTTAGGTGCCGCCATCGATGCATACACCGAGGTAATTGTTGCATTTGCCACAAGTCTGATTGATTTCATGTTCGTAATCTGTTTGATGAAATGGTGATTTCTCGTTGTTTGTGTTTTTGATTTCAGGCGATCACGTTGTGCCCTAATGTGCCGGTTTATTGGACCAATCGTGCGTTATGTCATCGTAAGCGAAAGTATGTGTCATATATGGATGTATAATGTGTGATATATTATTTCAAAGGTCTGTGTGTGTTATCTAGGGTTTCTTGTTGTAATCGATCATTGGAAACAGTTTGCAGTCAACGTGTGGTTTCGAATTGCAGAGACGAATTGAATTTTGTTTGTGAATGTATGGAATTCGTGTCAGTTGTGAAGTTGATTATGCCTGCATTTGATGGAGTTTATGAATTATGACTTAAATTGTGTTTTGTCTGTCATGTGTTTGTGTGTAGTGATTGGGCAAGAGTTGAAGAGGACTCTCAGAGGGCTGTTCAGCTTGATCCTAAATCTGTCAAGGTATAGATTACTGATATTTTATGTTATTGCATACATACTGTTGATTACTAGGCTCATTAGTCATGACTAACATTTCTATTTCCTAATTTACGCGTGAGAAAGATTTACTTTTCTGTAACGCCTCATATCTTTTGCAAAGATGATAATGTTATACTTCTATAGTATTGAGTATTGAAAATTTTAATGGCATCCTTCTCCTAGATGTAACTGTACTAGATATATTGATCTATGGGGGAAGTTGGAGTGCTGATATCTTTTTTGTACCCCTTTGTAAAGTACCAATCATTGTAATATAAGAAGTTGCAAATCGTATGATCATCATGTTGGGATAAAAATGTAGCATAAAGTAGACGTAACTCCATATGCACATGTATTTAACCGACATGCCTTTTCAGCGAATGTTTTTTTGGGATAAAAATAACACTACTTCAAGTGACTATCTTTAGATTAGTATATAGATATTAATATATTCATATCTTGTTATAATGATTTGCAGTTTAGATATCTTGGCATTTCTTGTGAACCATAGGCGTGCCGACAATCCACATCTAGGTTATGGAAATGACATTTTATCGCTAGATATTTTGGCATTTCTTGTGAACCATAGGCATGACAACAATCCAACTCTCGGTTATGGAAATGACATTTTATCACTTGATAACTTGGCATTTCTTGTGAACCATAATCATGACGACAATACAAATCTAGGTTATGAAAATGACATAGTATCGCTAGGACACATTGCATCTAGTATGGTGAATCTTTGGAAACATTGAATCTGATTTAATAGGTCTCTATAAATAATCTTAACCAACATAGCTGATGTTTGCGATGGTATTCTTCTCTCTCTTTCTTGTGATGGTTCATCTATCCTTATGATAGTTTGTTATGTGGATCGTATAGGCAATATAATGTATTTTAATGTTGCAACTCCACATAAGTGTTGTGGTTTAAGCCATAGTTGTTAAAAGCCATCGCCTAGTGGGACTAGGCCACAAAATAAGGCCTGTCCCAAATACAACGCCTAATTTAAAAAGGCAAAAAATCCCTGTCCAAATCGTTCAAGTACTGTAATGTTAACAAATTATTTTTAAAGCCTTCTACTTCAAGACATTTGATTGATGAAGATTATTGGGAAGTGGAGGAAGATGACGAATTTAGATAATGATGAACTTTTGGTTATTCTAGTTTTACTAGTTATTACTTTACAAGCTATGATATCGATTGAACATGAAGAACATCAAAGTATTATTGAACGGGTTATCCCAAATTACACACTAACCATCTATTTATAGTAGTTAGAAGGACTAACTAACTATTTACACATTTTACTCCTTCACTATGCTATTGTTACAAAAGATTTCTAAACAATACAAGAATTACAATAATACTTCGGAAGAAAATTAAACTTTGGAAGAAATCAATTACACTTCGGAAGTAAAAAGCTTCGGAAGCTTCAGAAGTATAACAATCACCCCCTTAATTCTTTTATTGAACCTACTCCAAGCAGCCCTTTCATAACAGCAAATTTTAGCCTCGGAAGAGCTTTTGTAAGAATATCAGCTCTTTGGTCCTCTCCACTAATATGCTTCACAACTACCAAACTTCTTTCAACACAACTCCTTATGTAATGGTATCTGACATCTATGTGCTTAGATCTTCCATGAAACACAAGATTCTTCATTAATTGAATAGCTGACTTATTATCCACATGTATTAAAACTGGTCCTGCCTTAACTTCAGTTAATACTTCCAACACACTTCTTAACCACACAGCTTGTTGTGCAGAAGCAGTAGCAGCTATAAATTCAGCCTCACAGGATGATAAAGCAACAATTCCTTGCTTTTGACTAACCCAACTAACAGGTCCTCCACCATAGTAGAATACCATACCTGTTGTGCTCTTCCCATCAGCTTTAGTAGGTGCATGTGAACTATCACTATAACCCACTAAATCATCAATATTACCATATTCATACCAAATACCATGATCTATAGTACCTTTTAAGTATCTCAGAATGTGCTTGACTGCTTGCCAATGAGTAGTTCTAGGAAACTCCATGAATCTACTAACTATCCCCACTGAGTAACTCAAATCAGGTCTAGTTTGAGTTAAGTATCTCAAACACTTATAACTCTTCTATACTTAGTAGCATCCACAGAATCCTGATCCTCATCTTTCCCTAACTTCAACCCTGGATCCATAGGGACTTTGGTTGAATTGCACTCCCACATATTTTGTTCTTCTAGAATTTTCTTTGCATACCCAGACTGATTCAAGAATATACCCTTTTCTTCTGTATCACCTCTATGCCTAAGTAGTAGTTTAACAAACCAAGATCTGTCATTTCAAACTTAGACTTCATCATGGCTTTAAACTCCTCAACCATCCTTGCACTAGAACCAGTCACTATCAAGTCATCCACATACACTCCTATTATCACAGATCCATCCTCAGATTGGTTCTTGTACACTGCATGTTCCTGTGGACATCTTTTAAAACCAAATTCTACCAAGGTATCATGTAATTTCTCATTCCAAGCCCTTGGAGCTTGTTTAAGACCATACAATGCCTTAATGAGCTTATACACCAACCTTTCTTTACCAGACTTCACAAAACCCTCTGGCTGTGTCACATACACATCTTCTTTTAAATCTCCATTCAAGAAGGCTGTTTTGACATCCAAATGATGAACCTTCCACTTCTTCGTAGCTGCTAAGGCCAGAATCAACCTCACAGTCTCTAACCTAGCAACAGGAGCAAACACTTCTTCATAGTCAACTCCATACTTCTGAACATAACCTTTCACAACCAACCTGTCTTTGTGCCTGATAACCCTTCCCTCTACATTTCTTTTGAGTTTAAACAGCCACTTAACTCCTATAGGTTTCACTCCCCTTGGACATTTAACTAGATTCCAAGTTCTATTCTTCTCTATGCTATTAATCTCATCTTGCATAGCTTTTCTCCACTCAGGATTGATCTTAGCCTGCTCATAGTTGATTGGCTCTTCTACTAACAACAACTCTGACTCATTTAACATAGGAGGCTCAAAAGGAAACTGTTCTAAGACCTCTGATCTATTGAACACATCATTTAGGCTTGCAAAACCTTTAGGTGGGGTATCATCATATGTTGATCTGGGAACCTGGGCTGCATCCATAGGATAAGCTTCACTTGCACCCCCTGAATCCTCCAATTCTTCTCCAGACTCAGAGTTAGACTGATCTTGACTGAACACTTCATTCTGAGAAGCTTCATTCCCAGTACTCATGTCAGAGTTCTGATCCAAATGATCAGATGTTGGAGCAGTTGATGCTACATCACTCAAACCAGGTATAGTTGAGGACACACCCAGTGTTGCATACCTTTGGCTTGACACATCAGAAGTACTGTTTTCCCATTCCCATGGTTTTCCTTCCTCAAACTTCACATCTCTGCTCACCACTATCCTCCCAGTCACTAGGTTATAGAACCTGTAGGCTTTAGAACCAGGTTCTATGCCTAGATGCACCATAAAGATACTCCTATCATCCAGCTTCTTTACTTGATGACTAGGGATCTTGACATGTGCCTTGCATCCAAATACCCTTAGATGCTTCATCTTTGGCTTTCTTTTGAACAAACTCTCATATGGTGTGATCTCTTCTAGTGCCTTAGTTGGACTCCTATTCAGCAAGAAGACTGAGTGTCTTACAGCTTCAGCCCAGAAGTCCAAAGGCATATGCATTGCTTTTAGAATAGATCTGGTCATGCCCATAACCGTCTGGTTTCTCCTTCCACAACCCAACCTTTTGTTGTGGAGAGTAGGGGGCTGTCAGGTATCTTTTGATTCCCTCCAGGTTACATAGTTGTTCAAAGCTTTTAGAACTAAACTCTCCTCCCTTGTCTGTTCTAAGGGCTTTAATCTTGTAAGTTGTCTCTGATTGAACTTGGGCTTTGAATATCTTGAATGCTTCTGGTGCTTCATCTTTAGACTTCAGCAAGTATACCCACATGAATCTTGAGCAGTCATCCACCAGGAGCATGAAGTATTTGTTCCCAGTGGAGGTGGGTGGATCTATTGGCCCACACAGATCTGCATGTACTAGTTTCAGAGGCGTCTTTGCCCTGAAATTGCTTGTACTAGGGTAGGATTGACTTCTGTGTTTGCCAACCAGACAGCTTTCACATAATTGTGATTTGTGGCTAATCTTGGGCATTCCCCTCACCATATTGTGCCTTGACATACGGTTTATGGAGTCAAAACTCAAATGTCCCAGCCTTGCATGCCATGTCCAAGCTTGATCATGCATGGCTGTAAGTAAACACATAGGAGGTGTGACCGTGAGTTTTATCTTGTACAACCTATTTTCAGACTTCTTTACCTTCATCAGAGTCCTTCCACTCTTCTCATAGACCCATAGGTAGCCATCTTTCATCAAGACTTTACAACCCACTTCATCCAACTGGCCCAAACTTAGTATGTTGCTCCTCAGAGCAGGTATGAAGTAGACATTTGTCACTACTCTATGTTCCCCATTGCTACATTAAAAGCATATGGATCCCTTGCCTCTGATTACAACCACTGACCCATCCCCAAACTTCACCTTGCCAGTAATGGCTTCATTCAGTTCAGTGAAGTGGGTTTTGATGCCAATCATGTGGTTGCTGGCCCCATTGTCGAGATACCAGGTGCAGGAGTCACCTTCACTTGGCATATCCTTCGGAAACACACTTTGTTCCTCAAGTAGGCCCATATCTTGTTGCACCATCAATAAGGCTGGTTCTTGATCTTCTTGTGTTTGTGCCAAGTGTGCTTCCTGGTCTCCTCTTCTTGGAGCCCGACACTCACTAGAGAAATGGCCCAATTTGTCACAATTGAAACATCTCATGTTTCTCTTGTCCTTCTTGGTGGCATTGGAACTTTTGTCACCGCCTTCCGTGTAGGTTTTGCTTCCCCTGCCCTGAGCGTTCCTTCCTCTCCCTTTGCCTTTGCCTCTATTATCCCATCCACTAGATCGTGGATTTTGAGTCTTGGGTTCAAGTTTGGCCTTCTCTTGCCATTCACTCTTTGTCAAGAGTAATTGCCCTGAGGAGTTCTTCCCTTGAGAGGCTGTTTCAACCTTTCTTCGTATGCCTTCAGTCTCCCACCAAGTCTTCAAGGACATAGCTGCCAGATCTGCAAATTGCTTTATGGCTGCCACAATAGGGAGGAACCTATCAGGGGCTGCCTTCAAGAACTTGCTCACTTGTTTAGAGGCTGCAACGGTTGTTCCCAGGGCTCTATAGCGTGACACAAACTCTCCCATCTTGCCTGCAAAGTCATCTATCGACTCAGACTCCCCCATGGACAGCATTTCAAACTCACGATCTAGAGTTTGAATTCGGGCCTGTTTGACCCTATCCTCGCCAACATACCGCTTCTTCAGGGCACCCATATCTCCTTCGCGGACTTGAATGCAGCCACTTGCATTAGTACATCCTCCGGCAAAGACTGGAAGATGAAGGCTCTTGCCTTCTTGCCAACCTTGGCATCCACCGCGCCTGGGGTGGGTGGTTCAATGGCATCTCAGAGCCCCTGGGCATCCATGAACGCTTCCATCTTTATCGCCCAGGAGGTATAGTTTGTCGGCGTAAGGATTGGAATCTTGAACGAAATCGGATCGCTAATATCTTTCAGGACCACCTGTCTGTTCTGGTCCGTCATCGAATTGAATCAAGAAATCAAATTGGGTGGGAATTACTGTTGAGCACCGTAGGCGTACGATTGGGGAATTTTCCAAGGTCGGAGGAGGGATACGACTTATCAAGATCGTAAGACGAAGACGATGGATCGAGAGCCTATAATTGCTCTGATACCAAATGATATCGATTGAACATGAAGAACATCAAAGTATTATTGAACGGGTTATCCCAAATTACACACTAACCACCTATTTATAGTAGTTAGAAGGACTAACTAACTATTTACACATTTTACCCCTTCACTATGCTATTGTTACAAAAGATTTCTAAACAATACAAGAATTACAATAATACTTCGGAAGAAAATTAAACTTCGGAAGAAATCAATTACACTTCGGAAGTAATAAGCTTCGGAAGCTTCGGAAGTATAACAAGCTGTTTGTTTTCAAGTATGAACATTTTGTTTTTGGATTTTTTTTGGTATTTGAGATGATTTTAGTACTTTATGTTGAAGATTATGATCTTGAAAATTTTTTGTTTTTGAAACAAGTGTTAGTTATCATTACATAATTAATTTTAAATTGATTTTATTTTAGTGACCTTTTTCTTTCTTAGTCCCGCGTTTTTTTTGCGCTTCTCGCCTAGGGCATGGTCCCAACAAATCGCCTAGAGTGCGCCTTGTGCCTTTAACAACTTTAAGCTTAAGTCATCTAAAGTCAGCTGAATGTTGTGGTTTAGTTGTACATTAACGCAAATACAATGCTAGAGTGAACTACCTTTTATGACATGACCTGGCTTTCTTCTATAACTGCAGGGTCATTACATGCTAGGGCTTGCATTACTACAAAGGGAAAAATATACTGAAGGAATAAAAGCATTGCAAAGGGTACAGATTTTACTTTCGATGTTCTTTTGTGTTCCTTTTTTATATTAAACTGAAAAAATAATGTTAATTTTCTTCTATGGTTGGTAATGTAAATTGTGAATGATTTATGTGGTATTGTGGTTAAGTAAGGTAGCATGATTTTTTTGCTTTAATTAATGTTTACCCTAATGTGGAAATTGAGGCTGTGATTAGATTTTCAAGAGAATTTAGTCAATCTTTGTGCTTGTTTATTGACTTATAATTTCATTGTGGCTGTATAACAAATTGTATACTATTATCCTCTTACACATGCATGCAATCTAGCGGTGGCAAAACTGGCAGGTTGGGTAACATGTCCCATACGGGTAATTTACGGTTTGGATTTTGAGTTGGATGTCTAGACTTGACAAATTTTCTGTTCACGTTCTAAACTTTTTAATTAATAGTTTGTACTAAAAATTTGCTTCGAAAAAATATATATATACAACTACTTTTTAATTAATAATTTGTACTAAAAATTTGCTTCGAAAAAATATATGTATATAACTACATATTCACTTAGTAATACTATATTTTTCATAATATAATTCGATTTAGTAGGTTATATGCATCAACAATACCCTTATGACTTTTTTTTCCACTGTAGTAATACTATATCTTTTAAAATATAATTCGTTTTGGTAGGTTATATGCATCAACAATGCCCTTATGGCTTTTTTTTAGCTAAATTTTATTTAAATCTTTCCCCATTTATAAGTGAATGGGTCAATTTTGCCGTTGGCCATTACTTGTATGAGATTAACTGTTTCCAAAAATTATACTTGTGTACTGAGGAGCAAATATTATATTTGCTTTTTGAGAAGAAAAGTATTGGCTAAATCCATAGTTACGAATTGTAGTTGACTAGTAGTATTATGAGACCCAAGTTAACTTCCTATGCAGGCTTTGGATCTTGGTAGAGGTGCACACCCTCATAGTTATATGGTGGAGGAGATATGGCAGGAGCTTGCAAGTGCAAAATACAAAGAGTGGCAGCGTGATTCTGCTAAGCGAACTCTAGATTTGCAGAAACTTCAGTATGTTTCTTCTTAAAGTTAAATTATTCCTCTCTGGTGGATTGGGTTAGTAGGCGTCATAACAGGCTGGGTCAATTTTGGTTCGCCACAAAAAAATTTTGTTAATCATTTTTCAATTTTCCAATTTTCCAATTTAGTCATATATGATTACAGAAAGAATATGTTTACAACAATAACAGCAATTTAGAAGTTGTATGGATTAAGACTTTAAGCAACCTTCAACTTTTTTGACCCTTTTAACGTATTTTCTTAGTAAATCTTTTTTAATCAACCCATATGGGTTGAAGTTGCCACATATACTGTAGTGTATTCTGATGTTGGGATGACATGTGAGAGACTGTTTTTTCTATTGTTCTTGATGTTAGCATTTTTTGTTATGTGCTGCAGAAAATCATGTGAAATAGCTCTTAAAGAAAAACATTTGCATAGTGTTAGCCAAAATGAAGATGGTCCCGATGAAGTTGCTGATTCGACTTCAGAACAATTGGCAGCTCTGAAATTAGTATTTAACAAAGCTGCAGAAGCCGACAAACCAACAGACGTGAGTTTTTATGTTTTTCTTTTGAGTTCTCATTAAGAAAATTCAAGTTTCCTTCTAAGTGGCACATGTGTTATTTCAGATACCGGATTATCTTTGCTGCAAAATAACACTTGATATATTTCGTGACCCTGTGATTACTCCAAGCGGGTTAACTTATGAAAGGGCTGTCATTCTTGATCATCTTGAAAAGGTATTGCTTTTTCCACCTTTTCTGTTGATAGCATCTGATCCTTGGTACACCACTATTGAAGTAATGACTTTGACTTTTGAGTTCTGTCCATTTTTTCCCTAGGAGTCAAAAAGATTGCTAGATTTGGGTTATATGTTATTCTAGCCGGTCATACGGGTTAAATATATAAAATAGTTAAACAGTAAACATGTTAAATGAGTCAAGGGTAGACACATTTGTCCAAATTGTATTCTTGATGCATACAGTCCTAGCCTCATGCCAAGCCGCTTTATTTAAAGATATTAGATTAATCTGTATCAATGTAGCTTTTGTAACCATATTTAGCATGCTAGTTCTTTATAAAAAAACTAGACCATAGATGTCCGATATCATTCCGAGTACCCGACCCAGCTTCTTTTAACTTATACAAAAATGACCAATTTGACATGTTCTAACCATTTTGTGACCCAAGTCTAAATCTATAAGTGTTAGGAGTAAGTTTCAGTGGGGTGATGCAATCGTAAGTTTTTAGTCTCTCTAGTAGAGGTCTCACGTTGGAATCTAGCTTCTATTGGTTTTTTGCCTTTAGCTTCTTGAAGACACCTGATGAATGTAAGCTGCATTTTACCTGCTCTCTAAGAAAGCTTTATTTAATATGAATAGTCAAAGGTTCTTTGTGGGTCAAAAGGAGAGACTGGCATTTTCTTGAAAAGTCGTTATCTATTCTTATAACCGACGTGGTTGTAGGTGGGGAAGTTTGATCCGATCACCCGAGAAACCCTCCAAGCGTCGCAGTTGGTCCCAAATTTGGCAATCAAAGAAGCAGTACAGGCATACTTAGAAAAACATGGTTGGGCATATAAGATGGATTGAAGTCTACATATACATATTTGGACAGGTGAGATAAGGTAAATACAGGGTGATTTACTAGAGATTGTTTTTCCTGCACCCTAAAACTCTGGCGGTGCATTGATCTGTTGTACATTTGGCTTCTGTGCTTGTACAGTTGAGTGGCAAAACTTGCTACACAAGTTAAACTATGATACATTTGAGGTGCTTCTTTTAATTATATTTTTAAAGATTTTTTTTCCATTTTTCAAAGGGTTTAATTTATTGCTTATATATGCGAAGAACTCTTAATATAAAAGAAGTGTCATTTTTCTTATGTAGTTTATCAGAATATTGTTTTATCGTAAAAATATAACAATTCGCCTTTGTTTTTGTCATATCCAAGATTTTTTATTCATTTTAAAGGTTTTTTTTCCTTCCTTCATGAAAGTCTAAGTTCTTATAAGGAACTCTTATAACATATAACATGTGATGAAGGGATAGACATATTCGAGTTTTTGTTGGTTGGATACAAGCACCCTATATTCTGAAATTTGTATACAAAACATATAGCATTTTCTTCAATTAAGATATTTAAGTATGAAACAAGAAAAGTACTATTATAACATTTAGAAGTAACAGTTGTTCATTTCTAGTAGTTCACGTAGCCTTAATAGAGAAACAACTCAGTATTTTCAATATACTAGATGGTTGCATCGGTGTGTTGTGCCTTGTCATTTTGGTTTTGCAAAATGTATTTGATAGACCATGTGAAACATTTAGTTTTTACAAAATTTGCCACTTTGAGGGCTATATGCTGGTGGCCTTAGTTACATAAATATTTACACAACTTGCCCATGTAAGGGCTGTATGCCTACGATTTGCTTACGATTTTAGTTACATGCATTTACTTCTTGGTTTGACAAAAGTTTGTGCAAAAGATTTCTAGGGCATGTCTTATGTTTAAGATGTACTTCCGTGATCCAAAAGTTCCAACATTGCTTCATTTAGTCCAAATGCTGAGTCCTTGGCTCTCATCCACCGTTAGTTGGTGATCAGGGTATCGGATTCTTTTGATGTCGCTGATGGCTGCAATTTTGAATGGTTAATTGTGTTCTGAACCAATAAAAAGTTTAAGATTTGTGTTTAGGATAGCATTAGATAAAATCTGTATCACACATATTCACAATTGCCATATTAACCGCAACATACTTACAAAACCCAAATTGACCCATTCACTAAAGTAGACATCTAACTTGTTAATATTTTACATATGCTTTTTAAACTTATTATATCTTGACAGGCTTCAAGACACATATTTGTTTTTGTTAAAATATGTGTTTTCAATCTTAATGATTTCAACATTTTGTACGTTAAAAATGAATAAAAACATTCTGAAGATGTTGATAGATTTGAATTCAACTAATTCACGAAATGTTTCAGCCCAATATGAAATGTGTGTAGGTATGTGTTGTGTTTGAATTCTAACACGTAAGCAGTAGAAAGATCCATATAAAAAGTATATATTATGTTACCTGGTGGTGGGAAGAGCTGACGTTTTGTTCAGATTGCTCTGCCTTCAACCTTTTTTTTGCCTTGCTCTATGGTTATGTTTGTTGGAAGCAGTGTTGAACTTGTTAACTGCAACATTTGTGTTGGCTTTGTTGCTCTGTTGATTTTAAGATTGTGGGACCCTAGGTTATATTCTACATGCATTGTTGTTGTCTGTCCTATTATTATTATTAGCAGAGAAGGACAAAGACTCACCACCATTACCGACACCAGGTGCTTTACGCTTAGAAGAACATGAAATAGGCATAGCATGTAGAGATGGTTTATGCAACTAAATGATACAATAAAAAGACAAAACTAACTATTATATCTAAAGAGCAAAGCCAAAACATAAGAGAAACAAACCCACAAAAGGCTATTTTAATATCCCTAAAAGATACACAAAGATACTAATATATATTTCTTGGCCAACGTCAATAACCGAGCATTCAATAACGTAAGCAAATAGCAAGTTCTAGCAAAATACCTAAAAAATATTAAGTTAATCACCCTAATGACTTACCCGTAGAGCTGCTTATATAGCAAGATATTTATAACCAATAGGCTTGGCTAACAACGGTAATACCTACACATGAAATGAAAGACATATTAAATAAACAAATTCATTCTGAAGTAAATTATTTAAAGAAAAACAGAAAAATTAGTAGGGTAGATTTACTGCCAATAAATAAAAAATAATGATTGAAAACATCTCACTCATTTCTTTTTTTTTTTTGAAAGCAACCATACATGCACCACTGCAAAAGTGCAGTTAATTTCTGCACAATTCAATTACTAAACTATGAAAGTAGAGTAGTACCGCACACAAAAAAATAGATGATTAGGCATGTTACAAATATTACTTATTAAAATTTTAACAATTGGATGTTCACCAATGGCCAGAACATTGTGACTTAAACAAACCTCTGTCGCTTTTGTTTCGAAAATTGAATTCAAGAAGTAAGATAAGACTTTCTTTGGTTCCCATGAGACCATAAAACTAAATGCTTCGATCTGAACATTTTATCTTCCCTTTTCGCCCAAGATATATTAAAAAGGCTAATTCTTTTCATGGTTTAGAGCATCAAAATCAGCCTCTAATCAACCTAACAGTCCAAGTTAGGTTGTGGTTGTTAAGGAACGTTAGGGGACATTATACATAACAGAAGTAGCGGGCATCACTGATATCATTAGCCTCTGGAACCTTATTTAATCAAATCCGCTCAACATCCTCATTTGAATTCTATTGATGTTATAACTACTTTCATTGAAGCCTGTCTTAGCCATCCAACGACAAATAAACACATATAATATTTTTGAGACATTTTCTCTTTTAATTAGCTATATTTCAGTAGCATCAATCTTCACCTACAACTAATTTAAAACTCCTCAAAGCTAATAGATTACATATGTCAAAGAGGTTGCAAAACACACAAATAAAAGTTATGGTGTAAATATTACTGGTAAAAAGTGTTCTGGTGATGCAACTCATCACAGCTAAATTAGGCATATGTAGTTTCAGGATCACTTGTAACAAAGAGATTAGTTCTTAATTTGTAAAATAACCCACTAACTTTTATATACATATAAACCTCTCTAATTAATAAGACATCACTTTAAATAATAGGGTTAAAAAGATTAGAACCTGCAAGTGCAAAGAAGCAGAACATCAACATGCAGCAATAGTAATTCCTTCATGAATTAGAAACACTATCTAAAGAAGCATAAGAGCATAAGGGCAAGAGTTAACCAAACAGTAAGTTAGCGTAAACCAAAATGAATTTAAAAATACAAATGCAGAAGAATTAAATAACCTAGACATTTCATCAAACACCTTGTAAGCACAATCAATCATGTATAATTTTCATAGAAGAAATTCATTAGAAAACTAACCAGCTTTAAGCAGAAGAAATGATGTTGTTAGAATTAAACATCAAATGAAAAATAGATACCTTTAGTTTAGAGAATCAGGAATTCTCTTTCCCATTAACCAAGTCATAGCCTCTTAGATTTTCTCCTTCAACTAAGTAATAACTAAATAAAAAAAGCTTTCATAAGAGAAAACTTACAAAGAAACAAAACAATAACTAAATTTGTCATAACACTCAAGTGACCGGCTGAAAATTTTAACCTAAGTAAACCTATTTAACATAATAATTGTTACCATTTCGAATGCTTTAGAGGTCTCCATCAAAATCATGCTCCACCCTGTTGATGCCTTGAAACAAACAACCCAAACAAAAAAGAGCTTCAATTAAGCAATCTAAACCAAAATGTATCAAAGAACATCAAAATCAAACCACTACAATGACCAAAAGACACACATGCAGAAGAAATGGAGCACTCAAAATCTTAAGGCTCACAAAATACGTTGAACACTAAACACCGAAGGCCGAAAAGAACCGACTTTGAGCCGGATCCGAACTCCAGTAGATAGCAAAGCAAACCCACAACGGACTCAATGTGCCAACAGATGCTCAAGAGAAGAAAGTGAGAAAAGATGAAGTCAGAGAGAAGAAGTGATGAAAGGGAGAGAAGTAACATTATAAAATCCATCTGCTGCTAGTACCATTTGCTTAAACAATAGTACAATAACATTGTGCATTGATGAGTTGTAAACATTGCTTCAAAACATACCATTTACTGTAGCTATAGTTCCTCTTTTATATAAAGGAATAATATTCATTTAGCTATTTTAATTTTATTTACTTATTTTTATGATTTAAGTAATAATATTTGACATGAAATCATTAAATATTATAGTTTTAGGTTTTCTTAATTGAACAATAAAAAAATTCTTTTATGTTACAATTTAGTCACAAAAGTTTTCCCCATAAACCATTATACTCTGAATATTTTTGTATATCCCTTATACTAGCATAAAAACCCGTGTAACACATGAATTAAATAAAATAATATTGTTGTTGTTTAAAAAGTTTCGTAAGTTATAACGTTGTTGATAATACTTTGTATATCGACTTTTATGTGTAATTTTTAATATTAGATACATCTAATATTAGTAGGGTTTCTCTATTAATATTTATACGTTTAAATAGTGTATAATAAACTTACAAATAAGAAATTTAAATAATAAACAAATTAAATTGAGCATGAAAAACAATATTTCAAATTCATAAACATCTGAAAATTTATTTGTATACAACATTTGATGTTTTGTTGGTGATTTTTTCATCATTATCCAATATTAATAGTTTTAATTTTTGTCTAATTTTAACTCGAGATAATACAACATAGAGTTGACCATGATCCCCGTTTAAAAACAAACCAACTTTGGATAGCAGTTGTCATTGACTCTTGTTTATTGTTATTGCAAAACACACTAATAACAAGAACTGTTTTCTTCAAAATTTAAAAGAAATCCTTTTGTCTGAAGATGTAAAAGTCAACCGTGGAATAAAAGTTCGATTTTTAATATTATTTCCACATACATCAAAACAATTTGAACACATATCAAACGAATTCCAATCAAACATAATAATAATATGACAGTACACATAAAAAGAAATAAAGAAGTTTAAAAAGTAGAAGCGTGTAATATCTTTTCACAAATGGGTTTGAAGTAGATCATCTTCATATAAAAAAATAATAATAAAATAATATTAATTCAAAAACACAATTGTAGATAATGATATGTTAAATCATAATTGCAGAGCATGAAAGCTAAAATATAAAAAACAACAAATACATTTTGTTGAAGAAAACTTGATGAAACCGAAGCCAAATAAGAACGCTGATGAAGTCGGTCGAAGATGATATAATCAGACTTTATAAAGACAAATTGCGAGGGTCGTAAAGCTAGAAAGGTTGAGAAATATTTTAAAATCGAGTATGATTTCATTTCCAAAAAAAGATATCCATGAATTCCTTCAAATTGGAAGGAGTCGATGAGAAAATCCTGTAACTTTTGTAAAGATTCAAATATAAGCTGAGTATTTAATGAAAACACACAATTAAGGAATTAATTTCATAGATAAAAGAATCAATAATGATTTTTATAGTTTTTGTTGATGAATTATTTAGAAAAAAAATATTGGGTATGATTTAATTTCCAAAAAAGATGTGCTCTAATTTAGAGTTAAATTTCTAAAGTTATCTTTTGAATCAGAAGTTGACTTTTACTTAAATGAACCTAGAATGACACCAAAAAAAGATACATATTTAGGCGGGAATTGAAAAAAAGATACTTAAGAATGACACGTGGCACTAAAGTTATTGTTTTATTAATAAGTATAGATTTTATTTATTTCTTTTGAATAGATAATATTTTATTTGTGTTATTTTTTCTTTTTCTTTAACAGAGTTATTTTATTATTCTTAAGTTTTAATTAAGTTACCATACAGCTTTATAATTTAATAATGCAATTTTTTTTAAAACCAACCTAAGCTTTTCACTTCTTAAAATTTAACAAGAAAATTGTATATCTTATTTTTTAACCAAGCTTTACATTTTGTTTGTTTTTATCTATGTTTTTAACTCATCTCGGTGTGCAAGTAATTTTCCACAAGTTTGACTTAAAACTAAACATATTATAAAATATAAACTAAAATTTTTAGAATATAACTTATACTAAAACATGGATAAAAATTAGCATGATGTAGTAGTATTACCACGTTGTTAGAAAAAAAGAGACTTAAGAAAAAACAAATTATATTTATAGAAAAAAATAAAAAGATATTATATATGACATGACTTAGCTTTCATTAAAAATATATCAAAACATTAAAAATAATAAAACGAAATAAGAGCTAAGCAACAACAAACTAAGAACAAAGTAAAAGGATATTTCTTTAGAATTGTTTTTTACGACATGGTAAAAGTAATAAGTAATGACAACTTTCTAACAATCAAATGATTTTAATCACTAATTAGTTTGCATTTTTGTTATAAAATGCATTATATGTATCCCCTTTAACATTACCATGGACCGCAAATTTCATTATGTTACATATAAGAACGATAATGTGTTAGTGAAAGGGATACATGTATATTATTTTTAAACAAAAGTGAGAGTAGAATGCTAGTTAATGTACCTAACCCACACCATTACGTCAAGACTCTTAACTTTATTGTTAGAAAAGTTGAAATATATTAGTGAAATAGGGTTTTAATAATTCAGACCAAGACCTATCACCGATAATAATCCATACTGACAATTTAACTACCGAAACTTGTAACTTTTAATTTATTTGCTAAGAGCAATACCGGTATTATGATTATCATATATTTGCACTCGATTTCCATTTAATTTACATTTGATTTTGATTGTAAGTTTTTGCGTTTCGTTCTTAATCACAACTGCATTCAAAATCAAAGTCAGACGTAGATATTTAATGAATAATAATTTACACCATATATAGAGTAATAGTTTGAGTTCGTAAAACTCAATTTGTAGAATATATTATTACAACATGTTATATTATATTATAATAACACCTTCTCGATAGTTCATTGGATATGAAATACATTTTAAAAGTTTTTAATCAAGAGACTAAAAGCATGCGCGATAACCTAAACTAATTGGCCATATTAACACGTAAACTTAGGATGATTCTGACAAATGAGATATTTATAATCATCCACTAATATGAAGACACTAGAATTTGACCATCATAATATAATAGTTGCATTACTAAAATAATCTTACACCACTTATCATGCTTCCTTACCAATTCCCCAATTACTTTCCATTCATTACTAAAATTTAATATATTAGTTAAAATTACACATGTCTTTGAGGGGAAGTTTTGATGGATGAATTATCAACCAAAAAAATTTGATGGTTTAAATCATGCAACCTAAACTAATTGGCCTTGGTAACATGTAATTAATTTGGTTGCTTAATAACCTCGCCTCTCTTGTATTTGTAATTGTTTTCTAGCATAGCATCTTGCTAGGTGAGGTGTTACAGAATATCAAAATAAATTTTATAACTGGGTTTTAAAGAAAATTACGTAACTTTAATGAGTTTTAACATATCAGCTTAGATGCATAACAATACTATATTCGTTTTCCCCATAGTATATTAGTAATGTGATATGAAAAATAATCATTTACAATTTATTTCTAAATATATAAGAGTTATGTTATTTGATTAGATTTTGTTTATGATTTTATTATTATATAAGGCAAATTTACATTATTAGATGTGTTATATGGTTTTCATTATTGAGTTCTTATTTTCTCTCGTTGGATCATGACTTGCCACCCCTTTTCATTTCTCACACTGCCTTCTTTGTGTGACAATTTTTTTATCATATTTTTCATTCTCATCCTACTCCTGAATGCATTGTACATATGTCACAATTAGAATTTTATATGTTTTTGTTTTGTCGTTGATGTTGCCTTAGCGTCACCACAATTATGTATCTTATATTTGTAGTATTGTCGTAATGTCACTTGGTGTCCCCGTTATAGCCTTAGAGTTTTAGCCACTCTGTCATCACATACTATTCATATTGTCCGGACGTTGTTCTTGAAACTTTTGTTGTTGTTGCCACCACTATGCCACTTGCTATCGATATCATCATATTTCATATCACATACTCGTTTCTTCTTCTCTATCAAGACTATATGCCTTCATGATGATGTCTTTTCGTTTGCACTCTAGTAAGAGCATATGATTTCTTTTCACACTCTAGTCGGAGCTTTTGATTTTCTTTTGTTTGAGTTGTACATAGATATTGGATATAGATTAAACACAAAAAGATGTATTGCAATATTATTTAGGAAATGGTTCAAATACAAAGTATCTAAAACTAAAAAGTATAATAAGTAATCTCAACCATCCATCTATTAATCAACGTCTAAGATCAAAATTGTAGGGAAAAGTTTGTTAAAGAGGTATTTTAGAAATAAACACTTCGGTTAACTTTTTGCAAGTTCTCTAATTTTTTAAAACATTCATAACTTTTATGTATGACTTTATTTTTTTATAACAATTACATAAAAACGAGTGTTTTTTATCTTTAAAACAAATACAGTATTGTTATATAAAAATTATTAAAAAGTTTTATGTTCTTAAGTTTATATCTTGTCATTGTGTTTTTAATGCAGTTTATTGTGTCTTTTTGTTAGTTATTGTATTTTTCTGAATACTATTGTGTTTTACTAAAATGATGAATTTTAAATAAATATAATAATAAAATAACAGTGTTATGTATATTTAATATGTAAAATACAGTAATAAATTATTAATTAATTAATCTAATACAATAAAAACAATGACCAAATAACACAATGTATCATTGTGTATTTTGATCGTCATTGCATTATCTTGAACACTATAAGGGCTTTGATAAATACACGAATGAAATAACATTATTATGTACTTCTAATAGTAAAAATACAATGATAGATAACAAGTTTATATAATCTATTAAAAAATAAATAACAAAAATTAAAACATTGTGTTATCTTGAACACTATAATTTTTGAAAAATAAATACAATGATAGATAACAACTTTATATAATCTATTAAAAAATAAATAACAAAAATAACACATTGTGTTATCTTAAACACTATGATTTTTGAAAAATACATTGGTGAAAGTATATTATTATGTATTTCTAATTGTTAAACACAATGGTAGATAACAAGTTTATAATCTATAAAACAATGATAAAAATAATACAAATGATCTAAAACGTAAAATATAAATGATTAATACACATAATAAATGATTTAAAATATATGACACAATGAATGTATAAAACAAACATGAGCTGATGTATTTAACACAATGACCAAAATACCATTCTCTTTAAAACAATAAAAGAACATGTATCAAGCCCACAATGCTTCTTAACATTTTTAGATTCAACATAATTTTTAGTATAATCCTACTCTATATCGTATTACGAGTTATGTTCCAAGTAACTTAATTATTTTGTAACCATTTGCGTTGTACTTCATAAATAATTGAGTTTTCCATATTCAATTACCCCGACACCAAATTAGAGTTGAAAAGATTGAATGATGGCAAAAGGTTATTAAAAGAGGTAATAAGATGGCAATAAGACAAAAGGTAACTACTTTTTAATAATAACTTTCATAAAAAAAGGATAGGTGTCATTTTGGATGATTGAATATTTTTAACATTTTATTACACGAGAGATACAATGATCTATTGATTGATTGATTATATCCACATTATTCTTATTTCGACGCTCTACCTTCCAAAAATACCTACAATTATTACTTTGTGTTTGACCGAAATGAATGGTTTCTAGAAATCTAATTTTTTTAACAGAAAATTATATTCCACCGAAAAATATCAAGAACAAAACATCTATCAAGACACTACATGTAGTAACACCAGAACATAACATCTAGAAATCTTAATTAAGCTATGTTTTACCAAAAATGGATACTTGTGTTTTTGTAAATTATATGTGGACAATGCATTCATTTCTTGGTTTATTTCTTAAAATACTTCAATTGACACATTCAAGAAAATAAGCAGATTTATAAATTTATAAACCTTTAAATTTATTGACAATAAGTTTACTCCGTTAAAATCTAGCCTGGCTCAACAACTTATTGATCTACTATCGCAAGTGAGACCCTCTTATTCTTAAGAAATACCTTATACGGTAGAAAAAATGATTCAGATTTTCTACTAGATTTGTTCTTATTTCTCTACAATTTTATTTAGTTAACATTAATTAAATAAAGTAAAATCCATCTTTTCGCTCATTACTTTTATTTTATAGGTATTTTTTCTATAAGAATATGAAAACAACCAGACGAGTTAAGTTGAGCTTGGTCTATTGATCATCGGTAAAAATTTTCTATTAAAACAAAACACTCACCTAAATTTGTACCTTAGAAGGAATAATTGTATAATTTAAGTTCATCATGAAATGTTTTGTAATTTGCAGGCTAGGTTAAATTTGATTAATCACAAAATTAAAGTGGATTCATAAACTTTCTTCATAGCTTTTATAGTTCTATAGATAAAAATATCATTATTATTAGTTTACATCAAATTAATAATTTTAACATATAAAAGTAGACATGTGATTACTAGAGTGGAGTTCAAGTAATATGCTACAAGATCCATGTGCAAGATAAAAAAAAAACAAATATGTATAATTTAAACGCATTATCTCCTCACGTACACTTCAAGCTATCTTGTAATATACTAACATAATATAATAAACATTTATCTATGAACACAAGAACAAAGAATTTACAAAACTTGTGGTCAAACATCTCACCAAGGTTGACTAAAAAAGTCAAACTGATAGATGATCTACCATTTGATCAAAAAGATGATGAATCAATCATCTAATCTACATTCTCCTTCATTAACCATGAAGCTTAAGCCGTATGCATGCGGTTAATCGGTCTGTTAATCCGATCAAGAATCCCGTTAGCCTTTCGTTTGGCTCGCGAAGTCCCATTTTCCGCGAGTTGTGACAACGTCTCGTGGGTACTCTCTTCTTCTCTCATTTCCTTCCACTTCGTTCGGTCATTAAAACATATCGCGTAGAGGATCGCGATACAATTCTCTTTGTTTCGCGCACACGTTGTCTCCCTTATTAAAGAAAATAAACAAGAAACCGCCCCGAGGTCACTCATCTCCTCTATCGCCTTTTGGCTGCTCGAAAGCATAGCGAGAATCGCTAACAACTCGTCTACGTGGACCCTATCGTTGATCTTGTTTAAAAGTACACTTATCGCGCCATCCTGTACGGCCCGACCTTTGTTTTCATGGATAATGCACAAGTTAAAGATTGCTGATGCAGCATCCTTCATTGCTAAAGAATGCCCTTCTTCTAGGAGATCAATAAGCGGTTTTAAAGCACCCGCTTTACCGATAATCGTTTTGTTTGAATCGAGAGCCGATAGGGTGAAAAGGGTTGCAGCCGCATTGCTTCTCGTTTCAATCGTTCCTGACTTTAACGCGTCTAACAGAACCGCGATAACCTTTGTTGTTTCAGCAACAAGTTTCTTGTTGCTGTCATGAATAGATATGTTCAAAAGGGTTGTGATCAAATCTTCTTGAAGATCAGGGTCCATCTCGTTTTTGGTACGCGATAACGGGGCTAGCAACTGCGGTATCGCGTTGTTAGATTCGCCAAAAAGGGCGCGAAAAGACGGGGTCTTTTTGGTTAATGAACGTAGTGTCTTTGCAGCTTCTTTCTGTTCAGATACTGTTGTTGATGACAGTTTGTTGAGAAGTGTAAGAAAGTGGTTGTGATCGGGTTCGGTTAGCCCGCTTTCGTCTGGATAGGGAAGCGGGCTCAGCCGAACCCCGTGGTTCTTGCACCATTGTGTGATCATGTCGCGAACCAAGTGGTTCGGGGTTAGAATCGTGTGGGAAAGAACCTGTTGGGTTTTTGGGCATGTTCTGTTTCCTGCTTTTAACCATTTTTGGATTGAAGGTCTGTCATATGTCTGCAAATCATCAAGAATATTATTAGCATTATGTAACACAAGAATTATGTAATTATGTAACACAAGAATCTTAGAATAATAATCAAACGAATTTGAATTTAATTCCAATTAGAATGAATAATTTTTGAAGATGAACAATAAGTTAGTTGGATAGTTTCTCTTTAAACCGGCCGGTTACTGGTCAGACCGATAATCCGGTGCTCGGATCATATTTTATTAATTTTTTTACTTTTATAATACCTTTTACTTTTAAAATCTCATTATTTTGATTAATTTAATATGCCTAGATCCTTATTATATCAAAATAATTCTTTATATCTTATTAAAAATTACAAAGTAACAATACTTTTCATATTTTGTTATAAATTAACTATATATAATAAATATATTTAATTTATGATGTCATTCAGTTTTCAATCTATTTGATCAGTTTTATCGATCAACGAACCAATAAAGCAACTGGTTCCCTATTTGATCCGGTTCTAAAACAGTAACAATAATTGAACCAGTGAATAAGAAAATCTTATAAACCAGTTGAACAAAGTCGCTGGGGATGGTTTCTCTTTCAACCGGCTGGTTACTGGTTGGATTGATAAACCTGATGAACCAGACCAGATGGTTAGATCAATTTTTTTTTAAATTCTTTTTTTACCTTTATAAAACTTTTTTCTTTTAAAATCTCATTATTTTGATTAATTTAATATTCCTATATCCATATTATATCAAAATAAATCTTTATATCTTAGTAAAATCACAAATTCACAGTATTTTTCACATTATTACTATTACTGTACCGGTAAGGAAGCTGGTTCACTGTTTGATCCGATTTTAAAAACACCGACGATAATCAAACCAGTGAAGAAACCAGTAGAACATAGTCGCACCGAACACAAACACGAATAACGAACTAATAAACAAAACCCACAAAAACATAATGAAGAATTCATCACACAAATTACCTTTCCTGTGGAGATGATAACAGGGTCTCTCATAATCTCCTTCGAAATCGGGCAATTAAACTCTTCAGGACACGAATCAAACCCCTTAATCAACCGATTATTATTATTATCATCATCATCATCAAGTTTCATCAAAGAAGACGATCGGCGTTTTCTCCCCTCTTTCAATTCCTTCAACGATCGCAAAATCTGTGTGGCCCTATCAACACACTCTGTAAACCCAAATCCAAATTGAGCCCCAATTTCTTCATCTGATGATGAATCTTCAACGATCAATTCAACAACCCTTTGTAATTCCTTCTTCAAATTGTCCGCTGTTGCGGTCGAATCCCTTTCGAACACTGCGCTTTTCGCCATTACATGTACGCGTAAAACGTTCTGTAAGTTGGGTATTTGATCGATTGAAGAAGATGATGATGATCTTTGTGGGTGAATTGATGAATAGAGGGTGTGATTGAGTTGAATTTTGATGTAATTTGAAGATTTGGAGAGAGTGAAGAAGCAGAGCATATGCGTGTGTAGGTAGAATTGTGATGGAGAAGAAAAAGAAAGAAATGATATTATTATATAATCTTAGTTTGTTGTTTGTATGTCGTGAGTAATATGCAATGTTTCTTAACACGACAGGTGCTACTACTTCAATAGTAATTGCATGAGAAATAAAAATAAGATTAAATTATAAATTGTGTTTTTTATTAATATATAAAATTAAATGATATGTCTTTTAGTTTTAATAATTACATTCAATGTCTTGTTTTTAAATATGTGCACACCTATTATCTTTTACACAAAGATTCAGTTAAATATACAGTTAATCCGATTATGTATCTCTCACATGAGGTGCATTTTTATCATTTTCTTTCCGCATCTAATATATTAAACAAATAAAAAATTAATTATTTTATATGAAAATAAAATTAAAAAATATCGGACCGTTGAGTAAGTCAGTAAACACACATTACTCTTACGTTCAATACCATTAAATCTATCATCCACCCCCCCCCTTTTGATAGCCCAGTACCAGTCATCTTCACAATCTACCATTGAAACCCATTTAACTCGAACAAACAATGATTAGTCGAATGAACACACACCAAAAGTGATTGGTTTCACTGACTTATCTAACGGTCCGATATCTTTTAATTTTCTTTTTTCACTTAAAACTTTTATTTTTTATAAATTTTTTAATATATTAGACATGAAAAAAAATGATAAAAATACCCCGTGAGGGGACACATAACTAAGTTAACTGTAAATTTAGATGATAGTTAGTGTAAATGATAATATGTGTGCAAATCTTTTAATAAAAGGACATCGTATGTAATTACTAAAACTAAAGGATGTATCATGTAATTTCATATATTAATAAAGGACAAAATTTATAATTTACTCTAAAAAATAATAAAGATGCTTTCTTATTATTATTATTATTATTATTATTATTATTATTATTATTATTATTATTATTATTATTATTATTATTATTATTATTATTATTATTATATGTTATTATTATTATTATTATTATTATTATTATTATTATTATTATTATTATTATTATTATTATTATTATTATTATTATTATTATTATTATTATTATTATTATTATTTTTATTATTTTTATTATCACATTTAAGTCATTTGACTAAAATAAAAGACTTTTTTTTCTAGTTTGAGGTAAACTTAAAAGACAAAAGCTGAAAAAGACTTAAAACGAGACAAAATACTAATATGAAGCCCTTTTTATTTTTTAATTTATTAGGTTTAAGAACGAAAAATGAAACTTAAGATAAACTTAAAAAACACAAAATATTTTCATGTGAATGCATAAATTTAACAAAAATATAAGGACTTAAATAACTATAATATAAAGCCTGAGGTAATAAATGTGAGTAGGTAAATCAAATTTTGAAAGAAATTATTTAAAATTTTTATTATTATTTAGAAATAACTATAAGATGTTTCAATCTACAAACATCTTAAGAGACTAACTCAGCTGAAGATTATGCACGAATACTAAACTAGAATGAATGCGTAGGTTATTTCTAGTTAGGTTTTGAGAAAAAAAATATTATATGTATCATTTGTTAGTGTAAAATACTTGAAATTAAACTTCAATAATCTGAGAGTCGTAAATATCACTTTCAGAGCAAAATTATTCGGTGGTTCATCCGAATAAATCAGTCTGATATAACTCAGTATGTTTTGTTGTGTGAATTCTATGAACCAGAAGAAGAATTAGAGAGAGAGAGTGACCACAAATATGATCCAATTCGATTTTAGAAGAGTCTGGGAAAAATATGTCGTTTGGCATTTTTGTTTTGAATTTAAAATGACAAGTAAAAAATGCCTTTTTTACTCAAATTTCACATAAGAAATTCAGAAAAATCGATTCGAAATGCATTTTTTAATCAAGCCAGTTTTATCAAAACAAAAAAATTCCAAACTGATCTGACAGCTCGACCCTAACCAGAGGCACTGCCCCTTGGACCCCGCTAGGGGCTGTCCCCGGACCCCCACCAATGGGGTGTTGCCCCTGTGGAACCCCCATTACTTAAGGGATTTGCGCCTCGGAGGTTTTTAATATCGAATGTCATAATATACTCAAACAAGCGTGCACTCCGCACCCTCTAACTTGTTTGATGAATATTATGATTACATTTGTCATTAGTCAAACAATTACATTAAAATATCTAATAGTTAGAACATTAGATATATATGATTATATTTTTAATTTATCAAGTATATTGTTATGAAACAATTCTTTGATTTTTTTACATGTTACAATCATTTTATGCTCCTATTCTGATTGATTTATTTGGCATATGGGTTACTTTTCTGTTTATCATTGTGTGAACATGATTATTCCAAATAGCACGGAGCTAGAAAGGATTACACTACAAGAAAACTACACCAAAGAAAAACTCTAGATTAAACAAATACCATTGACACCAATCTAACGAATGCATCTTAGATCAGTTTTTCACCACAAAGTTTGACGCTAGTGATTGAGGTATTTGACTTCTTAGGTGGTTGTAATTGAATCTAACAACATAGTTTTGTAATATATTTAACCATAGTAATTTATTCTAAAATGATCACACATAAAAGTAAAATAATGTTACTATTAGTAATAATAAAATTTGTGTTCTTATGCTTGTTTAAATAAATAAATAAATACATTCTTGCAATGAATAGAAAAGAGATACAAAGTTTGTTTTTTATACGGTATAACTTTTGAGTTACATTTAAGAATGTGTAATTATTTTACTAATTTATATGATTAATCCTAAACCAAAATGACGTGTAGAAAAAATAAAAAATGATTTTAGTTTGTTTTTAAATTGTAAAAGATAATATAAAAGTGTTTGGGTGATCGTGGGTGCAATCATGGAGTCCGTGAGCGGACAGCTAGCCGGTGACTACGCGGACCAAATACGTATTGACCACCGTCGCTACAATATCTCATGTGCCCTTTCAATTCAAATAATAATAATAATATTAATAATAATTGCTTTTGTTGATATCAAAATAAAAGTTTGGTACAATTGCATTATGGTTCTCTGGTTTGAAATGCTACGTGGTATGATACAAAATTAAGGAAAAAAAAGAGAATTGAATTGTATTTGTAACTTAAAAAGCCAAATCGAATTGTGATTGTGGTTTTTAGTTTAGTTTTCAAACGGTATTTTGAATTATGAATTTGGTTTTTAAGTGGTTAACGGTTTTACAAATCTTGTTTATTCGTGTAACCTGACCAAGTTTACTCGATGACGTGGGTGATGATCACGTGGCCATGAAAAAGAGAGAGGTATGTGTCGTGGTAAGTATAAACAATGAAAAGATGTAGAAGCATGTTGATGAATATAATTTTCATTATAATATTATAATAATGAATAACAATAACAATAATGATAACGTTATAGTAATAATTATATATGATCTAAAAAAGATAAAGAATGATTCTGGACTTAACATGTGTTTATCTATTTTATTAAAGAATTATTTGATCACTATGTCAACTTCGTCAAGTCACTGTGTCTAATACGTCAGATTATTATGTCAAAATAAATTTAATGTGTCAAATATTATACATCATTTGTTATATATATTTATTATTGTGTTTTACGTTTTAAATCATTTCATGTTCTTTTTATCATTGTCATCATATATATTATATAATTTATTGTTATCTTCTGATTGCGATTTACAATTAAAAGTATACAATAATGTGATTTAAAATTAAAAAGATAACACAATGACAAGTAAAAACACAATGATATATTTTATCATTGTGTTTACGTTTTATATCATTTTTATTCTATTTATTGTTTTTAATGCATTAGGTTACTTAATTGTTAATTAATCATTATGTTCCATTCAGTTTTTTTAGAATTTATTATTTTACAAAAACATAATAGTGTTAAGAAAATACAATAATTAGCAAAAAGACACAATGAACTACACAAAAAAAACAATAACGAGCATATGTCATATGAGTTGTAAAACATAAAAAAATATATCTTTATATAATGATACTGTGCTCGTTTTAAAGATAAAAAAATATTTTATGGTGTAATTTCTATAAAAAAATAATATTGTATATAATAGTTATAACATTTAAAAAAGTGTGGCAACTTGAAAAAGTCAACAAAAGTGGCATCTAACAAACTTCTTCGTTATACTTTAATCTCAACCATTGATTAAAAAGATTTGATATTTCACTATTCAGATTTACAACCTTTTTAATTTGAACATTTTCCATATGGTAATGGTAATTTTAGTCTTATGGTATTCAGGATAACACAATAACAAGTAAAAACACAATGATATATTTTATCATTGTGTTTACGTTTTATATCATTTTTATGCTATTTAATTATTGTTCTTAATGTATTAGATTAATTAATTGTTAATTAATCATTATGTTCCATTTGGTTTTTTAGAATTTATTATTTTACAAAAACATAATAGTGTTAAGAAAAATACAATAATTAGCAAAAAGACACAATGAACTGCACTAAAAATGTATTTTAAAAAGTATAAATAATTAATCTTAACTACTAATATTTTTAGTTAATTGTTGAGATTAGATTATAGGGTTTTTTAAAAGGGTATATTTGGCATGACTATTTTTGTTGAATCTTTTTCAAGTTTCTTCATTTTTTAAGGGTTATTGGATTTTAATAATCTCAAGTTTCATTTATTGGCCGGGATTAATCCCAACTCAGTAAATGTTTACAAATATTCCCAACTTTAAGTTTATTTTCATCAAACAATTCCTTAATAACTGAGAGTTAACCCCGTTAGTTTTTTGATGATGTGGACTGTTTTTGTGACCAAAACACTAAACAGAAAGTTAAAATATATCATCAGGTCCGTCAATTTATAACTTTCGCACCCAAAAACCCGTCAATCTCCATCTTCTGATTTGAACAACCGAACTCGTTGGAGGTAGATTTTAGATGATGATGGAGGTTAGACAATAGAAAGCGGACCTAATTGAGACTACGTGGTGCTGGAGTTGAAAAATGGCTCAAAGTTGGCATCATTTCATCAAAAAACTAACGAGTGTTACAGTTAATAAGGGATCATTGGAGGAAAATAAGTTCAAAGTTAGGAGTGCCTGTAAACATTTTTTGAGTTGAGATTAATTCTGGCCAATAAATGAAAGTTAGGATTATTAAAATCCAATAACCTTTTTTTTAAATGCTCGTAACTTTTATATACGGTATGATTTTTTTATAAAAATTATACCATAATAACGAGTGTTTTTTACCTTTAAAACAAGTAAAGTAACGTTATATAAAACATAAAAAAATGTTTTCTAGCTCGTATTATTTATACTCGTCATTCCGTCTTTTCTACACTTCATTATTATGATTTCATGAATACCAATGTGTATTTTTTTAAATGATGAGTTTTGAAAAACATAATGATGAAATAGCACTGTTTATACTTCTAATATGCAAAACACAATAATAAAATAACAACTAATTAATCTAATACATTAAAAATATTGGCAAAAAAACACAAGTTACTAAAAACATAAAACACAATAATAAAATGTCTCACTGTTTTTTTTTTCTGTTCGTCATTGTGTTTTCTAGAACACTTTTTGTTTTTCCTGAAATGATTAGTTTTGAAAAACACATTTGTAAAATAACATCATTGTGTGATTATATTTGTAACATACAATTATAAAGCAACAACAAATTTATATAATATATAAAAAATAATGACAAATATAACCTGAAATGATCTAAAACGTAAACATAAATATGAATATTTGACACAATAAGCTGAAATATTTGACAAAATGACTTGACATACTAGACATTATAACATGACGTATTTGACATAATAACTCGAATGCTCTCCCATTTATAAACAAAAATGACATATGTCAAATTCATAATTATTTTCAGTTTTTTAAAATTAAATACCCTTTTTATAATAAATTTACCGAAATTAGATATCAAATAATTAAATATTATATATGTAAACATGAGCTTTTTAAGTTGATAGTTTAATGTTTTAAGTAAAAAGAAGCAAATTCTGTGCATAAGACTCTCAAATGTGTGTGGTTCGGTAGTATCGGGCCACTTTTAACTAGAACCATTATAGAATGTTTAAATACGTCTTAGAATTTAAATATCATTAACACTAAAAGCAAGTAATCTTTACTCTTAACTACAGATACTACTCTTCTTTTTAATATTTAAAAAGGAAATATTATATAGTCAAAAGTCACAAAGAGTTTGACAAAGCTTATGAGTTAAGCTTAAGGTAATTGATTAAAGATATATAAGAGGGTCTTATGGGGCACGCAAATGGTTTTCGAATATCAAGTCAAAATTTTAAAGTGCGTTTGTTGAACAAATGATTTTCTTTGAAGATAAATGTATAGTATATCAAATTTGTATTCCATTTATATAAGTTATACTAATAAACTAAAATATCTAAAAGTCACATGATAGTTTTTAAGATGTTCACCTAGAATTTGGACACATTTTTTTACTACAATAAAAGTTAAAAATTAGTATATAAATATAGTTTCATTAATAAATGCTCATTTACTAATATCTTAATCAAATTAACTTTCTTCTAAAAATTAATTTATCATTTTATTAAAAAAATTATAATTAGAGTCAATTTTGTTAAAATTAATTTAATTTCAAGCTAATCATAGTTAAAATTAAATTACTTTATACATCATATTTTAAGCAAACATTTTTGGAATATTAATATTCACGAAGTTAAACACAATTACAATGAACGATTACTCACTATAGAAACAACATATCCGTTTTAATGCACATCCCAATTCCATATTCTCAAATCTAAGTATATTTTACTATCTCACAATCTTATATTCACAATTTCATATTCTCTCATTCGATGTTCATTATTTCAACACGTGTAACATATGAGTATCTAACTTAGTTTATTAGTAACAATAAAACATCCATCAATAGTCTACTTCCCATGTCTAATAACTTTAAATTTGATTAAAAACATGGTAATGATTTAAATAAAACATTTTAATCTAAAAAACATAAAGTAATCTCAACAATGATTATTTTTAATCAATGATTGATATCAATTTGTAGGAAAGAAACTTGTTAGTTGGGTATTTGGACATGACCTCTTTTATTGATTTTTTAAAGTCCTCGCATCTTTAAATGTTCATAACTTTTATACGTGATATTATTTATTTTTTTTATAGAAATTACATCTAAAAACTATTGTGTTTTTTAAAATGATAAATTCTAAAATAAATTATATTGCATAAATCGCTATTTGGGAGGTGGGATACCGACTAGTAATTAACCGGAGCAATCGGATTAATATTCTTATATATAGTTTTCAATTATATACACAAAAACACATATTTTAATATATACATTTATATAAAAATGTTGAGTTATATATATATATATATATATATATATATATATATATATATACACACACACACACACACATATATATATATATATATATATATATATATATATATATATATATATATATATATATATATATAAGCATATATGGCTGGAATATTTAAAATTTCATTGGAATTTCAATGATTCGCCTGAATCTCGCTGGAATCACCGATTTTTTGTCGATTAGGACCGCATAGATATGATTTTAATCACCATTTACCGCTTAACGACTAAATTGGCCGATGAGGTCAAAATTAGTAGGTGAAGTGGCAACTAGCGATCAATCAGCGATTAATCACTGATTTATCTGAGTTTTACAACATTATAAAAACATAATGATGAAATAATGTTTTTGTGTACTAATACTTGTAAAATATAATGATTAAAAAAAATAATTAATATAATGCATTAACAACGATGACAAAATAACACAAAATGATATTAAATGTAAAACACAATGATAAATAAATTGGTGAAATAACATCAATGTGTAATTCTAATTATAAAATAATTGATAAATAAAACAATAACAATATATATATATATATATATATATATATATATATATATATATGACAAAATTAATATCAAATGATTTAAGACGTAAAATATAATGATAAATACATAAAACAAATAACGAAAAATATTTGACATAATTACTTGATATTTGGCATAATGACTTGATGTATTAGATACACTTACCTGGTGTATTTAACACAATGACCCAAATGTGGTCCTCTTTAACTACGAAGAACACATGTCAAGCGCAAAATCTTTATTATCATTATTAGATTACATACTCTCTTTAGTATTAATTAGGCTAAAAACTCACGTATTACATAAATTAATAAAATTAAGAAATTAATTTGTTAGAAATTAATATTTAGAGTAAATTACGCTTTTAGTCCTTGAGGTTTGACGAAAATTACTATTTCAATCCAATTGTTTATTTATTACAATGACAGTCCAATGGTTTCAGCCTAAATTTCAATGTCACCACATCCACTATGTAAGGCCCCGTTTCCGGTACGCTTACAGTTGTTAAATCATTACACATAAAACATATAATTTCATTAACTTGAAGAAACATCGCAGCGGAAACATTAAAAAATGACATTTCAGTTCATTATAATAGCTTTTGCAAAGTAATACATCGTTGTCCAATTACAAAACACTTGTTGCATTATATCACAAAAACATTATAAATATGGATGCCATCCAAAATGAGCCGAGTAGCCGCCCCGTGCCATCCTCAGCAACTTTACCTGCCAACTGGAAACACATAAAAATTAGCTTTGCTGAGTGAGTTCTAGTTTTATAAAAACATTACATTACCTTTCATTCATTAAAGCATTTTCATTACTATCGCACGTGATCACACATCATACGTACATCGAGGTAATAATTATTATCTTCATCATCGTTCGTTTCGTACATTTCGCACGTTTAGCACATTTCGTACTTATCGCACTTTTCGTACATTTATTATCTTTCACTTCTATCTAGTCCCTGTCATGTACTTAACCCCCCTCTAGAGCACCAAGTAATTTCATCTAGGGTTAAGTGACAAGGACCCCATATCGCACGTATGGAGTGGTCACTAGGACAGACTCTCCCTGTGTGTGAACTCTTATGGGTTCGCCAAGATCGCACGCTGTATAACACACAGTAATTAGGAAATCGCACGTATTGGAGCAGTCATCGAGACTAAACTCTTACTGTGTGTATGAACCCTTATGAGTTAGCCAAAATCGCACGTTGTAAATACACACACAGTTGAGCTAACAACTCCCAATGAGTTATGAACCTCCTTTCATTTGCTTGCAAGCCTTTCATATTTTCATTCGTTCATTAATGCATGCATTCATTATTTCGTTCATCTTTTCATTATCTTCCACTTTACGTTACATCATACTTAATCATTTCATTCATTATCATTCAACGCAAAAGCCACGGGAAGATAAACATACATAAACAGGAACATCAACAAGATCTTGCAAATCTTCATACATATCAACATACATACATAACATATACCACACATACCATCATGCATAACATCATACATAACATCATACGTAACATCATCATCATACATCATCATCATACATCATCTTATATCATTCATGCCCATCACATAATCTTTGACTTCGAAAGGTCAACTTACATAGCCCCCGGAAACCTCCACAGTCACAACCTACATTTATCCTTTTCTCACGAGAATCAGATAATAAACTCAGTTCTTCCGGGTGCATGAGCCCTATTCGAGCGTATGGACACCACTCAGTCGAATGGCCATTCCAGGCGCATGAGGACACTTAGGCGAATGGACACTATGGGCGAATGGACACCTATGCGAATGGAAACCTATGCGAATGGACACCTATGCGTATGGAGAGCTTCCATAAGCATGAATATTTTGGCGTATGGACCCTCAGTCGCATAGCCTTCAGTCGCATGACTTTCAGTCGTGTGACCTTCAGTCGCATGACCATTCGGACGTATGGCCTTCATTCGCATAACCTTCAATCGCATGCCTTACAGGCACATGAACTTCAGTCGCATGGCTTCCATGCGTATAAACCTCAGTCACATGGCACCCATGCGCATGGACCTCAGTCGCATGCCTTTCGGCCGTATGGCCTCTAGTCCCATGCCATTTGGACGCAAGGACCTCCAGTCGCATGAGCCCTGCAGAATACAGTCCACCCCGAACCTAATCTGTAATTTTCGGCCTTTAAACCCTCTCAAATATGTTCTAAGCTCAAATCAACCATCCTAAACCTTAGAAACACATACCACAACACCATTCAAGCACAACCAAGCCCGAAATCAAACCCCACCTGAATCACACACATACACATACATACGGGTTCAACACCCAACACTTCAAAAACGATTTTCAGATGTGTTCCAGCCCCAAATCAGTTGCATACATGTAAAAGAGGGGTCCTAGAACTCACATTAACAACCCCTTCGAGTAAAGCTTCACACAAACTCGCTAAACCTCGACTTTTACACACGATTCTTCAAAAACCCAAGCTTCTTGCTCTTTATCTCTTCTCTCTCTCTAGAACCAAATGAAGTGAGTGTGTGGGGGAGGGAATGGGCAGCCAAGCTCTTATGTACCCACTCTTCCATAGTTTTTCTTCTTTTGGCAAGATTGGTTCCTCGACTTGGACTTTATTTCTTTTCTTTCTTTTCTTTCTTTCTTTGGCTTCAAAGAAAATAACCGGGCGTTACAAGTCCACCCCCCTTATATAGACTTCGTCCCCGAAACCTGTTATTCCTTGAACAAATGTGGGTGATGCTGTCTTATTTCTTCTTCAGTCTCCCACGTAGACTCTGATCCTTTCCTGTGCTTCCACTGTACACGCACAAGAGGAACCAGTTTATTCCTTAACCTCTTCTCCTTACGATCAATGATTGCCACTGGTTGCTCCACATAATTGAGCCGTTCATCCACCTCGATATCACCCAGTGGTACAATTACATTCTCGTCAGCCAAACACTTTCGTAAATGAGATACATGGAATGTCGGGTGAATTCCACTTAACTCCTCCGGTAGCTCCAATCTATAGGCCACCTCCCCTACTCGAGCAATGATTCGGAAATGTCCTATGTATCTCGGGCTCAACTTGCCCCACTTTCTGAACCGAATGATACCCTTCCAAGGGGAGACTTTCAACATAACTCTATCACCCACCTGGACCTTAATCAGTCTACGTCATTTATCAGCATACGACTTCTGTCTATCTTTGGTTGCTTTCATAAAGGCTTTGATACTTTCTAGTTTCTCGGTCGTAGCCTCGATCACCTCGACGCTCCCCAACTCCTTCTGACCAATATCACCCTAACAAACAAGAGTTCTACATCTCCTACCGTATAGCATCTCATAAGGAGGCATACCAATACTGGCATGATAACTGTTGTTATATGAGAACTCAGCTAATGGTAAGTGGTCATCCCAACTTCCTCCAAAATCAATGACGCATGCCCGAAGCATATCTTCCAGCATCTGAATCGTCCTTTCAGACTGACCATCCGTCTGAGGATGATAAGCCGTGCTAATATGTAACCTCGTCCCCATCGCATCGTGGAATTTCTTTTAAAATTTAGATGTAAACCTGATGTCACGATCAGACACAATAGACACCGGCACACCATGACAAGTTACAATCTCCTTAATGAACAGATCCACCAACCTCTTAGATGAATATGTCTCGCGAATCGGTAGGAAATGAGCACTCTTTGTCAGACGATCAACAACCATCCATATAGCATCATACCCTCACGCGGTACGCAGCAGCTTCGTAATAAAATCCATGGTGATGTGCTCCCACTTCCACTCCGGTATATCCAAAGGTTGGATCTTCCCATACGGCTTTTGATGCTCGACCTTCACTTGTAAGCAAGTAAGGCATTTACTCACATACTCCACCACATCAAGTTTCATACCCGGCCACCAATAATCTTTCTTCATGTCTTGATACATCTTTGTAGCACCAGGATGAATACAGTATCGAGTCTTATGAACTTTATCCATGATCTTCACGTGTAGATCCCTAAAATGAGGAATCCACATCCGCCCGAATTGGATCTTAACACCAAGTGTGTTTTCACCCAATTCTGCGACCAGACCTCTCATTCTTTCAGAGTTAAGATGATCTTCTTTCAATGCTTCATGTTGAAACTCCTTGACTTGCTTCATCACATCAGAGGTCATGATCAACTGGTAAGCTTTCACCCGAATCGGCTCGGGTCTCTCCTTTCGGCTAAGGGCGTCCGCCACCACGTTGGCTTTGCCCGGATGGTAATGGATCTCGCAATCATAGTCCTTTATAAGCTCCAACCATCTCCTTTGCCTCATGTTCAAGTCCTTCTGCTTGAAAAAGTACTTCAAGCTCTTGTGGTCAGTGAATATGGTGCACTTCGTCCCGTACAGATAATGCCTCCATATCTTTAACACAAAGACCACGGCTGCTAGCTCCAAGTCATGAGTAGGATAGTTAACTTCATGAACCTTCAACTGTCGGGATGCGTAGGCTATAACCTTTCCTCTCTGTATTAACACACACCCCAACCCCGAGTAGGAAGCATCTGAATAAACCACCAAATCTTCACTTCCATCGGGTAACGACAAAACAGGAGCTTGAGTCAATCTCGCCTTTAATTCCTCGAACGCCTTCTCCTGTGCTTGACCCCATACAAACTTTACATCTTTACGGATCAACTTGGTTAGTGGAGAAGCGATCTTAGAGAAGTCTTGAATAAACCTTCTGTAATAGCCCGCCAAACCCAAGAAACTACGAATCTCGGATGGCGTCTTTGGAGACTTCCATTGCATCACCGCCTCCACCTTTGCCGGGTCCACCATAATACCTTCAGGATTCACCACGTGACTCAAGAATTGAACCTCGCGCAACCAGAACGTGCACTTGGAGAACTTAGCATACAACTTCTCCCTTCTCAACGCTTCCAATACCTCTCGAATGTGACCGGCATGCTCATTCTCGCTCCTCGAATAGATCAGGATATCATCAATAAACACGATCACTGATTTATCAAACATCGACCGACACACTCGATTCATCAAGTCCATAAAAGCAGCTGGCGCGTTGGTCAAACCAAAAGAAATAACGAAAAACCCATAGTGACCATAACGCGTGCGAAAAGCTGTTTTAGGGATATCCTGCTCTTTCACCTTCAGCTGATGGTAGCCAGATCGAAGATCTATCCTCGAGAACCCAACTGGCGCCTTGAAGCTGATCAAACAAATCATCAATCCTCGGTAACGGGTACCGATTCTTTACTGTCAACTTGTTCTGCTCACGGTAGTCTATACACATCATCATACTACTGTCCTTTTTCTTCACGAATAAGACCGGAGCACCCCAAGGAGAAATACTCGGTCTAATGAACTCCTTATCAAGCAGCTCTTGTAATTGCTCCATCAACTCCTTCATCTCAGTCGGAGCCAACCGATGCGGTGCCTTGGCAACAGGTTGGGCACCTGGTATCAAATCAATCTGAAACTCGATCTCGCGATCAGGTGGCACTCCTGGTAAGTCTTCGGGAAATACATCTGGAAAGTCACACACAATCGGTACATCAGACAGTTGTGGTGTTGGCGTATCCATGTCCTTAACATAGGCCAAGTAGGCACTACATCCGCGGCTCATACACTTTCCCGCCACCACCATTGAAATCACTTTCGGAATCGTCTTGACCAATCACCATAAACCGTCACCGAACTCCCGTCAGGCGCTGTCAATCAGATCATCTTCTTGCGACACACAATGTTCGCCTCGTAGTCCGCCAACCAATCCATTCCAAGGACTACATCGAAACCACCTAAGGTCATCACGAATGGTCTGACAGGAAACTTGTGACATTCTAATTCCACGTCACAACCTTCTATCATCTCAAAAATCCTGGTCGACTTACCTATAGCAGTTTCTACATCAAAGGGCGCATCAACACTCCTACTACTAACATGCAGTTTAGCACAGAAAGCAGCAGAAATAAAACTTTTACTGGCACCAGAATCAAACAACACAGAGGCTAAAGTTTGGTTTACTAAAAACATACCTGACACAACATCAGGGTCCGTCCTAGCCTCCTCCTGCGTCATCGTAAACGCTCTGGCGCTCGCCCTCTGTCCTTCTCCTACAGTCTTCTTCACCCCCGAACCCTCGGCCCTCAGCTTCTTACAGTCTCTACTCATGTGACCACTTTCCCCACAGTTGTAACACCTTATAACCCCACAATATCTAGCCATATGACCAGGCTTCCCACACTTGAAGCAGATGTTTGATCCCCATTTGCATTCTCCCGAATGCTCCTTTCCACATTTGCCACACCTCTTCGACCCCGCACCAGGTGTGACCACACGGCGGTCATCCACCCGTGCCTTCTTGTTACTCATCGGGGCACCACCCCGACCAAACCTCTTCCCGTTCCAATTCCGGTCACCACCACCCTTTTTGCTGCCTTCAGCCACCACCGCAGTCCTTTCATCATACAATCTCCCTGCCAAGTCAACCGCCGATCTGAACGTGCTCGGTCAGGCGGCGATCATATGCCTGCGAATATCCGTTGGCAAACCCTGAATATACCTCTTGATCTTTCACGATAGAGGCGTCACTTGTTCCGGCACCAGCCGTGCCATCTCATTGAATTTGGTGGTGTATTGTTGATATCGTTCCCACCTCCAGCTACAGGAACTCCCTTTCCACCTTATCCATCTCCCGGTGAGACTCCTCGGTCACCAACTTTTTCAACTCAGACCACCTCATTCTCCCAATCGCCCAACTGCCCTCGGCTTGGACAATATAGTCCCACCAACACATAGCCGAGTCCACAAACGAGTGGGAAGCAAACTTCACCTTCTGGTCTTCTCGACACTCGCTGATATCAAGAATGGCTTCCATCTCCCTCACCCACCGGTGAGCAGGAGCAGCAGCTGCCGTTACCGTCAAAAGTTGGGGGCTTGCATCTCATAAATGCCCCATAATTACAGCCTCGTGCCGCCTCTGGCACAGGATCTGCTTCCTCTTCTTCATCATCGGAGAGAACCATTTCGGTCTCCGGCTCAACCTGTCCTCCCGCGGACCTGTTCCTTTCCTTTCTCTCTCCTTCTCATACAGCCCTTATCACTTCAGTCACCACAGACGGTAAGATCGTCTGCATGACCTGATGAACTTCTTCCATAACAGCCTCTTTTACTGAGGCTCTCAAATTGGCGCTCTTATCTCCGCCCTCCTCTTTTGGGTCGCGGTTCAGCACCACTTCCACCACGACCTCCACCACGCGAAGCCTCAGACGATCTACCACCGGCCATCCTCTAACACACTGAAAGATTCAAACACCAACACGGTCATTCAAGGGAACAACTTAGTTTATGTCAAGTATAGTAAGTCCCTAATTACAGTGGCCAGTTATGATTAGCCACTTACTTTACTCTTCATACCCCGAGCATTACTTATCCTGACTACATCAATATATAAATCTACATACAGCACATAAACCACATAACATGCGCACGTAATACCGATTAATCATTAAGAAAATTCCTGATGACACGCAGCTACTCAGATTGGCATCTTTTCCCTTTCCGTCCAATTTTCAGTTTAAGTTAAGGTTTATTTTGAAAATTTACCTGTTTCACTTAAACTTAGGCTCTGATACCAACTTGTAAGGCCCCGTTTCCGGGACGCTTACAGCTGGTAAATCATTGCACATAAAACATATAATTTCATTAACTTGAAGAAACATCGTAGCGGAAACATTAAAAAATGACATTTCAGTTCATTATAATAGCTTTTGCAAAATAATACATCTTTGTCCAATTACAAACACTTGTTGCATTACATCACAAAAGCATTATAAATATGGATGCCATCCAAAATGAGTCGAGTAGCCGCCCCGTGCCATCCTCAGCAACTTTACCTGCCAACTGGAAACACATAAAAGTCAGCGTTGCTGAGTGAGTTCTAGGTTTATAAAAACATTACATTACCTTTCATTCACTAAAGCATTTTTATTACTATCGCACATGATCACACATCATACGTACATCGAGGTAATAATTATTATCTTCATCATCATTCGTTTCGTACATTTCGCACGTTTCGCACATTTCTTACTTATCGCACTTTTCGTACATTTATTATCTTTCACTTCTATCTAGGCCCTGTCATGTACTTAACCCCCCTCTAGAGCACCAAGCAATTTCATCTAGGGTTAAGCGACAAGGACCCCATATCGCACGTATGGAGTGGTCACTAGGACAGACTCCCCCTGTGTGTGTGAACTCTTATGTGTTCGCCAAGATCGCACGCTGTATAACACATAGTAATTAGGAAATCACACGTATTGGAGCAGTCACTGAGACTGAACTCTTACTGTGTGTATGAACCCTTATGAGTTAGCCAAAATCGCACGCTGTAAATACGCATACAGTTGAGCTAACAACTCTCAATGAGTTGTGAACCTCCTTTCATTTGCTTGCAAGCCTTTCATACTTTCATTCCTTCATTAATGCATGCATTCATTATTTCGTTCATCTTTTCATTATCTTTCACTTTACGTTACATCATACTTAATCATTTCATTCATTATCATTCAACGCAAAGCCATGTGAAGATAAACATACATAAACAGGAACATCAACAAGATCCTGCAAATCTTCTTACATATCAGCATGCATACATAACATATACCACACATACCATCATGCATAACATCATACGTAACATCATCATCATACATCATCTTATATCATTCATGCCCATCACATCATCTTTGACTTCAAAAAGTCAACTTACATAGCCCCAGGGAACCTCCTAAGTCACAGCCTACATTTACCCTTTTCTCCCGAGAATCAGATAATAAACTCAGTTCTTCCGGGTGCATGAGCCATATTCGGGCATATGGACACCACTCAGTCGCATGGCCATTCCAGGCGCATGAGGACACTTAGGCGAATGGACACTATGGGCGAATGGACACCCATGCGAATGAACACCTATGCATATGGAGAGCTTCCATACGCATGAACATTTAGGCGTATGGACCCTCAGTCGCATAGCCTTCAGTCGCATGACTTTCAGTCGTGTGACCTTCAGTCAGATGACCATTCGGACGTATGGCCTTCAGTCGCATAACCTTCAATTGCATGCCTTACAGGCACATGAACTTCAGTCGCATGACTTCCATGCGTATGAACCTCAGTCGCATGGCACCCATGTGCATGGACCTCAGTCGCATGCCTTTCGGCCGTATGGACTCCAGTCTCATGCCATTCGGACGCAAGGACCTCCAGTCGCATGAGCCCTGGCTGATGAAGAATGCAGTCCACCCCGAACCTAATCTGCAATTTTCGGCCTCCAAACCCTCTCAAACCTGTTTTAAGCTCAAATCAACCATCCTAAACCTTAGAAACACATACCACAACACCATTCAAGCACAACCAAGCCCGAAATCAAACCCCACCCGAATCACACACATACACATACATACGGGTTCAACACCCAACACTTCAAAAACGATTTTCAGATGTGTTCCAGCCTCAAATCAGTTGAAAACATGTAAAAGAGGGGTCCTAGAACTCACATTAACAAGCCCTTCGAGTAAAGCTTCACAAAAACTCGCTAAACCTCGACTTTTGCACATGATTCTTCGAAAACCCAAGCTTCTTGCTCTTTCTCTTTTCTCCCTCTCTAGAACCGAATGAAGTGAGTGTCTGGGGGGAGGGAATGGGCAGCCAAGCCCTTATGTACCCACTCTTCCATAGTTTTTCTTCTTTTGACAAGATTGGTCCCTCGACTTGAACTTTATTTCTTTTCTTTCTTTCTTTGGCTTCAAAGAAAATAACCGGGTGTTCATACTAACACCGTTAACATTATTCCGTTAAACTCATGTAAAATGACTATTATGCCATTGAACTTAAATTGCTACTGATTTGCATTTCTCTCTCTATTCTAGCACCACCGCCACCTCATGCCACCACAACCACCACCATGCCTTACCACCATAACCACCCAACAAGACCATTAGTCACCACCATCGTTCATCCCCTTTCTATCATCGATTTTAGAAACCAAACACAAGTTTCAAAAGTGGTTCAGCTGTATAATTTGGGGATTTCAAAATAAAACAAGGTTTTCTTAGATCTAACATGGAACTAATCAGGCCCTCCTCTTATAAGTTAACTTCAACAACCATCACCATCCACCACTGAAACAACCACCATCATCGTTCATCACCGACTTCAACCACCACCACCATCATCTATTAGTACATGCATCAATTGCCCCTGCCCCCTTTTGTTCCCCTGAAAATGGAGCATCATTTCACCTCTGAAATCGAAAAGGTAATCTAGCAACATCTCCGCCCGTGCAATCGTCACCTGGGTTATCTCAGGCCACCATAATTCCATCTACGTCAAATTCGAAAGTATTCTACTTCACTAGCGATTTTGAGTGATTAAGATCTGTTCAAGGTGTTTGGTGGCTAGCGACGAAGATGTGAAGGTGTTTGGTGGTCGGCGATGAAGTTGTGGCAGTGTTTCGTGGCTGACGGTGAATATGTGGTAGCGCTCGATGGCCGACATTCGATGGTCGGTTATGAAGTTGCGGTGGCGTACGTCGTTCGGTGGCCGGAGATGAAGCTGTAGGTGGCATTTGGTGGCCGTTGATGAAGCTGCTGTAGCGTCCGGTGGCCGACGATGAAGCTACGGTGGTGTTCGGTGACTGGCGATGAAGCTGCGGTGGCGTTCGATGGCCGACGATAAAGCTGCGGTGGCGTTCGATGCCCGAACGATGAAGCTACGGTGGCGTTCGGTGGCCGAGAAAGAAACTGCGGTGATGCTTGGTGGCTAGCGATGAAGTTGCGGTGGCTTTCAGTCGCCGACGTGGAAGGTGTGGTGGTGCCATGGTGGTAAAGAAACCATATCTTTTATTTTGAGAGAGAGAGAGAGAGAGAGAGTAGTAGGGTGCCTTTGATTTGTTTGTTTATATATTTTGTTATTTTGTATTTAATCTTTTGGGTAATATGGTAAATTCACTTTAACTTAACAGAGATTTTCTAACGATGTTAGTACCTTGGGTGACATTGAAACAAAGGCTGAAACTATTGGACTGCCACTGTAATAAATAAACAATAGGACTGAAATAATAATTTTCGTCAAACCACAGGGACTAAAAGCGTATTTGGCATAATGACTTGATGTATTAGATACACTTACCTGGTGTATTTAACACAATGACCAAAATGTGGTCCTCTTTAACTACGAAGAACACATGTCAAGCCCAAAATCTTTATTATCATTATTAGATTAAATACTCTCTTTAGTATTAACTAGGCTAAAAACTCACGTATTACACAAATTAATAAAATTAAGAAATTAATTTGTTAGTAATTAATATTTAAGATTTATAAAAATAATATTTTAAATTTTAAGTAAGAAAACAATAATTTTGAAAATAGAAATAATTAGAAAAAAGAAATTAAAAAGCTAAAATAATAACATGTGATGACATGAGTAGTTACTTATTTATTAAAGATATAAATACAAATATGATATTGATTGGTTAAATTGGCATTAATCTAATGTTTTAAACCATATACTTCCTCCTCCTATGCGGAGGGAGTCTGATCATTTTTCTCATATGCAACGTTGCGTTTCTTTAGTCGTTATCGATATATCTCGTCGAAGACAATAAAAAGAAGTCTGATAGAGAAAATCTAAACTAGTAAACGTTGGTGGTCAAACTCAAAAAATACATGGTGAGAAGCCAGTCATTTTCTCCACACGTTAACGTTGCGCTATTAGATCGTTATCGTTTCGACTCGACGAAAGCCTTAAAAAAGAAGTTTGGCAAAACCCCAAAAAACTAAACTTTAGTGGCCCATCCCCAACCATCGATCATGAAACCAACGGCATCAAGTAATACACTATCTTAAAGAAAAAAAATCAAGTTTAAGAGTGAAAAAAATGGTTAATTAACTCACTTTTGTATTTTTAAGTATTCATATTTTTATCTGTTATTTAAATATTATATTTAATCCAATTATATATATCTCATTTACAAGTGTCGGTGAGTTCTCTACCGGCACGTCACGTGGCAGTAGATTAGTCACAACATTAAGGAGTTGGTTAAACGTTTGCGTTGTGGCGTGCGACGTATGGGTTTGAACCTCATTACAATTTTTTTTTATTTTATACTCTCTTTGTTTTCTTTTCCTTTTCTTGCTAACTTTTTTTTTTTTTTCACTTTACTTTTCGCAACATCCTTTGTTTAAATCACTTTTCTAATATTATATCACACTGTGAAAGCCACATCAAGTTTTTATATCTATTTTTAATCTAAAAATCAAAACGTTCTAACTTCATACGTTTTTTCGTACGCTATTGTAATCGCGTCAACACGTGTATCGAAGTTCACAAAAACTCCGCAATGCGTGTTAACCATGTTAGTTTATTCATAAGACTACGCTACGCGCGATGTACGTCGGATAATCACGTTAATATAAATGTTGCAACGATGACAAATTCCTTAACGTGTTGTGCGGGCACGTTAGTTTAAAAAAAATCACCTAAAAAATCATTCCAATCCATTCCATGCTCACATTTTTAAAGGAAAGTAAAGTAGACTTTCATATTTGAGAGCTCATTATTTATTCTTTATCTATTATTTTATATTCTTTGTTAGCGGATATAAGTGTATAAAGAGAAAAAAAAATAATAAAATAAATAAAAAAATATTGTTTTATTAAATTAATATACATAGGGAAATGAGAGACGAAAGATTTTAGAAAATAAATGATACGTTAAAAGGAATAAATGATAAATTTAAACTTGGAAGAAACTTTGGGCTCGTTAGAGACAGATGACTTGATGAGAATAACCATTCAGGCTTCTTGGCCCAAATTCACTATATCCACATACGGCATACCACAGATATAGATATAGAGATGCATAAACCGGATTGAAATTTGAAGCCGGGTCGGGTTTTGGTCATAAAATCCAAACCGTGTTTGACGGGGTTTCGGGTCGGGTCCAAAGCGGTTTCAAGAGGGCAAAATGGTAAAAAAAATTCAGGTTTATACCGGTTGAAACCAGGTTGGGTTCAGGTCAGGTTGGGAACAAACTGGGTTGAACCTGGTTTAGGGTGTGGTGGGACAAACCGGTTTGAACTCAACAAGTGGAATCGGGTGGGGGAGCTAACAGGTCGAGTGCGGTCGGGTCATCAGGTCGGGTAACTGGGTTGGATGTGCACCTCTACATAGATACATCTAGAGGTGTACAAACAGTTTTTTGGTTATGTGAACACACCGATTTTTTTTCAAACTTGTGCGGTTTATAAGCCGGTTTTACTAACTGAACACTCAAATCCCTCAAACCGATTTGGACCGGCTTTGAAAGCGACCGGTTTTTTCCCGGTTTAATCGGGTTTTTTTGTTTGAGCCGGTTTTAAAACCGGCTTTAGATGTCGGGCTGCCAAACTGGTATATAAACCGATGTTCGAATTTAGCTGGAACCGGTTTGACTATAATCTGTTTTTATCAAACCGGACCGGTTTTTATAACTAGTTTTTTTCCCGAATCGGATTCTTTGCCCACCTTTAAATATATCCATTGACATAATTTTAATGTTATCCTTTTATAATTTTAAACATTTAAGTTTACCCTTATAACATATATAATATATTTTCTCAATTTTTTTTGTTTTGCATTTGAACCCTTCTCACTCATTAGGGTAGAGTTCATTTGAAAACAAAATAAATTAAAAAAACTTTTAAACTATATATAAGCTATTGATTTGATTTAAATCCAAAGATTTATGGTTCAAAATAATGTTGAAAATGATTTCACACAAGTACAAATCTGTACTATTTTATTTAAAAAAACCAGAATCATGGATTTTAACTAAATTAAAGACTTGAATTTGATCCAAGAGTTTTTTCGGTTTTTCTTGGTTTGTATTTGAACCCTATCCTAACTCATTAAATATATAATGATTTGATTTTTCTTCAATAATTATAATTTGTTAACTTTATTTATAAAAAGTAATGTGTGGTTTCTAATAAAGTTGCATTTTAAAATAGGTTATTTGAAACTCAAATAGTCATTACATCCAACAGAAGTCTGAACATATTCATGTTGTGTTTGGTTACTTCAAGATAAAAATTGAAGGTTGAATATCACAGATGTGTCTTGTTTACTGGTTAGCCTTTTAAGAAATTCATGAAATATACAGTAAATTAAACGGATTGTTAAGGTCAAATTATCAATTTCTTAAGAAATTACGAACATCTTTTCAACTTAAAACACATTTGACGCTTAACGTTATAAAAATCTATTGAATTCGTTAGTAATGATTAGTGTAGAAGTATGTCAGAGCAACCCCACTGGAGCTGAGCCGTGGAGAACTCCGAGGGGGGAGCGTGTGAGCATTTTCCTTCTACCAGTCTCTAGGAACTAATGGTCTAGGTTCGAACTGGAGCTCTTCCTATCGTCTTGGTGAGTCTTTTATCGCACTTTATGCTCTAATAACAAGTTGTTAGCCTCGACACAAGAAATTGGTTTATATAATGGCCAAGCTCAGGTAGTAGAATAAGTTTTTAGTTCTTAAGATATATATTGTGGATGCATAGAGTAAATGTTCATCAACCTAGTCCAAAAATCCTTGTGCGTGGTATTTATAGGTGATTTATTTGGGTGGTTAATTCAATAAACATTTGTGCATTTAATGAAGGTATAGTGGTACAGTGGCCATCGTATGAGATGATCACTATAGCCTGAACCATTAATGTATTTATACAACATAAGTGTTATTTGTTATTGTAGCAACTACCTTCTTCTGTTAAGCACTACTACCAGAACCAACAGTTTGTTCCTAGTATACACGTAAAGCTAGATGATGAATATGTTTGGCACATTACAACTAGAATTGTTAACGGTCAAACAACATTGACTATCGGATAGGTGTTGATGTCAAAACACTTACGTATACGGAGCCTAACATCGGGTTTCTGACCCATGTCCATGATGATCGTTCTATGGTGATCGTTCTTCATAGCATCTTTCGGTGTTTTATCATGTCATTTATAATGACTATGATCCTTTTGTTGTAAGTACCATTCATGTTCTGATGAGTTTTGTATGTCTTTGTATTTTTTATTGTTAACTTTTAAAGTGAATAGTTTCACATGTATTTCAAGATAAATTATAATGTTGTGCTATGTGATTACCATTTATGTTTTAATGAGTCATATGTTTTTGGGTTATTGGATTTTAATAATCCAAACTTTCATTCATTGGCCGGAATTAATCCCAACTCATGAAATGTTTACAGTCACTTCTAACTTTAAACATATTTTCCTCCAATGATCCCTTACTAACTGAGAGTTAACCCTCGTTAGTTTTTTTGATGAAATGAGGCAAACTTTGAGCCATTTTTCAACTCCAGCACCGCCTAGTCTCAATTATGTCCGTTTTTCATTGTCTAACCTTTATCATCACCTTAAATCTGCCTCCAACGAGTTCGGTGGTTCAAATCAGGAGGCGGAGATTGATGGGTTTTTGGGTGCGGAAGTTTCAAATTGACGGACTTGATGATAGATTTCAACTTTCTGTTTAGTGTTTTGGCCACAAAAATAGTCCATGTCATCAAAAAACTAACGTGGTTAACTCTCAGTTAGTAAGAGATCGTTGAAGAAAAATAAACTCAAAGTTTGGGGTATCCGTAAACATTTACTGAGTTGGGATTAATATCGGCCAATAAATGAAACTTGGGATTATTAAAATCCAATTACCCTATGTTTTTAGCTGTCTTTTTACCTTTCTGTTTCAGCTGATTGATTATAGCTTTATGAAGTAACATCTTAGTCTGGATGTTCACAACTTTACTTCACTGTTCGGGCCAATCAAGTTTACGAGTGGGTGTTGAGGGTTTATGTAACTGGAGGTGTATGTGGATTCGTTGATGGTTTCTATCAAGTTCGTGCATATTATCCTTTAAGAACTGAATACTTATTTCTATTTTAGTTACAAACTATTCTATTTTAGTCTTAGCATTGGTGATATACAAATTCAGATAGAATGTCTAAGTCTTAGAATTTGATGTCTAGAAAGATGAAATGTGACAGCTTCAACCTTTCTTGTATTATATAGTATAGATCCGATTGCAGAAATTTTAAGAAGTAAAACGGAAAAAGGCAAACAAATATTAGCAAAATTAAAGGCATACATCAGATCTTGGTGATCCAATACACGCATATCTTGTTACTCTAATAAAAGAGTATCTTGGGAGGACGTGTCAACACCACATTCATTCTGACCATAATTTTCCGCTCCTCTCTCATATTTAATAATTACCTTAATTACTAATACTAGTATTAACTCTTATTTAGATTAAAGTGTATTTTTTAATAAATTAAGAAATATATCTTCTTAATATAGTTTTTTATAAAAAATAACTTTTTTTTAAATAAAAAACTTTTTAAAACATCAAACTTGTTTAACAATACAAATAATTTTAAAATTGATGTTTTCTCAAAATTATTTTTTTATAAGCCAAAAATAATAAAAAATCAGGAGTTATAATAAGGAAATTTTTAAAAATGATATTTAATTAATATAGTTTGTTTTGAAACATGTTTACTTTTTTGGGCTAAAAAAGTTAAAAACAAAATTTTAAGTTGATATCATTATTTGATTACTTATATAGTTTTTATTCATATGTAATTTCAATCATAACCTATTTTAAAATATCTTTATATTTAATTTTATTATATTTAATATTTTATTTATTTAACCCGTATAATACACGGGTTTACTAATGCTAGTAAAGCATATTTATATATCCGCATGACAAGATACGAACGATGAAATGGATCAAAATTGGATGGGGAATTGTCAAGAGTACAACAAATCACATAAATAAATAATAAAAGCTTTACTGTTGTCGGGCTACATTGATCATCTCATACGATGGCCACTATACCACCATGCCTTTACTAAATGTGTAAAATGATTACTAAGTTAACCAATATTAGAAAGATCACCAATAAATACCAAGCACAAAGATTAATGGAACACGTCAATGAACATTTACTTTCCGCATCCACAATATATATCTTGTGAACCAGAAATTTATTCTCACGCCCGATCTTGGTCTTGTGGCGAGGTTAACGATTTGTTATTTGTGTAGAACGGCGGAAGACTCAACAAGATGATCAGAAGAGCTTCAGTTCGGACTCGAACCATCTGCTCCTAGAGACCGGTGGGAGGAAAGTGTTCACACGCTCCCCCACAACGTTCTCCAGGGCTCATCTCAAGTGGGGTTGCTCCAACGTACTTCTACAAGTTGCTCGATGGACCACAAGTTGAAACCTTTCGTCGAGCTTCACCAAAGAGGTAAAATGGTAGATGGATTTATTTGTACTTTGTTTTATTATTAATATAAAAGGTAAAATGATCATTTTTAAAAGTTTACCATTTAAAATAGACCACCATTCATTATACGATGAGTGACGAATTAGCAAAGAGTTGAGACTAGAAGGGTAGTTTCTAATCATTTGGGATGAAAAGTAACCCTAAAATTGTCTTCTCACACGAACTATCCATGCAATTTACCTTTCTTAAAAGTTAAACGCAAGCAACAAACGTGCATATATTTCAAGAACCAAGTGTGTTATGATCGTTTAAACAATTAGGATCATATGTATAACTTAAAAAAAGAAAAATGACAAGTTGAAGCTTACAACATGATCATCTAATTCACTCTAAAATATGACTATACCTAGCTAGATGAGTGGGTTGATCGATGTCGAAGTACCAATCAAATAAGATGTAAAATGTGTGTTCCTATTCACCTTAAACTAGTTAGAGTAAGTAGGGTTGTCGATTCTCGTGGAATTACTGGTCGGTGTGTTGTACTTTGATTTGTAAGAAAATGGATTAAAATAATGAATTACTAAACTATTGCCTCTTGGCTGTAAAAAGTGAATTTTAGAATGCTTAACAAATTAACTAAGAAAGCAAAGTGCAAGTAATGAAAATAGATTAGAAGACAATAATGGAAAAGAGTAATCCACCCCGGGATTCAGGTTTGGTTTTTGGTAATTGCTTAGTTCAATTGAGTGGAAAATCCTTAACGCGGATTCTATACGTGTAATGATTAAATGATAGTGATAACCAAGACTTAACGGGTCTTAGTACACAATACCAATTGAATTAACAACCAAAATCTTGCAATCATACAACTCGCGCAAAATTATATGACATTCAAATCAAGATTCACTAAAACAATTGTTTAAACAATCAAGAAACAAGTTAAACTCAATAAAGAACTTAACGGGTGCTAAAGTTTAATCCCAGCAAAAACTGATCACAAACGAAAACCTAATAACACAAAACCTATTACCTGAGGTAGATCACGAAAAGTTTAGCCTTGCATCTTTATGAATTCGGCAACAAAATTGGATTGGAACATGATTTGATGGATTGCAATGATTTGGAGAAGTGGAAGAAACCTTAAGAATCACCAAAGTTTGTCGCTTTCTGCTCCCAATACGAATTAGGGTTTTAGAATTGATAACCCTTCTTAAATATGGTCAAAATCTGGGGAAATTAGTCAACCCTCGTAATACGACGTAAGCTACGTCCTTAGGGACGTAACTTACGTCCTACCTCCACTCATACGTCCTTGCTTACTGTCCTACGTCCTCACACTTCTTTCTCTAAGCATTGACGTAAGCTACGTCCTTAGGGACGTAACTTACGTCCCTTGATGAAGTTCCATTCTTTTTCTTTGTTTTCTTCATATTCTGCACCTGCAATCCAAAATCATACAACGTAACTGCATTCGATGGTAATTATATACTAAGAACACATATTTAACTACCTAAAACACATGTACATCATGAATGCATCATGGGTTCAAAGAAACTCATGTAAAAAGGTGCAAATAAGCCTAACTTTTATCCGGAGCACAAGATGTCTCCTAGACATGCGGAGTAACCGCCCGTACATGACGTAGCTGTCGCCCCACGTTTTTACCAAGTCTATTCAGTTGTGTGTGTCCCACGGTCTCAGTCTCGCTATGCCAATGGGCCAGTGTATGGTGGGTCAGATACAAACATGACATCCTGAGTCAGGTATGGCTAATAACCCGTACCATATCGCCTCAGTGGACCTCAATTTTTTAGGTTCAAAATACCTATATGTTATGGTTATTAGTATTTTGAAATTCACACATACATCCAAATAACTCTTCAAAAGAAACAAAATTCATTTTGATTACTTTGGCATAGGTTCATATATGTTTTCTAGATATAAACATATTTTCATTACAATCAAACAGTAGACTTTATTTAAAAGATGAAGCAGCCGATGACTTTGAACAATTCCAATCTTAAAGTCAACCGCCTACTTTCATTCCATTGACATTCTCATTATTCTCATCAAATGCATCGTCGTTTTCTCCGATGTCAACGAGCTTGACTTTTAAACACCTTAAAAAACAACTCTAACATATAACTTTTCGACCAATAATCTTTAGCTCAACTGATTAAAATGAGATACCAATAACATGTAAATATTAAAAGATCATAAGTTCAAGTATCACTTTAAGCAAATGCTACTGAGGGGTAGGGGTGCGGTCTTATCTAGAAAACGAATAGGTTGATCCGATTAAAATAACACATATTCTTCGAATCAGGATCGCACATTTGCCGTTTAAATTAAATAAACATATGACTTTTCAATAAAAGCATCTTATAAAACATATCTCAAACTACTTCAACTTCAACAACAGCAACTACCAAAATGCTTCTACTCTCCATACTCCTCTACCTATCCCACCTCCCATTCTCACCGGCAACCACCGCCACCGCGAACAACGTCACGCTCCCGGGCTGCCCATCGCGATGCGGGAACCTCACGGTACCGTACCCATTCGGCATTGGAACAAACTCTGGTTGTTCCATCGGTCCATGGTTCGACATCACCTGCAACACATCCTTCAACCCCCCGAAAGCCTACTTGCCGGAGGACCTATTCTCGTACACCGGTTACGAGTTCAACCTGGTGGAGGTGGTGGATATATCACATGAGCATGTGAGGGTCAAAAACACCGTTGCTTCAAGGTGCTACAATGAAACTGGTGGTATGACTCAAGACTACAGCAGTGGGCTCGTGGTGCAAAACTCGTATTTCACGTTGTCGGATCGAAACAAGGTGTTTGCGATCGGGTGTGATGATTACGCGTCGGTTTCACCGGTGGCGGGGATCGAAGGCAAGAACTTCACCAGTGGGTGTGTGTCTATATGCTCTGATGCTGAAGATGTTCCTGTGGGAACATGTTCAGGTATTATTATTATTATTACTATTATTAGTATTTTTTTTCGAATTGAGTTTATTCGCAAATGGGTAATGATTTTTTGCCAATTTGGGTGAATGATGAAATGTTTTTGATATATAGGAGTTTCGTGAATGTCATTTACAGAAATGCTTACATGGTACAATCTATTAATGTTTTTAATTATAAAACATATTTTATTGTTGTCATATAAGCATTTCTGTAAATGACAGTTACTGAAACACTATATAACACTTAAAACACAATCACTTTTCAAAACATATGCACAAGTCATGATACAGAGCTAAAAATCCCTATTTCCTAAAAAATGTTCAGGAATGGGGTGTTGCGCGACGAGCATACCGAAGGGTTTAACGACGTACCTAGCCCAAGTGTTCACAATCTTTTTTCACGCTCAGGTTCGGTCTTTTAACAAATGCGGCTACACGTTTCTTGGAGAGCAAAGCGCGTTTACGTTTCGGGGTGCTTCTGATTTTGTGGATCCTGATTTTGCTGTTCGGACCGCGGAGACTGTTCCGGTGGTGCTTAACTGGGTGATCGGAAGTGGGAGGTGTAGCGACTATAGAAACACTAGTGATTATTATTGTCAAGAGAATAGTGTTTGTGTGGACTTTGAAGGTGGGAATGGAGGGTATAGGTGCTCCTGCAAGAGTGGTTATCAAGGCAATCCTTACCTTTCTCCCGGCTGCCACGGTTAGTCACTTTCATTAATGCTTTCCTAACCCGACCAGATAACCGGACAAGACAGGCGAATTAATAGTCTTACCGGTATACTGGTAGGACAAGATTTAAGAACCGAACAACTTTATAAACAATATAAAAATTAAAACCATATATTGAAAAACAAAGTTTGAAACATTTATGTTTTGGTATTAATTAGTAATCGATCTTAAAAGAAAGTAAAGACTTTTGGTATGAATTAAACTATATTAATAAATGATATATAGTGTGAGAAAATTAATCAGAAATGAGATTTTTTTATGGAAAATATATATAAAAAAAACTTGAAATCAGGTTGAAACATATGATCTGACCGACAACCAGCCGATTCAAATGTAAACGACTCAAAGAAGCATAACCGAACCGGCTCGATACTTGATTTCTGGGTGATAGTATCAATTTGAGATAGAAGAAGAAAAAACACAAAAGAGATATGATTCAATTCTAGCATACCTTTCTCATGTATACTTTTATTATTATTTATTACCCTCATTAACGACTTAACTAACTCCGTTAAGCCATTATTACACTTTTACAAGTATGGTCCCTCTACTAACAGTATTACCAAAGTACCCCCATACCATTTGATAGCTAACACAGGGTCTGTAACTGAATGCAGTATATCAGAACATTACTTAAGCAATGCAACATTTGAAATTTTCATCTTGCAGATATCGACGAGTGTGCGGATCCAAACACTAATCCGTGTAACGGGACGTGCACTAATCTTCCAGGAAGTTACAACTGTTCGTGCCCTCAGGGATACGAAGGAGACGGGAGAAAAAACGGGAGTGGCTGCACTGCTAGGAACTCAAAATCTCCAGCACTAAAGTTGTCTCTTGGTGAGAAACCTCATACTTCATGATCACAAAATTAATATTTGTTTCGATGTAATACAACAACGAATGATGACGAATAACGACTTGTGTTTTATGCAGGAATGGGGATTGGATTCTTGTCTGCATTTATAGGAATAGGATGGTTGTATTTCAGCCACCAGAGAAGAAAAGTAATCAAATTGAGGGAGAAGTTCTTTCTGAAAAATGGTGGCATGTTGTTGAAACAACAAACGAGTTCTGACGAGTTTGGTGGTGTCAATCGGTCGAACAAGATCTTCACAACCGAAGAGCTGGAAAAAGCCACGAAAAACTTCTCTAAGAGCATGATTCTTGGTCGCGGCGGGTATGGGATTGTATACAAAGGGATCTTACCTGATGGAACTATTGTTGCAATAAAGAAATCAAAAGTCATGGATGACAGTCAGATCGAGCAGTTTATCAATGAGGTGGTCATTCTTACTAGAACTAACCATCGGAATGTCGTGAAGCTGTTAGGGTGTTGCTTAGAGACTGAAGTTCCATTGCTCGTCTATGAATGTGTTTCCAATGGCACTCTTTACCATCATATCCATGCTAACGATGGAGTGGCGTGGTTATCTTGGGACAATCGGTTAAGAATAGCAGTTGAGTCAGCCGGAGCGCTAGCCTACCTTCACTCGGCCGCTTCAAAGCCGATTATCCACCGTGATGTGAAATCCGCCAACATATTGTTGGACGAGAATATGGTCGCTAAGATTTCAGACTTTGGTGCGTCAAGGTTGATAGCCTTGGATCAAACACAAGTGACCACATTGGTTCAAGGGACAATAGGATATCTAGATCCTGAATACTTTCACACGAGCCAGTTAACAGATAAAAGTGATGTTTATAGCTTTGGAGTCGTGCTTCTCGAGCTTATAACCGGAAAGAAGCCACTTTGCATGGACCGCAGCCAAGCAGAAAGAAACCTAGCAGCCTATTTCCTCGTTTCTTTAAGAACAAATAACTTATTTCAAATTCTAGACCCACGAGTGGTTCGAGAGGGATCTCTAGAACAACTTGAAGCGATCGCGTCTCTAGTGAAACGGTGCCTTAACATAAACGGTTACGACAGACCAACGATGAAGGAAGTGGCTATGGAACTAGAGGGCTTGAGGAAACTCACAAAACAACCATGGGTTAACCAACATGGTAATGAAGATGGTTTGAGCAGAGTTAACGAGGGCGAACAATCGGATCTTTACAATGCCTCGATTAATCCATATGTTGACTCGATAGAGGCTTCGAGCCTCTACAGTTCAGATCAAATTCATTCTTTGTACCCTGTCAACGATCCTAGATGATTACCCATAGTTACATCTTTGCCAATATTCAAACCCTTTGTGATGTAACTATTGTCAAACGATTAATAAACAAAACATCTACCAATTAGTTTATGGTTCTCATTATGGTATCAGAGCTATAACGAATCACTTTCATTTTGGTTCTCCGAACAAACAAAGGCTTTTGGTGGTTCATTGGTGATTTTTCGTATGCCTTCGAACCACAAATGGCATTGGTCATGGATGCTAGTCTTCTCAGGCAGCGCGCCACGATCATTGTTTACTGATGTGGTCTATGTGTAACGAGAGGGTTAACAAAAAGTGATTGCCACGAATACGCGGGCGAGTTTAAGTAAAAATGATGTGTTAGACCATCCACTATGATAACTTTTCCAATGGATTGGTTATACGAAGAATTGTAAAAAAAATGTGGTTTTTATAGCAACCTGGTTGGTAAGGTAACCTAGGTCCCAACCAACATCATGTCATATGTTTTGATTGTGAGTTTTCTCTTAAGATGGTTGGGAGTGCGAAAGGGCCATGGTCATGGTCATATTATTATGATTGTTGAACTTTAGTGAAAAAAAAACCAAAAGTGTCTTTGTATCTCACAGCAAGTTATATTGGCCCAAAAAATTCTATTTCAAGCCCATTAGATATTCCAACTCATTTCTTTGGGTCTAGTGTAAGAATAACACAATTTAGTAATTCACATTTCACAGCTTGGGTCAAGACTCAAGACGTCAAGTTAACTTTGGGACTAGGGTTGTAAACGAGCCAAGCTGAACCGAGCCAGAATGGGTTCGAGCTCGAGCTCGAAGCTTATCGAGCCGGACCGGCTTAAAAATTTTAACGAGCTCAAAACACCAGCTCGAGTTCTGCTCGTGAAAAGCTCGAGCCAGCTCGTGGCTCGTTCGAGCCGGCTCGATTTATTTTTTTTTATTTTCTCACATTAATTTATATGAAAAGACAAAAATATATATTAGGGCATTTATCTTTTATTGGTACTCCGTACTTAAGGGAACAAATATTATTATTTTGAATATAAATAATTTACTATCAAGTTATATATTTTTTAAACAAAATTATTAATGTTTCTAAAAAGAATTCATTTTTATTTTAAGAAAACCTTTTAAAATCTTAATATAAAAATAATAATCATAATAATAGTAGTAGTAATAATAATAATAATTATTATTATTATTATACTATATATATATATATATATATATATATATATATATATATATATATATATATATATATATATATATATATATATATATATATATATATAGAGTAAATTACTGTTTTAGTCCCTGAGGTTTGACGAAAATTACTATTTCAGTCCAATAGTTCATTTATTACACTGACGGTCCAATAGTTTCAGACTTTGTTTCAATTTGACCCAAGCCACTAACACCGTTAGCATTTATTCCGTTAACTAATGTTAAAAGACTTTTATGCCCTTAAATTAAGTAAAAACCCTCCCATCTCCCACCCCACCCATATCTCCCTCTCTCTCTCACACACACTATCTCTTTTCTATCTTCTCTTTTCTCTCTCACAAGTCCACACTTTTTTCTCTCTTAAGATTCCACAGCACCACCATCTCCAAAGACAACAACCACCACCATAGCTTATCACCACCACCAAAAGTCCATCAGCCACCACCAAATCCGGACACAAAACACCACCCCCTAACCCACCCTACCCCCAAACCACTTTCTATTCTACTTTCTCTCTCTAAACCCACCGGAAAAACAATTGCCCCACCTTCTCAAGCCTTCTACCGTCGAGAAAGACCACACAACGCCGATCACCTCCACTGCTCTCATGATCTCTATCTCGTTGTTTGGATGAAGTCAAGCAAAAACCGAGAAAGACCATACCACCACCTCGAATGGATCTGGGAGGTTTCTCACATGTTAGGGTTTTCAGGGGTTTCTCAAATGTCGATGGTGGGCAGGTGTCGACGGTAAGGTTTCTTCGCAGTGTGAAACGACGGTGAAGGAGAAGGGTGGTGGTGGTTCGTAATGGTGGTGTTTGACTGAAAGTGAAAAAGAGAGGTGGTGATGAAGATAAAACCCCCAAATCAAAAGGGAGGAGTGTGATGAAGGTTTGGGGGTTTCTGGAAGATTGAAGGGTATAAGGAATGATGGTGGGGTGGTGATGGTGGTGGTGGGTGGAGGTTGGTGACGGTGGTGGACTGCACACATTTGTGGTTATGAAGATGATGATGACATATGAGTATAATAACATTATTTAAATTTAAAGTATTAATAATATTGAAGGGTAAAAGCTTTTTTTATTCAATCACAAGGGTAATATGGTCATTTCAGACTAACTTAACAGAAAAATTATAACGGTGTTAGTAGCTTGGGTGAAATTGAAACAAAGTCTGAAACTATTGGACTGTCAGAGTAATAAACGAACTATTGGACTGAAATAGCAATTTTCGTCAAACCACAGGGACTAAAAGCGTAACCCTGGCTAACCCTGGACTGAAATTATATGCACCGAGTCACGAGCCGAGCAAACGAACCAAGCCACGAGCCAAGTTCGAACCGAGCTAACCCTGGCTCGAGTCCGGCTCGTTTAGAATTCGAGCCGAGCCGAGCCGGCTCGTTTAGATACGAGCTATTTTCGAGCCGAGCTTTTTTCGAGCGAGCTTCAAGTCACGAACTTTTTGTACAACCCTATTTGGAACTCGTGTTTAAGAGTGATTTATGCATGGTGCTTTTAAATATTTTACTACTTAAGACTTTTTAGAAATCAGATGGTTCGTATTTTGGATTAAATACAGCATCCACTTTCTTTTCGCACATAGTTAACATATAGATTTTTGGTGGGGTGGGCGGCCGCCCAAGGCGAAATCCTTCTGACGACCCAAAATTTTTAATTTTTAATTTTTAATTTATATATATATATATATATATATATATATATATATATATATATATATATATATATATATATATATATATATATATATATATATATATATTTTGTAAAAAAACAAACCTATAGGTCATTATCAAACTAGGGAAATATTCAAAGAAAAAGGAACATTAAAGTGAGTAAAATTAATCTCAACCATCAATTTGTTTAATTAATGGTTGAGATCAGATTGTAGAAAAAAAGTTTATTAAAGGGGTATTTTACGAATAGCCACTTTTGTTGATTTTTTCAAATTCTCTTATTTTTTAAACTTTTATAATTTTTATATACGATACTAGCTTTAGTAAACTCGTCTATTACACGGGTTGAGTAAAATATTATATATAATAAAATTTTATTAATTATAAATCGATATTTTAAAATAAAATATGATTGAAAATTTTCTTATAATAAATAAAATAATTTTTTTATTTCAAAACAAACGTTTTAAAAAATGTGATGCTTAAAACTTTCTTATTATAACTCTTAATTGTAATTATTTTTGTTTATAAAAATTTCACTTTTTAAAAACATCAATTATAAAATATTTTGTATTTTTAAACAAGTTTGATGTTCTAAAAAATTTTCTAATTTTATGAAAAAATATTTCCTTAGAAATAACATTAATAAAATTTATTAAAAAACTATTTTAATCTAAAAAAATTAAATAATATTATTAGTAATTAATGTGATTATTAAATAGGATAGAGAAGCGGAAAAATTTGTTGAGGAGAAATATGATGTTGGTATGTGTCGCTTTTAGATACCATTTTATTAAAGTAGGGGGATTATTCTTTTTATAAAAATTACACCATAAAACGAGCATTTTTTATATTTAAAACGAGTATAATATTGTTATGTAAAAATAGAACAATTTTTTTACGCATTTAATATCATTACTCGTCATTGTGTCTTTATGCAGTTCATTGTGTTTGTTTTTTGTTATTTATTGTTTTGTTTAAATACTATTTAAAATGATGAATTCTAAAAACATATAATGGTGGAATAACATTGTTATGTATATCTACTATGTAAAATATATTATAATAAATTAACGACAAATCAATACTTATCAATAAAACAATAAATTTAGTGTCACGTGATATACTCTTAATCCTCTACTTTTTTCAATTCTCGCCTAAATATGTATCTGTTCTTAGTGTTAGTTTAGGTTTATTTGATTAAAAGTCAACTTCTGATAGAAGAGATATTTTAGAAAATTTTAGAAATTTAACCCTAAATTAGAGCACGTATTTTTTTGGAAATTAAATCATACCCGATATTTCTTCTTTATTCATATAATTCATCAATAAAAACTGTAGAAATAATTTATGATTTTCTTCATCTATGAAATCGACTTCTTGATTGTGTGTTTCCATTGAATACTCGGTTTATATTCGAATCTTGACAAAGTTACAGGATTTTTTCATCGACTCCTCTCCAATTTGAAGGAATTCATGGGTATCTTTTTTAGAAATGAAATCATACCCGATGTTAAACAATTTCTCAACCATCTCAGTTTTACGACCCTCGCAATTTATCTTTATAAAGTTTGACGATATCGCCTAAGACAGACTTCATCAACATTCTTATTTTGGCTTCGGTTTCATCAAGTTTTCTTCAACAAAAGGTATTTGTTTTTTGTTATATTTGAGCTTTCATCCTCTGCGATTATGATTTAACCTATCATTGTCTGTCACACCCCGACCGACAACGGAATCATCGGGGCAGACGAATGCGAATCGATTGCCCATAGCACATGGAATTAAATAAGTTGAAATAATATTAAATATTATTTTCATTGAATAATACTAATCAAATGATACAATGCAATGAAATAAAGATTCAAATAACATAATAAAATTAAGCTAGGTCCAAGTCCTATATGAACATGAAGAAGTCCTCTAAACTGTATCCTGAAATTATGTGAAAAAGTAACGAGTCAGCTAATGAATTAGCCGGTGAGTAACCACAGGTTTGAATACATATATAGATTGATTAAATATATTGAAATAATTCAATTCACATAATAATGTCAAGACTTATAAGTAAAATAATGTAACATAAAAGACAAACCAACACAATCAAACCTAATGATTGAATTGATTCGGTCCGCAAACGAAGCCTTATAGAATGAATGATTCTGGTTCCAATCACCACGCGACTAAAAAAATGTGGTGGGTTTGTCAAACCAATAGATCTATCATTGTTACCGTGGTTGCATGAATTAATGATTGTGTTCTCATTTAGTTTATCTAACTATACACACGTAATTTCAAGTAATAACACAACATGTATTTAATTGAATTTAGAATGAAATAACATAACAATGAATATCAATGATTGAATATTGAATCACATGATTTCCGCAAAATATAAAACATATAAAAAGGGCTATGAATACTCACGTTGTTAGATGTGCTTGATTTGAATTCTAGAATATGAAGAATCGACACCAAGGGTTTTCCTCACGGTTTACCTAAGTGTGATGTCACAAATTAGAATAATAGTGATTTAAATACATAGACAAGATTTAGGGTTTCATTTGGGATTTGGGTTCTAGAAATAGTTTGAATAAAATAATGTAAGCCACTTTATATCTTGATTAAGTAAAAATAGAATAAATTGATTAAATTTTTGTGATATAAAATATCAATGAATCATTAGTGAAATTTAATTATGAAATATTGTTTTCTATAATTATTGATTTAATGAAGTTTGAGTGTTCAAGAAAAAAATAATAATAAAGAAATAATGAATTAAATATTTATTTACTCAATTGATTTGCATTATTAGTTTAAAATAATTTATATTTGATTTAAAATAGATTTTATAAAAATTTTAACACTTATAAACGATCTTTAAAATGTTGTATAGCATTAATGAAAATAAAAGTGTGAATTATAATTTCCAAAATGTTCAAAAATTAATAAATAATTTCTGACTTAATTTTTATATATCAAAGCTATATTTTATTAATATAATAATATATTATACATTTTCTAAAATTTAATTCTGAAAAAAAATAATTTAAAAATATATGCGGGTGCCCGGGGTCGAACCCGGTTGCCCGTATGTCTGTTGACTGTTCTAACCAGTTGGACTAAGGTCCGCATATGATTTGTTTTGATAAAAATAATTTAAATAGCTTGTTACAAGATAAATGTTTAGATAAATGTTTCTGGTTTAAGGATTTGATTAATTTGATCGATTTCAAGTTGGAACGTATGGATTTCAAATGATAATATGGTTTCAAGTTAATTGTAATGAAACATATGATTTAACCGAATTGATGACATGTATGGGTTCGAAACAGTATGTGAGATGAACCGGACGGTTTAATCGAGGGAAAAATATGGGTTTGTGTGGTTTTGGGTGTCGCTAGACGATGACCGGAGGTGTGATTGGAACACGGAGGTCGACGGGGATTGGGCGGGGTTTTAAAACAAATTGTAGTTAGGTCCCTGTACTTTTAAAGGTTAGTAATTTTTGTATAAAGTTTGTAAGGATTCCTGAAGTCTGATGCAACCCAAAACAGCCTAAGTGTCTCAGCAACATGTACTAAGTACTGAAGTGAAGAATGCTTCGGAAGTTTTACACAAAACATTAGAAAATACTCTAAGTGTAAAATCTTCCGAAGCCAAGACCAATATCTTCCGAAGCCAAACATGAAGTCTTCCGAAGCTTCAGAGACAAAGTCTTCCGAAGCTTCAACCTATGAAGACAGATTTCTTCCGAAGACTTTTAGTACACATGCTTTATCTGATGTACTGTTCCATAAAGCACCTTTTCCGCTGCATCTCTGTAAAGTCACCAACTTACATGAGTTGGTGAAAAGGGCCTTGCTTTTGGTAACTGTACATTGAGGTCTTGAGTCTGTAACTTTCCACTTCATGTACTTTATCCTTTTTGTAATGTATAAGGATGTGAGCTATGGCATGTCATAGTCACAAGGTCAAAAGGCAGATATGCCTTTTGATCCTACAATTGATTTTGTTAGTGTCTAGTCAATTGTATCCAGCTGGCTTTCAAAGTATAGCCGGCTGTAGGTTGTAGTATAAGTATTTCAAGTTCTTGTATCTTTCTTTATGCTTTGTAACACTTGTAAAAGAACTTGAGAAAGCAATATACTGCCTCCTTGAAACCCATACTCTCTTGTTCTGTCTCTTGCTTTACTTGTGTTCTTTGTATCACCTTTGGTTACCCAGTTCACTGTTTGATTAAAGTTTAGTTATTCTCCTCATTGTGTTGTTGTGTTGTAATTGTGTTAAAGCCCTTAAACGGTCCTGCAATTGGTATCAGAGCTTCCAGGCTCTTGATATAAGATCTAACCATCTTAAGATCCCTCACACACACAAAAGCTAAACTCTTCAAATGGCTTCCATCTCAAAGACTGATATGGAGACTGGAACCATGAACAAATCCCCACTGATCACTCTTGATGATTTTGACACCTGGTGCATGAGGATGGAAGGCTTCATCAGGTCTCTTGATTCAAGAATGTGGGAATCTGTTGAGAATGGACCTTTCATACCCAGCACCCCCTCTGCTACTGGTGCTGGTATGATTCCTAAAGATGTGGCCAACTACTCAGATGAAGATAGAAAAAGAGTAGAGATTGACAGGAAGGCCATGACTGCTCTTCAGACTGCTCTCCCAAACTCTGTATACAGAGGTTTTAAGAAGTGCAAGACAGCCAAACAGCTGTGGGATGCACTGAAGCTGATGTATGAAGGCTCCTCTGAAGCCAAGGAGAACAAGAAAGATCTTCTGAAGCAGCAGTTTGAGAATTTCACCTTCAAAGCAGGTGAAACCATGACTCAACAATACTTCAGGTATGTTGAGATTGTGGATACCCTAGTGGATGGAGGAGTTCCTCTTGAGAACAGGGACATTGTAAGGAAGTTCATGTCCTCACTTCCTAGGCAATGGACACACTATTGTGTGGTGATCAAGAGGACTGAGAACCTTAAGACTCTTACTCTTACAGAGTTGTATGGGATTCTCAGTGGATACCAGATGGAGATGAACATGCAAGGTTCATCTGGCAACTCCAACAATCAAATGGGTTCAGCCCTTCATGTGGTTGAAAGGGACAGCATAGAACCCCAACATCATCTCATATGCTACCCTGACAACTCACAAAAGGGTCCTTTCATCACCTTCCCGGAGACACCAAGGGAGAACTTTACTCAAGGAAGCCCATTCCAAGAGACAAGTTCTTCTCAAGCCTTTGTGTCTGCAGATGAAAGCTGTGGGAATTATCTCTTCACTCTTGAAGACCTGGACTGTATCCATCCAGATGACCTGGAATACATGGAGATAGTTCAGCAGATGGCTCTCCTCACTCACAGAGCCAAGAAGTTCTACAAGAGGACAGGAAGAAGATTTCCAAGCAATGCTACCAGTGGTAAGTTTGGGCTGGATAAAAGCAAAGTTAAGTGTTACAACTGTAACCTTATGGGTCACTTTGCTAGGGAGTGTAAGGCACCTAAAGCAAATGGGGGCCAAACACAACCCAGACCAAACTACACTGACAAAGCCCCTCAGGCTGAGAAGACAAAGCAACATGCTGCTGTTGCTGTTGAAGAGGGAGGCTTTGACTGGAGTTTTCAGGTGGAGGATGCTTCTCCAAACCAAGCACTGATGGCTGACCATGAAGCCAAGGTATTGGAACATCTTTGCTCCCCTGAATGCATTGCTAAAGTAAATAGATACAGGTCCTACAACCTAGAGATGAGATCTGATCTTGAGTCATTAAACATATTAAAATCTGATTTTAGAAAGTCTGAAAATGATTACAAGTTAAAGATAGAGGACTTGGAGAAAACCATTTCAGTACTAAAACATGAACATACAGATTTTAGAACTCAGATCCAAGATCTCATCACTAAGTTGACTGAGTGCCAGGCTGAGCTTGTGATCAGCAAAGCCAAGGCAGAGAAGAGTGTTCTTGAAGAAGAGACCTTCAAGAACATGATATCCTCATCCCTGCACAACAAGGTTTGTTATCAAAATAGACAGGGACTGGGATCAAATGAGATAGCTCCTCCACACACAATCTTGTCTGTAAGATCTCCTAGGTGTGGAACTTGTGAAGATGAGCTTCCTCTCATAGATCCTATAAGTGAGGATGATGAAGAAGTGATAGTGAAGAATTCCTCTGAGAAGAGTGAAGAAGAGGATTCTTCCAAGGGCCACTATCCTTCTGAGGAGAAGAAATCAACTGTGATGACCAAGTCCAAGAGAAAGAACTTGATCAGGAAGAGCAAAAGGAAAGCAAAGAAGGCTCAAGAAATCAAGGCTACTTTTGATGCTAAGCAGAAACAAGTTTTTATCTCTGCAGGTTTCAAAGTAGTAAGGACTGAAGACATCAACCAAGACTCCTCAGCTAAGAGTCATGGTTCTTGTTCAAATCATCTCAGTGCAAAGAAGAAGACTGAGCTGCTGTGTACCACTGCTGCACAGCCTGGACCATCAAACTCCAAGAACAGTTCACAGCCCAAAGGAACTGTCTCAGCATCTACCAAGATGAAGGTGGAGAAGGGATGTGACCAAAGCCAGTCTTGCTCTCAAAAGGAGACTTCTTTGAAGAAGAAAATGTTGTGTTATGTGTGAAAGTACTTCTCACATTGCTAAGGATTGCCCATACAATCCTAAAAGTACTGTCCACATGACCAAAACAAAGACTTCAAAGAGTCTCAAGAAGTCTCAAGCTTCGGAAGGAAAGTCTGTTTCCTTCGGAAGCTCCAAATCAAAGAAGAAGGTAAATGGAAAATTACCTTCGGAAGCAAAGTTGGTCTCGGAAGAAAGGAGTTCTTCCGAAGCACTGAAGTCTGCTGCAGTGACTGTAGATTCTTCCGAAGGATCAGTCATCAAAACTTGTGAAGTTCCAAAAGCTTCTAAGGTTTTGAAGGTCAAGTCCAAGACTCCAAAGGTGGTGTGGAAGTCTAAGAAAGACCAAATGACTGAGGTTTCTCCATCAACAACAGCTGAAGATCCCCATAGTACAACCATAGGATCTATTACTGTTGCATTACCTTCTATTACACTTAATGAGCCCAAGACAAGTAAGGCTTGGGTTTCCAAATGTAACTAATCATTTTCTTTGTGCAGGAACAGCTCAAGACAAACAGGAATGTCTGGATAATTGACAGTGGCTGTTCCAGGCACATGACAGGCAATAGGTCTCTACTCCATAATTTTGAGAGAATTGATGGAGGACCAGTTGCTTTTGGAGGAGATGAAGGTGGTTACATTTCTGGAAGGGGCAAGGTCACAAATGGTAAGCTCAGCATTGAGAAGGTAAACTTTGTTAAGGAGCTTGGGTACAATCTTCTGAGTGTATCCCAATTTTGTGATCAGAGTCATAACATGCTCTTTACTGAGCATGAGTGCATTGTTCTCAAGCCTGGTGTGGTCATTCCTCATGAGCATATCCTGCTCAGAGCCCCCAGGAAAGGGAACATGTACAAGATGGATTTGCAAGAAACATCTCCCTCTGGAGAAGTTTCATGCTTTCTATCTAAAGCAAATAGTGATGAGTCTTTCCTATGGCATAAAAGAATGTGCCATGTAAACTTTAAGAACATGAATAAATTAATTAAACATGATCTGGTAACTGGAATGCCAAAGAAAGAGTTTACAAGTGATGATCATTGTGTTGCATGCCTGAAAGGGAAGCAACACAAGGTATCTCACAAGCCTAAGGAAAAGAACTCCATCACTACTCCCCTACACTTGTTACATATGGATCTCTTTGGCCCCACCAGTGTAATGAGTTTAGGAAGGACCTCTTACTGTCTGGTGATCACAGATGATTTTACAAGATTCACTTGGGTCTTCTTCCTTAGAACTAAGGATGAAACCCCTGAGATTCTGAAGAATTTCATCTTAAAAGTTGAGAATCAATGTGATCACAAGGTCAAAACCATAAGATGTGATCAAGGAACTGAATTCAAGAACCAAATCCTTGATACATTTTGTGATGAAAAAGGTATTACAAGACAATATAGTGCTCCCAGGACTCCTCAGCAAAACGGAGTTGCTGAGAGGAGAAACAGGACACTTATTGAAGCTGCAAGAACTATGTTGTCTGACTCTAAACTGCCTATCACCTTCTGGGCAGAGGCAGTTAATACTGCTTGCTATGTGCAAAACAGAGTTTTAGTAGTTAAGACACATGGTAAGACTCCTTATGAACTTTGGCACAAGAGGAAACCTTTCATTGGTTTTCTCAGGTCATTTGGATGTCCCTGCACCATCTTGAATACCAAAGATCAAATTGCCAAGTTTGCTGAGAAATCAGATGATGGACATTTCATTGGATACTCTTCTCAAGCTAAAGCTTATAGAGTATACAATCTCAGAACTAGAATTGTTGAGGAGTCAGCCAATGTGACTTTCAATGAGCACACTCCTTGTGTGGCTGGTTCTGGTCCGGATTGGCTGTTTGATCTTGATTTAGTTACCAACTGTTTTAACAAATCTTGTGAGCATGTTTCAGGATCTGCAGAAAATCTAAATACAGGTGATCCTGATCCAAGATTTGAGCTAGGAAGACCTTCAACTCATACATCTTCAGCTCCAGTTGGAACTACTTCAGCAAATGAGGTTTCTATCAGCACAACAATGACAAATTCAGCTGATACATCTGGCATGCCTTCAAATTCCAGCTCAGAGGCCTCTCAACCAGATAAAGACACCTCACTTGTAGAAGACAACAATGGTGATGGTGATAGTGATCAGGAATTTCTTGATGCTAATAACCATACCATAGATGACAACATCAATGATGTCTCACACTCATTGGATCAAGTTAATCTTGATAAGTGTGATAATGTGGAGGGTGAATCTTCAGACCAGATCTAAATTTCTCAAATTTAGATCTTTCTCAACAACTTGCTGTGATCCCTCAGCTAAGGATCCACAAGTCTCACCCCACCACAAACATCATTGGAGATGTTGTCACAGGGGTAAGAACAAGAGGACAAACCCATGAAGCAAATGTTTGTCTTCACTCTTGTTTCTTATCTCAGATAGAGCCTAAGAAAGTTGATGAAGCTCTAAAGGATGGAAGTTGGGTTGAAGCTACAATTCAAAAGGCAGAAAGTTTGGAACCTTTGTCCTCTTCCTCATGGGAAGACTACCATTGGAACCAAATGGGTTTTTAGAAATAAGAAGGATGATAGAGGAATCATCATCAAGAACAAGGCAAGACTAGTTGTTCAAGGATACACACAAGAAGAAGGGATTGACTACACTGATGTCTTTGCTCCTGTAGCAAGACTAGAAGCTGTTAGAATATTCCTGGCATTTGCTGCATCCAAGAACTTCAAGGTCTACCAACTTGATGTAAAGTGTGCTTTCTTATATGGAGTGATTGATGAGGAGGTTTATGTCAAACAGCCACCTGGTTTTGTAGACCCTGATCATCCTGATTATGTCTGCAAGCTTGACAAAGCTCTTTATGGGCTGCATCAGGCACCCAGGAAGTGGTATGAGACACTATCTGAGTATCTTTGTAAACATGGATACAGGAGAGGTACTATAGATGGAACTCTCTTCATCAAAGGACAGGGAAATGACTTATTGCTGGTTCAAGTATATGTAGATGACATCATCTTTGGTTCAACTAATCCAAAGCTCTGCAAAGACTTTGAGAAGCTGATGAAAGACAGATTTGAGATGAGTTCAATGGGAGAACTCAACTTCTTTCTGGGAATTCAAGTGAAGCAGGTTGAAGATGGCATCTTCATAAGTCAGTCAAAGTATGTTCAAGACATACTCAAGAGGTTCAACATGACTGATTGTAAGATTGCTAAGACACCCATAGCCAGAAACCACTCCCTTGGTCCAGATCTTGAGGGGGAGTGTGTAGATGAGCACTTATACAGGGCTATGATTGGGTCTCTTATGTATCTTACAGCTAGCAGGCCTGATATCATGTTTGCTACATGTATTTGTGCAAGATATCAAGCCAACCCTAAGATGTCTCACTTAATCACTGTGAAAAGGATTTTAAGATACCTCAAAGGTGCTTCAACACTTGGTCTATGGTATCCAAAGAATCCAAATTTCAATCTGTATGCCTATACAGATAGTGATTATGGTGGTTGCAATATGACTGCAAAGTCTACATCTGGGGGATGTCAATTCCTTGGTGGAAGGGTGGTCTCATGGCAATGCAAGAAACAATCCTGTGTGTCTGCATCAACTGCTGAGGCTGAATACATTGCTGCTGCAAGCTGCTGTGCTCAAGTGCTTTGGATTCAAAATCAGATGCTGGACTATGGATTTAACTTCAAAGAGACTCCTATCCACATAGACAACAATAGTGCTATCTCTATCACTGAGAACCCTGTGCAGCACTCAAGGACCAAACACATCAACATCAGGTATCATTTAATAAGAGATAACTATGAAAAGGGATTAATTAAACTAGTCAAAGTTCATACAGATGAACAATATGCTGATCTGTTCACAAAAGCTTTTGATGAACAGAGATTTAAGTATCTGATATCAGCTATTGGGATGATTAACTTTGAGTAGACTTTTTCTTAAAACTAATTCTAATTATTTCTTCTTAAAATATGTGTGTCCTAAGTTGTCTAGTTCATCACTTTCATAAGCTCATGTTTTCTTTGGATGTAAAATTCTTTTTGAAGACTTTCCTTAGATTCTTGAAAATTTTTGATACTTCGGAAGATAAAATTTTATCTTCGGAAGAAAAACATGTCTTCAAAATAAATAACTGTCTAAGAGATTTTACCTTCGGAAGAAGTCAAATTCATCTTCCGAAGCTTAAAATTCTTATCTCAGACACTTATTTATTTTAAGGACTTTTCCTTCCGAAGCAAAATTAACCTTCGGAAGCTTTGTTTATTCCTATACAAAGCATTCAAGGGTTTATTTCTCTTCCGAAGCATAAATCTTCAAGACTCTCAGGAAAATCTTCCGAAGCCATTTTAGCTTCGGAAGCTTTTTCAATCAAAACTTCCGAAGACAAATAAACTTCGGAAGCTTTTCGAATTCCAAGAAAACTACTTTTTGAGCAAAAGTAAACTACCTTTTCAGAGGTGGGACCGACTTCCGGATTTCAAAGTTTATCCTCTTTCATTAACTTTGGTTCAAATCCCTTTTCATATAAATACCCAACGGTTCCCCCTCTTTCCCACTATCTTCCTCATTTCTCTAACCTAATTCTCTAAACCGCCTTTGCTTTCTACCTTTCTTCACCCTTAAGCTTCTGAAATGGCCAACCTTAACCGCAGAAACAACCCTGATTTCTCCATGCAACTTCACAGGCAACATAATCAAGTTGCTCTGTTAAGCTCTGAGAAAGATGCAAGTTTCTCAGAGATTTGCCAATTCTTGACTCTGTCAAACTACTTCACCTCCCTGACCATTGATCCTACTCTATATGAGGATCACTTGCTTGAATTCTGGAAGACCTGCCAAGAGGTCATTATGGATGGGGAGAAGGCACTGTCTGCCACAGTGCAAGGGAGGACAATCTTCATCACTCCGGCCATCATTAACCAACATTTGCAGCTGGATGATGAAGAAGGTGAGGTGTCCTTCCCAAAAGAAGCTGTTAATCATTCTTTTGAGCAGATGGGCTATGAGGGAGATTTCTCTGTAAAGACCTTTAGGAAAGGGAAGGTCTCATCCCAATGGAAATTCCTGCTCCATGTGGTTATCCACAGCTTGTCAAACAAGCATGGTGGATGGGACCAGATTCCTGAGGATCTCTCCTTTATAGTTCATGGAATGGTTCAGGGGGTCAAGTTCAGGTATTCACAATTTGTTTATACTAATTTACTTGCAAACTTAGACTCCTTAGAGTATTACATGTTTCCTAGATATGTTCAACACATTCTCAACTGTGAACTGGGCTCACAGTTGAGGGAAACAAGTAATATTCTTAAATTGGGACAGATGAAGCCCGGCATCTTTAAAATAATGAAGAAGCCAACTGTAGGCTTCTCAGGGGTAGAAACAGCCCTAGTCCCAAAAATGTTAGAGCTCATTGCTCAAGGTGACAACCTAGCAACACAAGCTAGTGTTGAACCCACACCTCTTTTGTCCTTACCATTAAAAAGACCAGAAATCACCCTCACCTACCAAAGAAAATCCAAACGAACCCCTGCTCAGGCTATTGAGTCTGTGCAGGCCCCCAAATACTCAACCTTACAGGAAGAAGTGGACACTAGAGCTCCCACTTCTCCTGAGGAGCAAACCACTCCCATTACTTCACCTATCAGGGCTGAGGTTCCTCAAGCTCACCCTGATGAGCTCACTAGCCCAACAACCTTAAGCCTTCACTCTGAGTCTCAACACTCAAGTGAACAACCTTCAGGGGACAGCTACCATCCCCAGCCTTTGGATCTCAACCAACCAATTCCCAACCTATCCTTTTACACTGATGAAGACTTAGGATTCAGTGAGTACCATGAGTCTCTCTTCTCCTCCCCTACTCAAAGAGAGATGAGTACCTCTGACTCTCCTCAGTCTATCCCCCATCAGTCACCTATTACTGAGGTGGACACTTCTGAACCTGTTCAGGATGTCCATATGGAAGAGGCTCTCACTTTTGAAAGTGATTACATCATTAAGACCTCAACCATGGCAACTCAGCCCATTGGCATCTCAACTGAGGCTGCCAGTGAGCAGAGGAAAACCAGCAGCCAAGAAACTCAAGCTGGTGGTGAGAGAGAGGACTTTGGTCCAATCATCTCATCCCCCAATGAATCTTCTGATGAAGATGAGGGGAATTTGAGACTAAAGGTGCAAAAACTGTCAAAAACATGCACCTATTTAGTCTCTAAGGTTAGTCACTTGGAATCTCAGGTGACTACCCTGCAAAACAGGGTCAATGATCAGCAACTCCAGATTTCATATCTGCAGGAAAAACTAGCTGGGAGACCTTTAAGGAGAGCTCAACCAGGAACACAAGAACCTGTGGAAGTGATTGACTTATCCTCCAGCTCACCTATGCAAGTGGGTGATGCTACCAAAAAGGGGGAGAAAGTTGTTACAACCACAGAACCTGGGAGTTCTTCAGAGAGAATGGACATAGAGGACTCACCATCCTCACTTGCTGTTGTGCATTCTCAGCAACTTCCTCAAGTTCACATTAATGTGGACTCTATAGACTCTCTCATCAGGAGTCTCTTTGAGGAAGGTATACCAAGGGCTGTCTCATCTCCACCACAAGGAACTGGCAACTACATCATAAGGTGGAGGTATGATGATGACAGGAGAGCCCTTATACTTCAAGAGTTCAAGGCCAACAAGAAGTTTTTCAATTCCAAAGCCTGAGCTTCTATGAAAGACTGGATTTAGTCAACTTGCCACTTGTCAATCCAAGCAATTCAAGACAAGCTGACAGGCTGGCTCAAAGAATCCAAGACAGGATCCTTGCAGAGTTTACTCTAAGAAGGAGACTTAGGGAATCAGGCAATGTCATCGGTCAACTGGATGTTGAGGTGGACCCTAAGATTAGTTTCATAGGGGAAACCTTGACTGAAGGCCCAGTGACAGAACCTGAGACCCCTGTCTCATCATCAACAACTGCTGCAGAGGTCCAAACTCCATCTGAGACACCTGCTGGTGAAGGTGTTTCTCAGCCTCTCTCTGGCCAGAGCATGGAAGCTACTCCAAGCAATGAAGGCCAAGCCTCAATCCACCCTGAGTCACAAAGGTCTGTTGGTGACAAAGGGAAAAGGATAATGACTCCTGAGGAAATTGAGGAGGAAGAGAGAGAGAGGAAAAGGAGACTAAGGGGAGAAAGTTCTACTGGGTCATCTAGCTTCATGCAAGCTGCAATCAGGGCTGCTCCCAGACCAAATACTCAAGATGATGAGTTAAGGGCAGTCAGGATTACCTACTTACAGACCAGGAACTATGACATTGATGAAATCATCTCCCTCCCCTTAGAAGAGTTAAATGAACTGGCTGACATGGAAGTGTCAAGAGAGTTGAAGGAGAAAGAGGATGCAATGATACTTCTCCAACTCAAAGAGGAGAAGAGACAGAAAAGACTTTACAAGCATGCTCCCACTCTCTCACCAGTTCAAGAAAGTCCTGCACAGGAAGATGTGGCTCCACAAGAACCTCAGGTAGATAAAGAAGAAGATAGGATCAAGATGATCAACTACCTGAGTGCCACAGGCTTCTATCAGGCAGATGCACTTCTTCCCTTGTCCTATGACTTCATTGAGTTCGAGTATCTAAAGCAACTTGAGCTTGAGTTAGTCAAGGAAAGAAAGACAACTAAAAGGAAGCTAAGGGAAGAAGCTGCAAAGTCAAGAGCCATCATTCAAAAGAATGCAAAGAAGTCTGCTGACAGACAAAGAATGGTGAGCTTCTTGAAGCTGTATGGATTCTCCGGAAGGAGACTTGGCCCCATGTCTCTATCCACTATGGATGAGCATATTAGGGTGATCAAGCAGAAGATTAAAAGTGGAGAACTCATTGACTTGCACTCTCTTCCAAGTCAAGTCCCACCTGAAGTGGAGGTCAAGTTTGAACAACCAGAGACACCTCAACCAGCACCTCCAGCTGAGCCTCAGCAAGCTTCATCTTCTGATCCTAGGCAGGGTCAAACTCCCTCTCCTTCTGAACCTGTGAGGGAGGAACACCCAACTGAGAAAGACACTGATGATCAACATGGTGCTGCAGACCAGTCTTCTCAGTTAAAGACATCCAAGAGGAAGAAGAGGATGGCTTCTAAACCAAAGACTAAGAAGAAGAAGCCAAAGTCATCTACCTCTGCACCTCAGGCTGAATCAGATCAACCTGAGGAAGTGCATGATGAGGCAGCCCAATCAACTCCTATTCAAGTGGCTCCTCTAACTAGTGAGACACCCATCTTGTCCTGGACTTACTCTACCAATCCAGAGAGATGGAATGTTATCAGAGATCAAGGTGTTGAGAATGTCTACTCATGGCAAGACATAATCAACTTACCTCTGCATGATCTCTTTGAGATGAGAAGATACTATGAGAGTCTTGATGATCCTGACCATCTCATGAAGAAAGGAATGGTCCTGATTGTACTGAAGACTACCAACATTTGAAGATCTTCTAAGTGTTTTGGTAGCATCAGCCTAGGGGGAGTTTGTAAGGATTCCTGAAGTCTGATGCAACCCAAAACAGCCTAAGTGTCTCAGCAACATGCACTAAGTACTGAAGTGAAGAATGCTTCGGAAGTTTTACACAAAGCATTAGAAAATACTCTAAGTGTAAAATCTTCCGAAGCCAAGACCAATATCTTCCGAAGCCAAACATGAAGTCTTCCGAAGCTTCAGAGACAAAGTCTTCCGAAGCTTCAACCTATGAAGACAGATTTCTTCCGAAGACTTTTAGTACACATGCTTTATCTGATGTACTGTTCCATAAAGCACCTTTTCCGCTGCATCTCTGTAAAGTCACCAACTTACATGAGTTGGTGAAAAGGGTCTTGCTTTTGGTAACTGTACATTGAGGTCTTGAGTCTGTAACTTTCCACTTTATGTACTTTATCCTTTTTGTAATGTATAAGGATGTGAGCTATGGCATGTCATAGTCACAAGGTCAAAAGGCAGATATGCCTTTTGATCCTACAATTGATTTTGTTAGTGTCTAGTCAATTGTATCCAGCTGGCTTTCAAAGTATAGCCGGCTGTAGGTTGTAGTATAAGTATTTCAAGTTCTTGTATCTTTCTTTATGCTTTGTAACACTTGTAAAAGAACTTGAGAAAGCAATATACTGCCTCCTTGAAACCCATACTCTCTTGTTCTGTCTCTTGTTTTACTTGTGTTCTTTGTATCACCTTTGGTTACCCAGTTCACTGTTTGATTAAAGTTTAGTTAATCTCCTCATTGTGTTGTTGTATTGTAATTGTGTTAAAGCCCTTAAACGGTCCTGCAAAGTTTTTAATTAACTTTCAAAGAATTGCATTCTAACCCTATAACTCATAAAACCCTAATTTATAATTTGATTAAATTATTTTTTTAAAATCTATATAAACCTTATAAAAACCTTGTAATTTAATTATTCATTTTAATTTAATAATTAGACTCATAATTAATAATAAAGCTTAGAGTTAATTTTAATTTTGCTCCCTAATGTTTGACTAAAATAATTATTTTTCTTCAAAACATTAAAAACATCTATTTACCTCCAAAAGTTTCATATGTTGTTTTAATTTCACTCCAAAAGTTTCATCATTATGGATAAAGTTGAAACAACTAATGAAACTTTGGACTGAAATTGAAACAAATTATGAAACTTTTGGAGGTAAATTGATGTTTTTAATCTTTTGGAGGAAAATTGTTATTTTTAACAAACCTCAAGGAGTAAAATAGAACTTAACTCTAAAACTTAATTTTGTAAATCTTGTAAAGTCTTTTTAATTGAATTATTTATTAATTGAATAGATAAAAATCTCATAAATAAAATTAAACTTCATGAATTTATAAACAAATATTTTATAAATCATAAAATTATTATAAATTGATTTATATGATTTAATTAATGAAAATTGAATAATACAATTTATAGTTTCGATTAATTAACACAGTTACAGTTTTTTTGAATCATCAAAATATATATAATGATTTAATTATGAAATTTTCTATTGCATAGAAAAATCAAAATGGGTTCTGGTTTGGATTTCATTACCAAATGGGTTGGATGTTACATTGTCAATACCATAATACTTATTAGACTTTTTACACTAAATACATTTTCTACTATAACCTTACCCAACAAACTAATTAACGTTTTAGATATTTTAAGCCTCTTAAACTTAGAAGCTCAATAACTTTTTTATAATTTTTGTCCGCTATCATTTACTCATTACTAAATGTCTAATATGTAAACCAATTTTGTTACAATTTGTTTTGTTTATTATTATAATATTTTTATATACGAGTTATTCACTTTATATTATAGGAAAATGTTTTTTTCTACTTGCTCAGGGCCGAAAAATCTTGAGGATTTTTAGTACGATCTTGACTTGAGAAAAGAATGATAAATGGGGATGGTATGGGCTTAACATTTCTTATATTTATTATGTTTTACTTTATTTGTTACATCACACTCTTACACTCAAACGTGTACTTATAGTTACTAATTTAACCAAAAATCTTTTCTCAATAATTCCATTATATCCCATTACTAGGTTAGTCCCCGTGTATTACACGAAATAAATAAATAAAATATTAAATAATTAGTAACCAAAATTTATGCATTATAAAATAATGCTTGAAGATAAAATATGATTATAATTACGTATAAATAGCTATTTTAATTAAATAAACAACAATGTATTTTTTTAACTTTGTTTTATAAAACAATTTTGATTTTTAAATATTTAATTTTAAGAAAAATGATTAATTAAAGAAAAAGTTCGTTGGATTATGTATTTTATAAAATTTTTTATTTTTAAAAAGTGTGTTTTAATAAAAAAAGGTTTTTTATTTATTAAATTATACTTTTTTTAATTTAAAAATGGTATGGGTAAAATTATTATAGATATATATATAGGCTAAAATCATATTAATTAAACGGATTATAGTTAGTAATAAACATGAATAGTTAGATTATAATATTGTAATATTAAATATAATTAAAATTATATATACGTAATAGTTCAAGAAATCAAACAATTATACTATTTATAACTCTCTTATCTAAGTAGTTCCATTATTAGGCATTCCTTTTAAGAGTTTTTTTTTTAAAAAACCATTTTTATCACAATCTTGTTTTTTTAAAACTCTTATTTGTATTTATTTTGGTTGTTTTAGTAAGACCGTTTTTAAAAAATTTCACCTTTATAATTTTTTAGAAACAAAACGATTTAAAATATTTTGCTTAAAAAGGTTTAGTGTTTTAGAAAATTTTATATTATATAATTTTTTTTATTATTTAGATTTTAATTAAAATATGTGATTTTCAACTTTGTTAACAAAATATATTTTTTTAAAAATATAGTTTGATTTTAAAAAAATGTAGATAAAAGAGAGAAATATAGCAATTAATATAATTAATTTTTAATAAGAGAGAGAAACTTGTATTAGTATTTAAATTAATATAATACCCTTTTGGAGGGAAAATCAATGTGTGAATGTGTAGAAATTTAACAAGTGACAATAAAATGGGTTAAAGAAAATAAAAAGTGATAAAAAATAATTTTTTATTAGATACTATAGATATAGATATATTTTTCTATTCCATTTATGGGTAGCATATTCAAACTTTGACAAATTAGATTTTCCATTGTATTCAGCCTAGACCATAAAAGCTTTAATTTCATCATCATTGACATCATTAATTAGAAAAATATTAGTTTTTTTAAATTAAATTTGTTTTAAAAAGTAAAAAAGAAATTATAATAAAATACCCTTACACTCCATTTAGTTCACAGAATTATTTAAAATTAAAATAGGAATTAAATTTTTTTTTCATCCAAAATACTATTTAGTTGGTTACCAGATGAAATTAAAATTAATTAAATTTTCTCACATTCACTGAAATTTAACATTTCACTTTGAATGTTCAATAATCTAATGAAATGTTTAAAATTAGGGATAACTTTATAAAATAATAATCAAGTTTCAAAATTAATTTAATCAGATCACTCATAAATTTATTTGTTCTAATCAAGTCACTCATAAACTTTTTGTCTTAATGAGGTCACTTATAAACCTTTTTTGACTCAATCAGGTCACTAAAGTTTCAAAAATTTTCTAAGTAGATCACTCATAAATTGTAAAAATATTTTAAAAACAATTGAAATATATAAAATATTAACAATAGTTAAAAGAGTCGAATCATATAAACCTTTATAAAGAGTTGAAAAAACATAAATGAGCTAATTGAAACATTTCTTAAACTTTAGTGACCTAATTGGAACAAATAAAAATATCAGAAAACTAATTAAAACACTCTTAAAACTTGCTTAATATTTTATAAAATTTTCCTTTAAAATTAACATTTCAATTCCACTAGAAAATTTACAAACCAAACATCTTATCAATTTTAACAATATTTTATTTCAATTCTAATTCAAATTTCTTTACAAAACATTCTGCGAATCAAACGGCCCTTAATTTTAAAAACCATTTCTTTATAAGCTAAGGAAAAAATATATATGAATATAGAAGTCCCTAAAAATAACGTTTTGAATTTTGAAGTATGAAAGGGAAAGGCATTAGCTTATGAAGTTTCATGATAATTGTAGCTAACATCTTACCAAGTAAGAGTGTTCATCGAATCGAACTCAAGTTAATAAAATAGAATCGAATAAGTCGAATTTTAAAATTTTCAAGCTAGATTCATATTCTATTCGAATTTGAAAAGCATTTTTCGAATTAGAATTGAATTTGAAAGTTTTAAAAACTATTCGAATTCGATTTGAATTCAAAAACTTGCCATTTCTATTTGAATTCGAAAAAGTTTTTTGAATTCGAATCGACTTCGAATTTATTTGATTTGAATGTATTAAATAACTAACGTATTATAAGTTTTTAATAAATTATTATTATATATAAACATAAATTAAATTACTTATATAGCACATATAATATATATAAAATGTATAAATTTATATAATATATATTTTAATACACACACATATATAATGCAAAAAAATTTATATTTCTAATCGAAATTTCGAATTAAATCGAAAATCATAAATTCGAAATTCAAACCGCTAATTTTCTAAATCAAATCAAATCTAACTTTCAGTTTTTCGAATCCAATTTGAATAGTGTATACCCCTACCTAGCAAGCATTCTCTACTAACCGTCAATAACGATGTAATAGAGTAATTATTAGCTTACAAAGGAAGAAACAAACCATCGCAATACCTTTGACGTAATGATAAGAAGAATTATTATGATGTATATGATATAAAGCTAACTTGGTACTTTGCTTTGTGTATGGATCATGTCATCAATCATAATGTTTAACGAGTGTTTATGAGATTTAATGATGCATAATTGGGAACAAGAACAAGTCAGCCACTCAGATTATGTATCATGATGGATGACATACCATACACGAAGCAAAATACCTATTGCTTGATGTTTAAAACCATTGAGGACCCTATGATTTGCGCTCACATCTTCATATCACTCTTGAATTTCACGATTTACAATCGCAACGTTTCATAATTTATGTTGTTCTTGATTTGGAATACCAAGTTGATTTGGGAGCGGGCTATGAGAGAGGGGAGAGGGCATAAGTGTGATGCATAGTAATGTGATATGTCGTTTAAGTAGAGTGAATTTATAATGCCATATAGTTTTTATGCATCGGATAGATGTGTATACGAACTTTATCTTCAATTACACAAATATAATATATTTTAATTGTTAAATGAAGTTAAGATAATAAATGAGTTATCTATAAATTTGTATGATTGTTGGTTTAGAGTCTAGACCTAGGCAATCAGAAACCCATTTGGCTATTTCTTATGAAACCTACTCATTTTATATTACTAAGCCATTTAAATATCACTACTTACCAACTTAAAGATAAATTAATGTTGTATCAAGTGCATAAAAGATTGTACATATCTTTTTTTTTCTTTTAACACGGTTATAGGTTATAGTAGGGTATTTAAAAGAAATAGATTAAGATTAATTTGCTTTAAACCCAATACTTTTACATATTTCACAATTTAACCCCTAAAATTTTTACTTTCAACTTTAGTTCCCAAAATTTTCATCTTTTACAAAAATTTTAATCTACGGTCTAAATTTTGAGAGTTAATACGTCATAACGTGCACGTGCAATTCAACGTTGTTACGTTTATTTTTTCGTTAACATCTCCGTCGTAATGTCGGGGTCCTAGAACGACTTACTTATTTTTTTAATGTTTTACATGTCACGTGCATGGTTTAATGTTTTTTATGTCTACTTTCGGTTTTGTCTTATCTCTTTTGTTTTCATTTCTTTTTTAATATAATTATTCTAGTGTTGATGATATGACATTGGTGTGAGTTGGTATGGTTTCACGTCTCTACCGCAACGCGACGGGCTTAATACTAGTTTACTTACTAAGGTTTACACAATTTTGATTTAAAAAATTTGATTCCAACAAATTACCAGTAAAATGTAAAGGTTATTAAAACCAAAATTAATAAATAAATATATTTTAAAAATGCATGATAATATTATGTTAAAGTTGTCGTACTTCAACTTTTATTTTATTTCCTTAAGGTATATTTTTCATTGTTATTTTATAACTCTCTTCATTAAATATATATGTTACGCGCGAACGAACAACAACGATGTGCGTACACTAGTTTTCATTAAATATATACTTGTATCTGGTACTTTTATTAGATTAAGAAGACCCTATTATAGATTTTGTAAAAGAAAACTAACCTTTTAGATTGTTTGTTATTTGCTCGAGCATGTTGTTTGATTGGTTTTGCCAGGAACTCTAATGGAATATTTAGTTTTAAAAGTATTGCCAACAATTAGCTTACAACTAAACAATCAAGTTTAGCTATCAATATCATCTGTATCTTCTGGGTTGAAGTGATTGATTTGTATGTTTAGAATTCAATACATACAAAATCTATTTTTCTTTTCAGAAATTAAGCTTTGGATATTGGACACACAACAAGCTGTATTTGTCGATTTGTTGTGATTTCACATGCTATTTTGCCTATTCCTTAATTAAAACTACACCATACATGTAATCCCATTAGGTAAAATCATCATCAGAAAGTTATAAAAGGGTCCAAAATTTTGTTTCGCTTCGGATCCCCCAAAATAATTAAGCCGGCCTTGTATGTAATCACCTACTTTCAAATCTTATTTACATATAACAATTATGAATGTTTATCCCATCATAGAAGTTGTTCATAACACATTAAGCTACGTATTGAATCTATTAAATTAAATATTAATTGGGGTCTCATCATACAAAGGCCATCTAAACATATCCATTGAACAACGTATCAAATCACTAGCTTAAATCTACGAAGATACACTTATTTCTATTTACTTTCTTTAAATTTAAAAAGCTCCATTGACATTTTAAAATTGTAATAAGAAGAAATGTACCCACTAGTTACTATGATTTAATATTGAAACTTCAAAAATACAAATTTAAAATCTAATAAATATAATGTTCTTGAAGAACAAGTTGCATGTATCGGCATGTGAGGTCGAAATCGACGTCATTACGTACGAAAAAAGACGTGAGATGGTCGATGAGGCGACTTGTTAAAGAGGATATAATTAATTGAGGAAAATATAATTAGTTTGACTTTTGCTTAAACATCACCGACATGAAGTACGTTTTTTTATTAAGAATACAACATGATAAGGAATGGTTTGCTAAAATAAACACGGGTTAAATTGTTTAGATACATAAAACTTCATATGCTGATCTAAAAATATTATTATTATTTTATTATACTAGACTAGAACATTGTGTTACACAAGTTAATTAAATAAAAAACTAAATTTAATATTGAATATTAATAAAGTTTTAGGAATGAGAAAAGGATAAATTAAAAAAGATATTTGTTAGCAGGGGCGTCTCAATGTTTTTAGAGGCCTAAAGCGAAGATAAAATCGGAGGCCTTTAAAACTTTATCTTTAAAAACTCTCATGTTTTGAAGCATAAGCACTAGTTGATTCATGATTCCTAAATCAGTTAATTCAAAACAAATCCTAATTGGTTCAATCATTTTACATTATAATAAAATATAACAAGTAAAATGGTAAAACAAATAAACAATTAGCAATGTGCAAATCAAATAAAAATAAGCTTATACAAAACTAAAACAAATTTAGAACAATTATCAATTAACAACTTGTCCATAGGGCAAATAATAAAAGAAAAACAATTAGCAATACATTAAGCAATTTATCTTTATATAGGGAGAGAATCAATCAATCAGAAAACTCGTTTAGCCTAGTATCTAATCGTGAGTCCATTACTACACTAGATGTCCAGATGAAATCAAAGTTTAAAGGCTTCTTAATTGCAACGAAATCAAAGAAGCAAATCGTGACTCCACCGGATGAAATTAGAGAAGCAAATAAACGTTGGGGGGGGGGGGGTTCTTATTCGTGATTCCAGTGAAGAAATTGAAGTTTTGAGTGGCTCGGTTCACTTGGGGCAAGCAAAATCATAAGCGAATCATGGGTGCGCGTTTATTCATCTTAACCATTTGGTTTTGTTCGTCTCTTCCTTTCAACTCTCCCCACTCCAACCCCCCAATCAGGAATTCATCAATAGCCTATGTTGAATATCTACGACCTTCCGACCTAGGTTTCCTTCTTTCTTTCATTCATTCTGTTTTTTTAATTTAGTTTGTTTTGGGCTTAGACCGAGAATGAGCTATACAATAAAATTTATTTTTTGGTGGCCTATTATAATGAGTGGGCCTAAAGCTCTAGCTTATTTTTTTAAGCTGTTGAGACGCCCCTGTTTGTTAGATAAGTAAAGAAGAAAATGAAAAGTAATTGATGATAGTAAACATTTAGAACTGAAGAAATATAAAAGCTGGAAACAAACATATTTTTTAGATACAGGAAAAGGAGTGGGAAAAGTAAATATGAACTCAAAAATTTGTTAGTAGTGACATAATTATTTACTAATTTAATATATCTATACTATCTTAACAAGCAAATGAGAAGGATAATATCGTCTTTTCACCCATTTTAAGAGATGTACAACTCATGTTACATACTTTACAACTCATTATGCATAAGCTATGAGGATCATGTTCCATCACTATCACCTTCATCTCACAACTAAAAGAGCACACATACACACCTTTTTCTCGGAGAACCGTCACAATTAAAAGAAGAAGTCGTCAGATTTTCCTTTTCTTCTCCAGATCTGTAAAAGGCATGAAATAAGCTTCTTCTTGGACATTGGTGCTATTCAAATGGGCGGGCATTTTCAAATGGGCGGACATTTTCATATGGGTGGGCAATTGTGTTCCATAAAGGCACACATCTTTGTATTTCTGATTCCACAAACGTTCTGAGTTATAAGAAAATAACACAACAATTATTGCATTTCATTTTCAATGATTTCATTTTCTTTTATTATTATTGCAATCGTGTTCTTCTGTTGTTGTAGTGCTTATGTCTCAAGAGTTTAGAATCAACCAATTTCCGTTTTGTAACGCCCAGAAATTTCCTTTGAAGCCGACGAAAGAAGAAAAAGAAATAAAGTCCGAAGTCGAGGGACCAAACCCGCCAACGAGAGAAACTTTGATGCACGGGAGTATAAAAGGGGGAAGACACCCCCATTCTTCCCATTTTCAGCCAAGAGAGGAGAGGAGAAGAGAAGGAGAAAAAGAGGAGAAAAGCTGGTTCGGGTGGATTCGAGCGTGGAAATCGACGTGGAGCGAATCAAATCGAAGCTCTAATCGTCGGGATCGTTAAGGTGAGTTCTAGGACCCCTCTTTTACACGTTTTCAACTGATTTTGGGGCTGGAACACGTCCAAAAACCTATCTTTGAGTTTTTGGGTGAAGACCCGTTTTGATGCATGTATGTATGTGTGTGATGCGTTAGAGGCTTGATTTCTTGCTTGGTTATGCTTGTATGAGGTCATGGTATGTTTCCCTAACCTTTAGAAGGGTTGATTTGAGCTTAAAAGAGGTTTGGAAGGGGTTGGAGGTCGAAAACCCGCGGTTGCAGTCGAGCTAACTGCACTCTGCACCAGCTAGGGCTAGGCGACCGACTGGAGGGCGACTGGAGGCCATTCGGCCGATTGAAGTGAGACTGAGGTCCATGCGCACGTTTGCCATGCGACTGAGGTCCATACGCATGATGGTCATGCGACTGAAGTTCATGTGCTTGGGAGTCATGCGATTGAGAGATGGTGCGACTGAGGTTCATTCGCACGGAGGCTATGCGACTGAAGTCCATGCGCCTGGAGGCCATGCGACTAAGGTTCATTCGCATGAAAAGTATGCGACTGAAGCCCATACTCCTGAAGTCATGCGACTGAAGGCCATACGCATGAAAGTTATGCGACTGAGAGTCCACACGCATAGATGTCCATTCGCCCATAGTCCATTCGCATAGATGCCCACTCGCCTAAGTGTTCAGAGATGATAGCCGAGATGAAATTCCTCGACGACGTGATGGGCATGGACGGTATAAGAGGACGCAGGATGATGAGGATGTTGATGGAGATGATAATGATATGTATGATGTCACGTGTGATGTTAGGTATGGCGGTGCGTGTGATGCTTAGTATGGGTGATGTATGTGATGTGATGTATCATTGATGCGTATGTATGATGATGCTGTATGTTTATGTTTATGTTATGTTCCTTGGTATGATGTATATTATCTTTCCTATGGCTTTACGTATTATGAATGAATGAAATGAAGTATTATGTAATGTAAAGTGAAAGATAAGGAAAAGTGGAACGTAATGAATAAATGTATGCATTAATGAATGAATGAATGAAATGAAGTGTTATGTAACGTAAAGTGGAAAGAAATGAAACGTCTTGCATGCATCGTATAACGGGTCCTTCTTTGTGATTGACCATTAATGTAGAACCTCTACCGCTTACCCCTAGTACTGTGGCATACGTTTAGCTGTTCATTTATTGACTTCGGCCCAGTGGTTATGACTGATCGGTTACCCTTAGTACTGTGGCATACGTTTAGCTGTTCATTTATTGACTTCGGCCCAGTAGCTAAGACTGATCGGTTACCCTTAGTACCGTGGCATACGTTTAGCTGTTCATTATTTGACTTCGGCCCGGTAGCTAAGACTGACCGGATACCCTTAGTACCGTGGCATACGTTAGCTGTTCATTTATTGACTTCGGCCCGGTAGCTAATACTGGTCGGGGTGTAGCACATGGTATTGGTACGGATGATGTCCGATGCGCAAGTAAAGTTAATTGGAACGAATGAATGAAAGAATGAATGAAGAAGATAATAATGATATTATCTATGCGTACGTACGATGTGTGAGCATGTAAAAGTAACGAATGGTTTTAAAAGAAAGTAAAGTATGTTTTATTATAAAACTAGAACTCACTCAGCAACGCTGACTTTTGATGTGTTTCCAGTTGGCAGGTATGTTGCTGAGGATGGCACGGGGCGGCTACTCAGCGTGTTTTGGATGGCATCTTATGTTTAACGCTTTTGTAATAAATGTAACATGATATTGTTAAAAGAACGATTGTACTATTGTGCAAAAGCATTTTGATGGAATGAAATTATGTCTTTTAATGTTTCCGCTGCAACTATTTAAGAAAGGAAAAATGTAAATGTATGTTTTATGTGCGATGAATGACCAACTGTGAGCGTCCCGGGAACGGGGCCTTACAAGTTGGTATCAGAGCCAAAGTTTAAGTGAAATGGGTAAATTTTCAAAATAAACCTTAACTTAAACTGAAAATGGGACGAATGGGGAATGGGATGCCAAACTGAGTAGCTGCGTGCCATCAGGTATTTTCTTAAAGTTAACCGGTTTTATGTGCGCATGGTATATGTTATGTGTTGTATGTAGATTTGAATACTGATGTAGTCAGGACAGGTAATACTTGGGGTATGAAGAGTAAAGTAAGTGGCTAATCACAACTGGCCACTGTAATTAGGGACTTACTATACTTGACATAAACTGAGTTGTTTTCTTGAATGACCGTGTTGGTGTTTGAATCTTTCAGTGTGAGTTAGAGTATGGCCGGTGGTAGATCGTCGAGGGCTGTGTCAGGTGAAGGTTGTGGTGGACGTGGTGCTGGATCGCGTGTCACGCGGAGCATGACAAGGGCTGCTGAGATGGCACCCGAAGAGCCTGAAATCCATCACCCGGAATGCGGTGATGATAGTGCTAACCTGAGGACCGCAATGAAAGAGGCTGTGGTTGCGGGAGTTCAACATGCGATGCAGACGATTCTGCCGTTGATGGTGACTGATATAATTAGGGAGGTGAAGGAGACGACCGCGATTGAAGTAAACAAGGAGGGTAGCGACGACAAGAATTTGAAGGGGAAGCGGGTTGAACGTGAGAGTTTCACCCCAAATAACAAGGCTGCGAGGGTAGATGACCGACGTGTGGTCACATCCAATATGGGGGTGAAAGGTTGTGGTAACTATGGACGAAAACACCAGGGGGAATGCAGATTGGGTACCAATGTCTGTTTCCGTTGTGGAAGGACCGGACATGTGGCGAAGAACTGCAGAATGGGGAGGTGCTATTCTTGTGGTGGGGAAGGCCACATAAGCAGGGATTGCAAGAAGCCGAGTACTGAAGGTTCGGGGTTGAGGAAGACTGGAGGAGAAGGACGAGTGCCAGGGCGTTTACGATGATGCAAGAAAAGTCTAGTACGGACCCCGATGCGGTGTCAGGTACGTTTCGAATAAACCAAACTCTAATTTCGCTGTTAGTTGAATTTGGCGCGAGTAAGAGTTTCATTTCTCCTGCCTTTTGTGCTGAGTCGCCCATTAGGGGTAGGGGTATTGATAAGCCCTACGATGTAGAAACTGCCATAGGTAATTCTACCAGGATTTCGATGCGATAGATGACCGCGACGTGGAATTTGAAGGTCATAAATTTTCAGTTAGACCATTCGTGATGACCTTAGGCGGTTTCGATGTGGACCTAGGAATGGATCGGTTGACGGGATACGAGGCGAACCTTATGGGTCGCAAGAAGATGATACGATTGACAACGTCCGACGGGAGGTCGGTGACGGTTTTTGGTGATCGGGTCACGGAGATCTTGAAAGCAATATCAATGGCGGTGGCGGGAAAGGGTATGAGGCGTGGATGTAGTGCCTATTTGGCCTACGTAAAAGATGTGGATGCGCCGACATCACAACTGTCTGATGTACCGGGTTATGTGCTACTTTCCAGATGTGTTTCCCGAAGACCTACCAGAAGTGTCACGGGACCATGAGATTGAGTTTTAGATTGACTTGATACCAGGTGTCTAACCAGTAGCTAAGGCACCGTATCGATTGGTTCCGGATGAGCTAAAAGAGAATTGGCGGAGTAATGGTAAGAACCGTTTGATAAGGGGTGGGTTAGACCGAGTATCTCTCCTTGGAATGCTCCGGTCTTATTTGTGAAGAATGAAGACGGTAGTACGAGGATGTGTGCAGACTACCGTGAGTTGAATAGGCTAACAGTGACGAATCGGTACCCCTATCGAGAATTTATGATCTGTTTGACCAGCCTTATGGTACCAGTTGGTTCCCAAGGATAGACATTCGATCTGGATATCGTCAGTTGAAGGTGAAGGAGCAGGATATTCCTAAAACAGCTCTTCGCACGTATCATGGGCACTACGATTTTCTCGTTATGTCTTTTGGTTTGACCAATGCGCCAGCTGCCTTCATGGATTGGATGAATCGAGTGTGTCGACCCATGATAGATAAATCAGTGATTGGGTTTATGGAAGATATCCTGATTCATTCAAAGAGCGAGGAGGAGCATGCCATCACGTTTGAGAGGTGTCGGAGACGCTGAGAGGGAAGAAAACGTATGCCAAGGTTCTCCCAGTGCGCATTCTGGTTGCGCGAGGTTCAGTTTTGGGTCAGGTAGCGAACCCTGACGGGATTATGGCGGAACCGGCAAGGGTGGAGGCGGTGATGCAATGGAAGTTTTCTGAGACGCCATCCGAGATTTGTAGTTTCTTGGGTTTGGCGGGCTACTACAGAAGATTCATTCAAGGCTCCTCCAAGATCGTCTCTCCACTAACTAAGTTGATCCGGAAAGATGTGAAACTTTCATGGGGGTCAAGCTCTAGAGAAGGCGTTTGACGAATTGAGGGCAAGACTGATTCAAGCTCCCATTCTGTCATTACCCGATGGGAGTAAGGATCTGGCGTTTTATCCAGATGCTTCCTAATCGGGGTTGGGATGTGTGTTAAGGCAGAGGGAAAGGTTATAGCCTTTGCACCCAACAGTCGAAGGTTCACGAGGTAGAAAGCCTAAAGATGGGCAGAAGTCGTATGCCGATGAGAGTCGTTGACAGATTAAATTCCAGGTGGGTGATAGAGTTACGCTGGGAGTCTCACCTTGGAAAGGTATCATTCGGTTCAGGAAGCGGGGCAAGTTGAGCTCGAGGTACGTAGGGCCTTTCTGAGTCGTGGCTCGAGTGGGAAAAGGGTGGCTTATAGCTTGGAGCTACTAGAGGAACTAAGTGAGATTCGCCCGATATTCCACGTATCTCATCTGATGAAATGTTTGGCGGACGAAGATATGGTTGTTCCACTAGACGATATCGAGGTAGATGAACGGTTCAATTAGGTGGGGCAACCAGTGACAATCATCGATCGAAAGGAGAAGAGGCTGAGTAATAGAGTGGATCTACTTGTGCGCGTACAGTGGAAGCACAGAAAGGGATCTGAGCATAAGTGGGAAACTGGAGAAGAGAGGAGCCAACATTGTCCCCGGTTGTTTAAGGAGTAACAGGTTTCGGGGACGAAACCTATTTAAGGGGGGTGGACTTGTAACGCCCAGAAATTTCCTTTGAAGCCAACGAAAGAAGAAAAAGAAATAAAGTCCGAAGTCGAGGGACCAAACCCGCCAACGAGAGAAACTTTGATGCACGGGAGTATAAAAGGGGGAAGACACCCCCATTCTTCCCATTTTCAGCCAAGAGAGGAGAGGAGAAGAGAAGGAGAAAAAGAGGAGAAAAGCTGGTTCGGGTGGATTCGAGCGTGGAAATCGACGTGGAGCGAGTCAAATCGAAGCTCTAATCGTCGGGATCGTTAAGGTGAGTTCTAGGACCCCTCTTTTACACGTTTTCAACTGATTTTGGGGCTGGAACTTGTCCAAAAACCTATCTTTGAGTTTTTGGGTAAAGACCCGTTTTGATGCATGTATGTATGTGTATGATGCGTTAGAGGCTTGATTTCTTGCTTGGTTATGCTTGTATGAGGTCATGGTATGTTTCCCTAACCTTTAGAAGGGTTGATTTGAGCTTAAAATAGGTTTGGAAGGGGTTGGAAGTCGAAAACCCGCGGCTGCAGTCGAGCTAACTACACTCTGCACCAGCTAGGGCTAGGCGACCGACTGGAGGGTGACTGGAGGCCATTCGGCCGATTGAAGTGCGACTGAGGTCCATGCGCACGTTTGCCATGCGACTGAGGTCCATACGCATGATGGTCATGCGACTGAAATTCATGTGCTTGGGAGTCATGCGATTGAGAGATGGTGCGACTGAGGTTCATTCGCACGAAGGCTATGCGACTGAAGTCCATGCGCCTGGAGGGCATGCGACTGAGGTTCATTCGCATGAAAAAGTATGCGACTGAAGCCCATACGCCTGAAGTCATGCGACTGAAGGCCATACGCATGAAAGTTATGCGACTGAGAGTCCATATGCATAGATGTCCATTCGCCCATAGTCCATTCGCATAGGGTCCATTCGCATAGATGCCCACTCGCCTAAGTGTTCAGAGATGATAGCCGAGATGAAATTCCTCGGCGATTGATGGGCATGGACGGTATAAGAGGACGCAGGATGATGAGATTATGATGAGGATGTTGATGGAGATGATAATGATATGTATGATGTCACGTGTGACGTTAGGTATGGCGGTGCGTGTGATGCTTAGTATGGGTGATGTATGTGATGTGATGTATGATTGATGCGTATGTATGATGATGCTGTATGTTTATGTTTATGTTATGTTCCTTGGTATGATGTATATTATCTTTCCTATGGCTTTACATATTATGAATGAATGAAATAAAGTATTATGTAATGTAAAGTGAAAGATAAGGAAAAGTGGAACGTAATGAATAAATGTATGCATTAATGAATGAATGAATGAAATGAAGTGTTATGTAACGTAAAGTGGAAAGAAATGAAACGTCTTGCATGCATCGGATAACGGGTCCTTCTTTGTGATTGACCATTAATGTAGAACCTCTACCGCTTACTCCTAGTACTGTGGCATACGTTTAGCTGTTCATTTATTGATTTCGGCCCAGTGGTTATGACTGATCGGTTACCCTTAGTACTGTGGCATACGTTTAGCTATTCATTTATTGACTTCGGCCCAGTAGCTAAGACTGATCGGTTACCCTTAGTACCGTGGCATACGTTTAGCTGTTCATTATTTGACTTCGGCCCGGTAGCTAAGACTGACCGGATACCCTTAGTACATTGACATACGTTAGCTGTTCATTTATTGACTTCGGCCCGGTAGCTAAGACTAGTCGGGGTGTAGCACATGGTATTGGTACGGATGATGTCCGATGCGCAAGTAAAGTTAATTGGAACGAATGAATGAAAGAATGAATGAAGAAGATAATAATGATATTATCTATGCGTACGTACGATGTGTGAGCATGTAAAAGTAACGAATGGTTTTAAAAGAAAGTAAAGTATGTTTTATTATAAAACTAGAACTCACTCAGCAACGCTGACTTTTGATGTGTTTCCAGTTGGCAGGTATGTTGCTGAGGATGGCACGGGGCGGCTACTCAGCGTGTTTTGGATGGCAGCTTATGTTTAACGCTTTTGTAATAAATGTAACATGATATTGTTAAAAGAACGATTGTACTATTGTGCAAAAGCATTTTGATGGAATCAAATTATGTCTTTTAATGTTTCCGCTGCAACTATTTAAGAAATGAAAAATGTAAATGTATGTTTTATGTGCGATGAATGACCAACTGTGAGCGTCCCGGGAACGGGGCCTTACACGTTTTTAAATTGGGTTTGTAGATCCATATGAATTCTCATTTTGTTGCTGATTATTGTAAATATGAATTATGAGTTGCCTAAATGGGTGAACGAGTCAAATAGGTAATCTTTTTTAAAAGGCCAAATGAGTAATTTTATTGAACGGGTCAAATGGGTAATATTTTTAAGAGCTGCTGCTGATATGTATCTTGTAGCAGTAAAAACGGAAGTAACACAAGAATTTTCCAGTTTGGACACCGACGAAGAATGGTGGTCAAAGCATGGTGATGAGGTCATTGAGATTTGTAAGGCTTATGAGAAAAAATAATCTCATCAAATCCAAGTAGTTGACACACGAATGTTTATTTTTAACGTACTATGTTTATGACTTGTATTTTCTTATTCGTGTGCTTAGATATTTATTTTTAACGTACTATGTTTATCAAAAACATTTTCTTATTTGTTTGCTATTATTAATTGAGTTTTGTGATGCTCATGACATAAATGAACTATACAATAGAACCACGCAAGTATTAAGAAAACGAATATCACATTGTAAAATATCGTTAATGCCACCGCATCGCACGGGTTCCTTACTAATATATATATATATATATATATATATATATATATATATATATATATATATATATATATATATATATATATATATATATATATATATATATATATATATATATATATATATATATATATATATATATATATATATATATATATATATATATATATATATGTATATATATGTATATGAAATTTCAAATGTATCCTTTAGTCTAACCATTCAATATGTTTTTTGAAAGTACAATAACAATATTTATTTAAGAGAAATATTTAAATAAAAAGACTCTTAAAATAAAAAGGTATAAAAAGTAAACTTAACCATAAATCTAACTAATCAATTTTTGAGATAAAATTATCGAGAAAACTTTGTTAGACGAGTATTTTAGAATAGCATTTTTTTTTACTTTTTGCAAGTTTTCTTCAATTTTTAAATGTCCATAACTTTTATGCACGACCTTGTTTTTTATAGAAATTACACCATAAAAACGAGTGTTTTTTTTGTCTTTGACTACAATATTATTAAATAAAAAGATAATATATTTTATACTTTTAAGCTCATATCTCGTCATTGTGTATTTGTGCAAGTTATTGTGTATTTTTGTTCGTTATTGTGTTATTCTAAATACTATTGTGTCTTTCCAAAAATGATGAATTTAAAAAGATTTATAGTGATGGAATAACATTGTTATATGTCTATAATTTGTAAAACAAAATAATCATTAACAATTAATTAATCTAATATATTAACAACAATGACAGAATAACGCAATATCTCATTGTAATTTTTTATTGTGTTTTTTGACATTGTATTTTTTTATTATAATTATGTTATCTTGATTACTATGAGTTTTGAAAAACACATTGGTGAAATAACATCATTATGTACTTTTAATTTTTTTCAACATTATAAGTGTTGAAATATACATTGTGAAAAAAAATCAATATGTTCTCTAATTTTAAAACACAATGATAGATAATAAGTTTATATAATATATAAAAACAATGACAAAAATAACACAAAATTATTTAAAACATAAAATATAATGATAAGTACATATAACAAATGATGTAAAATATGACACAATTAACTAATATTGACACAATAAATGTCTAAGACACAATGAGCTGATGTATTTAACATAATAACCAAAATGTTCTTATCTTTAAAACAATAGAATAACACGTGTCAAGACATAATATTTCTTAGGCTTTTTAAATTAAATACCTTTGTTACTATAACCTTACCCTGTATTTTAAATACCTGGAATCATTGTTGAGTATTTTTACTATAATCTTTTATAGTGCAGGGAGCGATCGAGCTAAATATTTTCCATCTTAAATATTTTTTATGATTCATGATGATGAAGTAAATAGGTGAAATTTGTTTACATAATTGATACTTAAGAAAATAAATCTTATAAGACATGAATACTTATATATTATCATATATAGGGTCGAAATCAAATAAAAAATCTTAAATTTATGAGAACTCAAGAACTTATGGAAAACAAAAAATAAATTATTGTTTTAACTATAGTACTAATATTATAATAAAATATGGTATCATTAAATGAGTTTATATGTGATAAATTACATGTATTCATATATTTTAACAATATTACACATGTAAATGGTGAAAACTACACATATGTAAATTTATAATAAATACAATTTCAGGTAAATTAACACATATAAGTTCATTTAACGATGTTATATTTTAATAATAGTGATAAGTATACAAATAAAATATTGGTTATTATTGTTTTTCCGAGTTCTCACGAAATATAAGAGTTCTCATTTAAACTTTATCCATCGTATATATATATATATATATATATATATATATATATATATATATATATATATATATATATATATATATATATATATATATATATATATATATATATATATATATATATATATATATATATATATATAGAATAAATGTGTTTATGATTTTCTATCAAAATAAATATTGTATGAACCCGACCAATGCCGGTTTAGGCGCTTATGAATCGGACTCCGATTAAATTACTGACCGGCCCACACGCCAACCCCATTTTTTCTTCTCCCTCAAATCTACAAATTCACAACTATTAATTACTAATAAAAATCATTATTTTTGTTTTCAATTACATGGAAATCTAGTTCATTTACGCTCCTCAATCTATATTGGTAATATATTTTCGGTTTTTTTAATATGAATATTATTATAATTTTCGTAAAGTCAATCTCAGTATGGTTTCCGAGACTATTATTATGCAATGCACGTAGTATCAATTATCTTTTTCTATCCCTCTATGTTTTATTCATAATAAATAGATTTTAGTTATTTGACATGTAAGCAACTTTTATTTTATTCTCGTAAATAAAACTTTTACCTTTTTGACCCATGACGAAAATATGATAGAATACGTTTAAGCAAATGGTTAGATAAAACCTAAAACGAACAGTGAATATCATATAAAAAAATCTTTCAAAGGTTACACAAGATCCATTATTTTGCTGGCGATATTAGCTAAATTGACATGGGCGAGAGGGGGCCTTTTCTTTTCGTCGGTAGTGTTAAATTTTAGTCCGGTAGCATAAATTTTTGGCCCGGTAATGTAAATTTGTATATAAATATCGAACTCGCACCCCTTAACAAAAATTAATTTCGCTCTCGCTCCCCGTACGGAAATGTTCAAGTTCCACCATTAATAAAAATAACATGACTAGGTTTTTGACATTATTTTTGCTATGCATTTTTTTCTTACTTTTTCTAGTTTAGAATAATTTTGATTACTTGATTATTAGTAACATACTCTCACTAAACTCTTTATGATCATATAAATCGTCACATTATCTATTTATAAATGCTTTATTACAATATATAAGATATAAAGTTTATCATGTTAATTAAACAAACTCATCCAACCCACCAACTCATCAAGTCATAAACAAAGGTAGAAATTAAAGTATTTACACATTATTATATTAATATGATTGATCATTGATAATAAGTTAAAAGATTATTGAATTTTAATAATCTCAAGTTTCATTTATTGGTCTGGATTAATTTCAACTCAGTAAATGTTTACAGATACTCCCAACTTTGAGTTTATTTTCCTACAACAATCACTTACTAACTGAGAGTTAACCCCATTAGTTTTTAGATGACGTGAACTGTTTTTGTAGCCAAAACACTAAACAGAAAGTTGAAATCTATTATCAAGTCCGTAAATTTGAAACTTCCGCACCCAAAAACCCGTCAATCTCCACTTCCCGATTAGAACCACTGAACTCTCTGAAGGTAGATTTCAGGTGATGATGGATGTTAAACAATAAAAAAAATGGGCCTAACTGAGACTAGGTGGTGCTGTAGTTGAAAAATGACTCAAAGTTGGTCTCATTTTATTAAAAAAAACTAATGATGGTTAACTCTCAGTTAGTAAGAGATCATTAAAAGAAAATAAATTAAAAGTTTGGAGTGCCTGTAAACATTTCATGAAATAAATGAATAGGATTATTCAAATCCAAAAAACCTAACTTAAAAGTAACAACAAATAATAAGTTGTTACAACTCACAAAAATGTGTAAATATATTACTACTATGTGCAGGGGCGGAACTACCTTTCGGGGAACGGGGTCAAGTGACCCCATTGATTTTTGAGCTATTAGTGGACCGTATACTATCGAAATTCGAAGTGAACCCATAATTTTCCAGTAAGTGAACCCTTAATATTATTAAGTTTAAAACACACACAAAGATATGGTCTTGGTTCACTGGTTTCTCTCCTTTGTTACGTGCGCGCCCGAATTGCTTGAAGGTCCCGAGTTCGATTCTTGCAAGAAGTTTTTTTGCACTCCTTTTAAATATATATAAAATTACTTTGATACCCTTAGATATTATAATACATTTTAACCCTAACCCAAAACCCTCCCCTCCATTGCTACTTACTGCTTCTATTGGGCTGAGATCTACAGCCTCCGGCCTCCATCGACTTGATGACCCTTGTTCCCTCGGCCCTCCTCCTAGAAACCACCCGGCAGCCGGCAACTAGTTCCGCCCCTGAGCGACATGGGTTTTTAGGTTGGTTTTCAATTTTTGAAGGTTTTTATCCCATGGATATGTGATTTTTGACTTTAAAAGTTCAAACTTATTTGAAGATTCAAAGACTCGATTTTGAACGTACATTCTATGTTTTTATTCCAAGTTAATTAGGTTTTTAGGCTCTGTTTTAGACGCTTTATGCCCACATGTTACACACTTGATTGTCTAGTTTAGGCTCTTATTGCAAGTATGTTAATTTACTAATCGTCTGAAATGTTAAGTTACTAGTTTAGTACTTATTTATCTAATCCTTTTGGTAATGTGCTAGTTGGTAAATTTATGATTAACTGTTACTTCACTAATTGTGATTTCTATTATATTGTGAATATGTGATTTCTGTAGCAACTAGGGTTCAAGATAAGGTGATTTAGTAAGTTTTTAACCAAGTGAAAAGCCTTAATCTAATATGAGTAGTTCATTGTTAGTTTGTTACAACCATGTAATGGTAATTTTTTTTTGCTTTTTTGGATTGTATGGGTGGATGTTAGTTTAAATGTAAGATAATTAGTAGAAATTGATTTGGTTAAAACTCTATGCATTATAGCTTTTGGTTTGTTTCATCTTGGGCACATGGAAGGGGCAGTTTTTAGATATTGCAGTGCAAATGCATTATGATCACTTGGACTAATCTTTGTGATCATTTGGACATTAGTGTTGGAATATATACTTTATAGCCATGTAAAAAATCTTAACTTAATAGCTTAAGATTTACAAAAGTCTAAAGTACCACTATAATAATTCCAATAAATGATTTACAATAGAAAATCATTGTTTTATGTTCGTATCATGGTGTTCATCTATGTATAGCTTTTCTAAAACTATAAATACATTAAGGTTTAATGTGACCGGGTAGACATTAAGGTTTAGCGATGTGGGGATTATAAGCACTACACATGAATAATCGAAAAATGTTTTAGGCTTTTGAAAAAAGCCTTACAATTTCATTTCACTTTATACCCTAAAAGGTTGAGCCGCCCCTAACGATTTCGATAAATAAAGACATGTGAGGAACAACTATTGTAATTTGATATAGTATTTTTGTTAACAATGGAATGCAATTTAATGATGTCTGACCCGACCCGACCCGATCCGACCTGAATTGATCGACCGAATTGAAAATTTTGTTGTTTTGTTAGAAATTTAATAATTAAAAAATAGTGACCTCATAATAAATAATTTCTGGTTCCGCCACTGACTATGTGATATACCCTCTAGAAGTTAACTAACCCTTTATCTCAATTTAAATATACATTTTTATATATTTTAAATGTCTCGTAAAGGGAGCACGTGAAGGATAATATATAATAGTATTTAAACTTTATTTATTTATAATAAATTATATATGTATTTTATTTTGTTTGACTTTTAACCTAATCAACCCGAAACACAATTTGGTTTGAACAAAAAGCCCTTTTGTTATATTTAATAAATAGTAGGATGATAAGCGAGCTGCCCGACAAAGTAATTGTGCATCGAGATATGAGATACTCCACCTTGAAGTTCAAACCAATTTTATAATATTCAAAACCTTCATTTCATTTACTTTTTAAAAAAGGTTACATTTCACACACTCTCAACTTAATTTTATAGAGTGGCCATCAATTTAACATGTAATAAACTCATTGGTGAAGGCTTATATATAGTCTTGAGTAAAATCGACTTGAGTTTAGATGTCATTCACATCGTAAGTTCGTAACCTCTGTTAATTACAAGTTTTGAGTAGTATCGACTTGAGTTTAGTCGTTTAGATGTTTTTCGCATCTTAAAAGGTGGTTATTGTTTTACACTTTGACTTGATAGTTTGATTGATGTGTTATCCTTCAATTTTAATATGCTTGTTAATCTCTGTAAGCTATCGATTGTTAGTTTGAAAAGAAAGCTTGAATATCATGTTCTAAAAAGGAAATTATGGTTTGTTTACGTTAACTGAGTAACCAGATAAACCTTCTGAGTTAATTTAACAAAAGACGTTTAAATGGTTAACTTTTAGAAACGAGTGTTCCAAGTAAATCTATACGATGAGACCATGTGATCAACAAAATCGACATAACACAATTCCTTTAAATAAATAATTTTCATTTTCTAATTGATTAAATGTTGGAGCATATATAGTCATATATAGTGTGTCCGTCGCTTGTCGAATAGTCTAGGCTTAATGTAATACACCTGATATGTTGTAAACACATGAAACTGGGTCATTCGTAGGAGCATATGTGAATGAGACTCAGTCGTGCGACTGAGCCTTGCTAATAGGCCAGTCGTGCGACTGAGAGATGCGATTGGGTCATTCGTAAGACTGAACCATAAGTATGGTCCAGTCGCACGATTGAACCATACGCATGGTCCAGTCGTACGATTGAACCATACGCATGGTCCAATCGCACGAATGGGCCCAGTCGCATCAAATATGGGCCGAGGCCTATATATACCAGTTTCAATGTGTAGAGAGTTTAAGGGTTTGGGGAGGGAGTTTGCCCGGAGCCTAGGGCTGCCGGATGAGAGGGGAGATCATGCTCGATCTCCCCTTGCCAAGAGTCTTGATTCTTATGTTGTAACGAGCTTGTAATCGTTAAGTTTTATCAATGAAACCATTATATTATAGTTCGTGTGATTGATTATCTCTTGGTTTTTGCTGTTGTTTATCCTTCCGTCAAGAACATGCTCGGATGTTTATCCCATTACTAGGTTAGTCCCCGTGTATTACACGGAATAAATAAACAAAATATTAAATAATTAGTAATCAAAATTTATGTATTATAAAATCATGCTTGAAGATAAAATATGATTATAATTATGTATAAATAGCTATTTTAATTAAATAAACAACAATGTATTTTTCTTAAACTTTGTTTTATAAAAAAATTTGAATTTTAAATATTTAATTTAAAGAAAAATGATTAATTAAAGAAAAAGTTCGTTGGATTATGTATTTTATAAAATTTTTTATTTTTAAAAAGTGTGTTTTAATAGAAAAAGGTTTTTTATTTATTAAATTATACTTTTTTAATTTAAAAATGGTATGGGTAAAATTATTATAGATGGATATATAGGCTAAAATCACATTAATTAAACGGATTATAGTTAGTAATAAACACGAATATTTAGATTATAATATTTAAATATTAAATATAATTAAAATTATATATACGTAATAGTTCAAGAAATCAAACAATTGTACTTATTTTAACTCTCTTATCTAAGTAGTTCCATTATTAGGCAATCCTTTAAGAGTTTTTTTTATTAAAAAAGCATTTTTTATCACAATCTTGTTTTTTTAAAAACTCTTATTTGTATTTATTTTGGTTGTTTTAATAAGACCGTTTTTAAAAAAATTCACCTTTATAATTTTTTAGAAACAAAATAATTTAAAATATTTTGCTTAAAAAGGTTTAGTGTTTTAGAAAATTTTATATTATATAATTTTTCTTACTATTTAGATTCTAATTAAAAGATGTGATTTTTAACTTTGTTAACAAAAATATTTTTTTTAAAATATAGTTTGATTTTAAAAAATATAGATAAAAGAGAAAAATATAGCAATTAATAAAATTAATTTTTAATAAGAGAGAGAAACTTGTATTAGTATTTAAATTACTATAATACCCTTTTGGAGGGAAAATCGATGTGTGAATTTGTAGAAATTTAACAAGTGACAATAAAAAGGGTAAAAAAAATAAAAAGTAACAAAAAAATAGTTTTTATTAGATACTATAGATATAGATATATTTTTCTATTCCATTTATGGGTTGCATATTCAATCTTTGACAAATTAGATTTTCCATTGTATTCAGCCTAGACCATAAAAGCTTTAATTTCATCATCATTGACATCATTAATTAGAAAATATTAGTTTTTTTAAATTAAATTTGTTTTAAAAAATAAAAAAGAAATTATAATAAAATATCCTTGCCCTCCATTTAGTTCACAGAATTATTTGAAATTGAAATAGGAATTAAAATTTTTTCCATCCAAAATACTATTAATTGGTTACCAGATGAAATTAAAATTTATTAAATTTTCTCACATTCACTGAAATTTAACATTTCACTTACCCATTAAATGTTCAATAATCTAATGGAATGTTTAAAATTAGGGATAACTTTATAAAATAATAATCAAGTTTCAAAATTAATTTAATCAGGTCACTCATAAATTCATTTATCCTAATCAGGTCACTCATAAATTTTTTGTCTTAATGAGGTCACTTATAAACCTTTTTGACTCAATCAGGTCACTAAAGTTTCAAAGTTTTTCTAATTAGATCACTCATAAATTGTAAAAATATTTTAAAAACAATTGAAATATATATAATATTAACAATACTTATAAAGAGTCGAATCATTTTAAAAAAATACTCATTATTTAAAAATTTGAAAAAATATAAGTGAGCTAATTGGAACATTCCTAAAACTTTAGTGGCCTAATTGGAACAAATAAAAATATCAGTTTAGAAAACTCTTAAAACTTGCTTAATATTCTATATGTTAGGACCTGGTATTTGAACGAAATACCGAGTGATTGCGTGTTAAACCAACTCAAATAGTGCGGAATCCTATTTGATTGGCGATCCAATCAGTGAGAACACACGATGAATCAATAAAGAATTGATTTCAACGTCAGAAATCGATTGGGAACCGATCTGATGTGTTCTATGAACTTGGAGAACGATTTGGGAGGCTTCTGGACGGCTAGGGTACGTCTGGAGTCGTAATGGGATGAATGCTTACGTTTTTCCACGAATTGGGTCTATTTATAGGTTAGTATTGGTCAATCGTGCGACTGGGCCATAAGTATGGTTCAGTCGTGCGATTGAACCATGCGGTTGATTCATCCGCACGACTGAGTGTTCAGTCGTGCGATTGAGTCAATCTTATGTGTCAATCATACGACTGATCCAGTCTCCTGGTTCAGTCGTGCGATTGAGTCAATCGTATGAAGTTATTCATGCGTGTGGTCCATTCGCATGGGCCATCCGCATGAGAACTTCATTAAGTTAAGTTTGAATGTTCTATTTAATATAACTTAATGTTCACTCATTCAAACATTCATAAACCCAATTAATTCAATCACAACTCATTAATGAAATATTAAACATTACAAGTAACACCCAATTCATATCATTTCATTAATCTATTACAATTACATCAAAAATAGACAGACAAGTTCATTACATTACAAATCCTGATCTAGGGACATACATGTATCAACAAACTCCCCCTTGGACCTAGATCTATCTATTCTCTTGTCTTCTGCATAACCTCCTTATATCTCTTGTACTTCTCCTCTTTAGTGACTCCTGCGTGTATCTCAAACGCAAAGCAGAGTCTTATGACGTTTTGGAATTGGAGGGCTTGTACAATATCTTGCGAGTCATAGAACAGTGGCCACTTATATAATGTGTAAACATCATTAGCAGATAAGTTGGTTAGCCACATTGGGTCGAATACCCTGATAGTATCCATTTGGCCCTCTCTGTTCAGAACTATGACCGCTTCAGCTGTTCTCCAATCGTAGTACCACCATTTGAAGTGGGGAGTGAAGTCCTGTGGCATTTCCCTTAGAGGGATTCTTGACATAGTGCGCGGAGGACTCCACTTCAGCACTATCTTTGGCTTTCCAGTCCTGGGATCAACTTCAGACCGTCTGATATACCTCGTAGGTTGTTGAGGTTTGAAGTTGACCCACCTGGTGTGGTACTCTTTCCTCAGGGCAGCCTCAAACCAGCCTGACATCTTCCTCGGGTCAGCATACAGCAGCTTAAGTTTAGCCAGCTGGTTGAGCTCAAAACCAGGTAGAGTCTTCAGATCATGTGGAAACCTGAAGTACTCTATGCCCTGCTCCCTCTTAACAGCATACGCGTTAAGGTCTTCAAAATATGCCCAAGAGATAATCCTGCCTGACACCTTGTGGTGTTTCTTTACTTTGTAGAGCTTTGTGTAGGCATCTCTCTTTGGTGCAGCCCGCTGGGCTCGTACTTCCTCAAAACAGGCAGCCCATTCAGCCTTACGAATATCAACATCTGCATTGGAGGCTTGGGCTGTTTCTGCAGTCTTTTCTGCTTCTTGCTCCATCTTGTTGAGTACCTCAAAGGTATCACTGACTAGGGATTCACCCAAATTGGGGACCACATTTCCCTCGGCGTCAGCGTACTGAGGATACTCTTCAGCAGTGATGTCTTCAATCTCAACCTCATCTATGTCGTTCAGTTCCTCATCACTGGTTGAGTCCACTGTTGGAGCATCCTTCACGATTTCATCGGGATTGAGTTTGAACATTTCAGCTATTTGCTCATCGGACAGGTCGTGAATTATCTCCCCTTCTTCAGGGGTATAACTCACAGACCGTCTCACTATCCCTTGTAGGTCAAGAATCATAGTTAACTGAGTCTTGACCATTTGAAGGGGAGTGAAGTCAAACTCATCCCTCTGAAAGTTTGGATCTGTTTGATATAAACATTCAACACATAAATCATTAGTAATTAATCAAACAGACATACATTAACTTAACTTAATATATATAAACGTTTAATACATTTGTTTTTTTTTCATTACATGATTCAAGTACAAAGTAAATAAACAAATAAAACATCTAATCAGTACTTTGATCCTGAATCTGTGGTGTGTCACTCGGAGGAGCAGAAGTAGTGGATGACTGGTCTTGTCGACGTTTGGATCTGCGCTCCTGACCTGAGGCAGAGGCCGATGCAGCCGCATCCCCTCCGTCTGCCTCGTCATCATCGTCATGTCCTTCTGTCCTCTCCTCTTCTGTCTCCTCATCATCATCATCTCCCTCATCATCATCCTCATCTTCATCATCATCATCTCCGTCGTCTCCGTCACCCTCCTTTAGCTTCAGGGGCTCATCCTTCGACCCCTTCAGCCTCAGCATGATCGTCTTATTGGTCGACTCCAACTCCTCAATACGTTTGGCTGACTGAGCCTGAGTATCTTGGAGTTGGGCCACCTCAACTCTCTGCTGGTCTATGACCCGAGCTTGCTCTGCCAATTGCTGAGATTGTGCAGCAGCCAAGTCGGTCAGTCTGCGGATCTGGGCCGCCTTCTCCTCGTCGGCAGCCAGCAGACGCATAACCATTCGGTTAAGCGCTGAGAGCTGCTCCTCTACCCCAATGTGAGGTAGAGTGAATCCATGTACCTGTGAGGGCTGGGCTGATGGTCCAGCCTGATATGTGGTGGTGGTGGCAGTGGCTGTGGTGAATATGGGTCGGTGGGTCGATGGTGGTGAAGTGGGGGTGAATGGTCTAGTGATGGATGGGATAGATATAGTGGTGGTGGGTAAGGTGGTGGATGTGGTAGTGGGAGTAGTGGCTGTGGTGGCTGTGGTGATGGGTGGAACGTCAGTAGTGGTGGTGGTGGTGGCTGTGGTGGTAGAAGTGGTAGTCACGAAGGTCAACCGACGCTTCTTCTTCTTCATCCCATGTGGTTGAGCCATCTGCTTCCTCCTGGTCCCGGAGGAAGTGGATGCTCCCCCTGCAACTCTGCTCCCTGACCCCGGAACATAGTTGGGGTCAGTATCTCTCGCCGAGGAGTCCCTTGGGTGCTCACCGACTACCTTTAGCCCGTGGTCTGTGGGAACGACTTTGCTTCCCACAGTCCTGGTGAGGGGCTCCTCGTCGGACTCCTCCTCCTCCATGTCACCAGCGACAAACTCCTGATGGAAGCCGGCCATCTCTGCGACCTCTCCGGCAGTGGCTGACCCCGGGGGAATAGTCTCTGTATCTGTGCCTCTAGATGGGGCAGGCATGTCATCCCCGGCATCGCCACTATCATCATCATCAGAGTCTGACTCTGGTATAGCAATGTGCTCCACGTCTGAGTCACTGTCCTCGTGGCGCCACTTCCTCTTCGCTGGCGCCA